>MCJB01033120.1:28235-129768 GCA_002018475.1 Nicotiana obtusifolia | reverse complement strand
GAACTCGTTGGGAGATAAGGAACCTGTTGATGTGAAAATTTCTGAGCTTCGAGAAGTGTGCCCGGGCTCGGGTTTTGCTAATTTTTGAGTTTTTGGTATTTTTCGATTGTTTTCGCTTGGGCTTTGTCCCCTCAGCATATTGTGACGTATTCGTTCTGATTTTGGATAGATTTGATGGGCGTGGAGGCCAATTCGAGGGGCAAAGGCGTCGCGGGCTAGGGATTTAGCCGGTTCGAGGTGAATGGTGATTGTAAATGATGTTTTGAGGGTTTGAAACCTCGAATTGTTCATCGTAGTGCTATATTGAGGTGAGACACGCGCTCGATGATGAGCGTGGGGTCGTTTAGTACTGGGGATTGTGACTTGGTCCGTCCCGATTGATATTTTTGCCGCGTATTTGACTGAAACTTATTTGTTATCATCATGATTTGGGCTGATTGCATATTTGGGCTTCGTGCCAATTATTTGAACCCTTCGGGGATTTTTATCACTGTTTCCTCACTATTTTGACTTATTGCTTGAACTCAGTCATGCTGTTTTCCACTATTTTACAACTGAGCCACTTTTACTCAGTTTTGAGACTTAAATAATATTTTAATGATGTTTTTGCGCTGAGAACTACTGTTTTACTATGTCCGAGGGGCTTGTGATGATTTTCTGACTGAGTGCGGCCGAGGGCCAGATGTAAGGATATACTGAGTGATATGAGGCCGAGGGCCTGAGATACTTTATATGCCACGAGGTGGCTTGTAACTGATATGAGGCCATGGGCCTAAGATACTTTATATACGCCACGAGGTGGCTTGACTGATATGAGGCCGAGGGCCTATATTTGATGCCATGAGGTGGCATGATATTGCGCTTGGGCCGTAAGGGGCCCCTCCCGGAGTCTGTACACCCACCGTGAGCGCGGGTACCCATTGTGATGTGATATATAGCCCGAGGGGCTGATATTGTACTATGTGATAGCCCGAGGGGCTGATACTGTTCCATGTGACAGCCCGAGGGGCTGGTATTGTTCTGAGATTTGAGCCTGAGGGGCTGGTATTGTTCTGAGATTTGAGCCCGAGGGGCTGGTACTTTTCTGCGATATTGCCCGAGGGGCGGATTTGTTGATACTGAGCCCGAGGGGCGATCTTCTACCTTTTTTTTTTACTTCACATTATTTACCTAAAAAATTACATGTTTTACCTATTGAAAGGAGATCTTACTTGATTTCTCACTGATTTACTGTTTTCAAATGATGTTTTACTGCTTCATTATAGAATGCCTTGTGCTTCACATGCTTTCTTACTTTCAGTCATTATTTATATTTATTACTCACTGGGTCGAAGTACTCACATTACTCCCTGCACCATGTGTGCAGATTTAGGCGTTGTTGGTTCCGCTCCGGAGTACTGATTCCTCCCGTCCAGGCGGTGATTCAGAGACTACAAGGTAGCTGTTGGCGTCTGCAGCCCTGTATCTCCCTTATCTTATTGTTTCTATGTTCTTCAAACAGTTGTTCCTTATATTGTATTTAGTAGACTTGTATCAGGATCCATAATTGCTCATGACTTGTGACACCCCGGTTTGGGCTGTGTCGAGATGATTTTTATTATGGTTAGCTATATTTTGATGAATTATTGCTATTAAATCATGCTTATATTGTTTTCATGTTAATTAACTGCTAAAAATGAGATTTTGGTTAAATTGGCTGGCCTTGTCTTCACGAGAGGTGCCATCACGACCGGGTTCGGGATTAGGGTCATGACAATACTGCAGATGTGGTGCAGGATGTTTCTCCCTACGTATTCTGGCGGGCTATTAACGTTTCCTTGCGGAAGGATACTTATTTATGTGTCGTGGAAGTGAATGACTCGAAAGGAAGATTTCTCGGTTCATGATTTAGAGATTCGACATTGAGTTCGAGCGGAGGAAAGGCAATTAGACTATGGATGATCAGGCCTTGGTTGACGGAGTAGCGAAACTGGATATTTTTTAACGTGGTGGAATTCTCATTGTGGTGTGGTGTCTTCGTCCTTGTTGGAACGCATTAAGGCTCATCGGTGTTATGGTCTTCTTTGAATTATCTTCATGGCAGGATGTTGTGGAATGGTGCCTAAGTAGCGGTTATCAAATATGGAGGCGTATGGCGGCTTCAGGGTCGAATCAGTGTTTCTAATGTCAATGGATCGAGAGAGATGATCTTTATGGATGCTCAGAGTTGGTGGAAATTTATCCGTTTGGGTGCTACAAAGAGGGATTATGATTTGAGGTAGTATTTCGGTAACGAAGAAGTAGGAAGGACATGGTAGGAGGTATCTCGTGGTGGTTGAATTGCTAGCAGGTCAAGTATGAACAACAGAGGTCGAGAAGTTGCTTAAGGAGATGGTTTAACCGAAGTAGGAGTGGCAGAGTAGCGTATGGATTCTGTGGTAGGATAGCCACATGCTTTGAGAAAGTTTAGAGCGATTTGGAGATCATGGTGGACAATGACTAAGGCTATAAATCTCATTTGGGATGGTGGCTACTGCACTGGGGGAGGTTGAATATGATGGAAAGGAGTTTGGTTGGAATGAAGAGGGGTGTGGAAGCTTGATTATCGTTTTGGAATGCAACATGACTTCGAGTTTTGGAACGTATAGTTGGACCTTCAGTTGATGCTAATAGGAAATGAACGGACCTTTACAGCTGGTGGACGAGCATGGGCTCAGGAGGGTTTAATAATTTTGAGGTAGTTGTAACCAGGGCAATGTCGTTAGAAAATGTCGATATGTGATTCCACAGGTGGGCTATCTCCTGTGAGCAGGTTAGCGGTTGCGTGAATTTGTATTGACGTTCCTATGAAGAGTTCTACTTTCTGCCCAACAGGAGGCATGTACTGCGATATGAGCTTGGATCGCTTGAAGAAGATGGTACGACTGTCAGGAGGTTGGATATGCGATTGCGGCTGATGATTCAGAATGTTTTATGAAAAGTTTAACAAGAGATCACGAGAAATAAGGCAGGTTAATAGTGCGAGATCAAGGTAATTGAGAAGGGGGAGTTATTGTGAGTTCTAGATTTATGTGATCGTAACTTAGAGCTAAGTGGGGGAGCCCACCACCTACGATGGGGTCATGTGGTTGTGTGTCTTGGAAGTATCGGGTTATCAGTGCATTTGTAGATTATTTATGACCAACGGGAGAAAAATCAAGGTGTTATGGGCGAGGAATTTGATGTATGTGTGCTACATTTCACCTTATTGATTTGTGTGCAAATGTTAGGGTGACTCTAAGTTTAAGCTTTTTATGGATGTGATGTACAAGGAAAGGAATTCATCTGATTGCTTCTTTGGGAATGTTCATGTGCTAGTGGAGAACTAGAGTTAGTAATATTCGGGACCAGGTAAGAGTGGGTGCTCCCAATAATGATTCTAGTGAGTCAAGAATTTAAGTGCGGTGTCTAAGGATTTTGGGTTCGTAATAAGCCTGAGGGCTGGTTTTTGCCGCAGAGTGTGAAGAATACTTGGGGAATTTCTGTGTTATCATCAGATCTGCGGTGCAGTGTTGGAGGAATGGGATAAACAGCTTTAGCTTCGTAGAAGATCTTTTAGAATGGGTGTATTAGGTGGAGATACTATTGAGTGCACGAGGAGGATATGAAATGGCTTATGGGTATTAAGACGATGTGGTCTTGTGATTTGGGTCACTCGGGAGGAGTGTTGTTTGCGGTCCATTATCTGTTTGAATAGCACTATTGTTTCAAAGGCAAGTCAAGAGTAAATTAAAAGAAGTTGATTCAGTTAGTAATGGTTTGAATCAGCATGGTGTTGGAAATAACCAATTCCTTCGATGTGTTAAGCTATACATGTGATTCGTGGCTATACGTACGGGCTTGATAGCCACCTTAATTTGATTGAATTGGAGGTATTTCATTGTGATAGCCTTGTTGTGTAAATGGATCCCGGAAGAGTTATGGCAGTTTAGAGCACGACTTGAGGTTTGCATTTTCTACTTTTATGGAAATTCGGTGGCGTGTTGCAATTGTTCTTTTGAAATAAGTGGAGTGAAAGGGGTTCTGGCCGATGGAGTGTTTATTCTACTTCTTGTTCAGGGGTTATGATGAAATTCTTGTACTCTCGCGTAGCGACATGATAGGTGCAGTGAGCGGTATGGAAATTGGTAGTTGAGGGTCAAGGTGGCGATTCGGTTTTGATAAGCATGTCCCAAGCTCGGAGCAGCAGGTTAGGATTTCAGATGTTCAGAGTATGCTGGCACCATTTTCGAGCAGCCTGAGTAGGGTCTGTTTTGTGGAAGAAGAGTTGGGTATTGAAATGCGGATGTTTGACTAGCACCATAGAAATAACATGGTCGATGACCATTGATGTTCAGATTTTCTACCTGGTGCGAAAGATTGTGAGAGTATGCCCCACGGGAAGATCATATAAATGTGACGTGTTAGTCACTTGATTGTTAGAGATTGAAATCAGGTTTGGAGATTTTTGGTACTGTCGCCAATGGCAGAGGTTATGACTGAGAGGCGCTCTGTTCCTTTGGTTGCAAAATGTGGGGGTTGTTCCCGATTTGACGGTATGTGTTATGGGTGTAGGGTCATTGTGGATCTTTGGAAGGTTATTGACCTACTTTGGGATGACCAGAATCAGTTTGAGGTCTGTGGGTAGGCCTTATGTGAATGTATATTTTATACCAGATCAGATATGCTTATTCAACATAACATTGCTTACGGTTGAGTCTTCAGGCGTGGTGGATGATATTCATGCCTTAGTCTCTTTTAGGTGCTACTCTTTATGCCACGTGGTTGTGAGTCGGCTTGACTATTCACGCGTATGTTGTGGTCCCGTGTAGCGCTTGGAGTTATATGAGCAAGATTGTTCTCAAGATGTAGGTCGTTATGGTACCTTAGTCGTGCTTGGCATTTTGTAGCGCATGGGCGCTATTTGTCTCCCTAGAGTTGTGTTTATACCCTTGGCGTGCTTCTGGTCGATATTCGGGCATTTTGTGGGTATGAGCATTCTAGCTCGGTAGGTTTTTCCTTATAAATTGTTATGTGTGGATCGGGTGACACGCCGCCACGAGTACGATGTTTGGATCGGGTTGCACGCTTCAACAGTATCATGTGTGGATCGGGTTGCACGCCACAATAGTAGTTGAGGGGGGAACTGGTCCTACTATTGATAATGAAAAGCGGCTGACGCCCATAACATTTGTAAAACCTGAGATGTTGAATATGGTTCCTTATACTTATTTTGTGTTCCTTGTCTCTCATATCTAAGATAGGTTCATAGCATCTGTTTGGCCGTTTTATTCATTGCGCGAGTTAGGTAGTTCCCTGCCAGAGTTCCTTCTTCCTTATGATCATATTCGAGTTATAGCTCGTTGGCGCATTGATGGCGTCATATGAGATTTTAGATGGCGAGGTTATTGGACCTGAAATCAGTGCGATCAGATTTATGTAAGGTATGTTAAAGAGAAAATATAACAATTCAGTTCAGAATGAGGTAATGGTTCTTGTCAAGCGAAGAAACTCCATGACTTATTGATTTGGTAGGTGGTTATGAGCTTCTATATGTCGTTTTCATCGTTGTAGTATTGTGAGGGTTGGATCAGGGCTTATGCGCATATGAGGTATACTACGGGCATCAGGTTAGTGAATTTGCAACTTCTACAGTTGGAGGATGTTATTATGGGCATATGAATTATGTGGTGCATTGTGTGGTTTCAGCACGAGTGCATACAGTGTTCCTATGTTAGAATCAGGTCTCGTAGAATTCCGGATGTTGGAATTTGGTTCTAAGGTTTGTGGGTTTAGCTAGCAGGAAGGATCTTCAGTCTGATTCGAGCTAGTGTGCTCACACGGGTTGTGGTGGCACGGGTAGGTGCACGAGGTGTTAAAAAATGATTTTGGGCAACTCCAGAACGGTTCTTGGCACGTTCGAGGACGAACGTATGTTTCAGTGCGGGAGAATGTAACGACCCGACCGGACTTTTTGAGCTCTAGCACGTCGTTTGGCGGTTTGAGGCTTTGAGTAGCTTCACTTCATGTTTTATGACTCGTACGTATGGTCGGAATTGAATTTCGGGAAGTTCGGAGTTGATTCATAGGGAAAATCCTCAATTCAGAAGCTTTAAGTTGGAAGAGTTGACCAAGATTTGACTTTGAGTTAACGACCTCAAAATCGGGATTCTAATGTTACAATAGGTTCGTATGATGATTTCGGACTTGGGCGTGTGTTCGGATTGAGTATCGGGTGGCCCAGGAGCATTTCGACGCTTATTGTGGAAATTTAGCATTTTGATGGTTTTAGAATTTCCTAAGTTTGATTTGAAGTGGACTTTGATGTTATGGATGTCTGTTTGGAATTACGTGAAGTTTGGCGTCGTTCCGGAATGTTTAAGTATAATTCGGACGCGCTCGTCGAAGTTTAAGAAAAGGTTTCAATCGTCCAATTGTAGTTTTAATGTTGTTTGGTGTGATTTTAGGCCTCAAGCAGGTTCGTGTTATGCTTTGAGACTTGTTGGTGTGATTGGACGGGGTCCCGGGGGCCTCGAGTGTGTTTCGGGATGGTTTCAGACCATTTTTCTTTGTTTTGTGATTGCTGATTTCTAGTATCAATGGAGTTTATCGCGATCGTGTAGTGTTGATTGGGAGCTGGGCGAAGTTGTTCTTTGCGATCGCGTACGGTGGCTTGCAATCACGGAATTTGTGCAGATGGTTCATCGTGTTTGCGTGAAAAGGACCGCGAACGCGAAGCGTTGGCATGGTGTCCTGGTTTGGAGGTTAGCTCTTCGCGGTCGCATGGGTAAGTTCGCGATTGCGATCATGGAAGGAACGGATGAGGGGTGGGCAGGTTTGGTCTATGCGTTCGCAGAGATGAGATCGCGTTCGCGATGGTTTGGCAGGGTGTGCTTCATGATCGCGTCATTTGCCTCGCGTTCGCGTAGTGAGATTTCTAGGCGAGTTTGGTTTGGCCTTTGCGATCGCGAGGGACTTTCCGCGATCGCGTAAAGGAAGGACCTAGGCGGAACATGAATTTATTTCGGGACTTAGCTCATTTCTATCATTTTTCACTTGGGTTGGCCGACTTTGGGAGCTCTTGGAGGGGAGATTTTCATCATCTATTGCAAGGTAAGTGATTCCCACTTATTGTGAGTTAAATACTTGGAGTATATATAGATTTTAACGTGGAATTTGATAGAAATTGTGGAATTTTTGGAAGAAAACCTAGAAATGGTATTTTTGGATTTTGACCACCAAATTGGACATGGAATTAGGAATAAATTATATATTTGAGTTCGTGGTGTTATGGGTAATGATTATCTTCAAGAATTTTCAGAATCCGGACACGTGGGCCTGAGGGTTGACTTTGTTCACTTTTCGAGCGGAGTTGAGAATTGTTATAAATTAATTAATTATGAGTGTTGGAGTATATTTTTATTGGTTTGCATGTTGTTTTTGACCAGTTTTGGATCATTTGGCTTTGAATTGAGGAGTTAGAGAGGCATTGGAGCTGGTTATTGGAACTTCGGAGCGAGGTAAGTCTCCTGTCTAACTTTGTGAGGGGGAAACCACCCCGTAGGTATTAAGATTGTTATGTACTACTAGTTGTGGGTGCTACGTACGCACGAGGTGATAAGAGTCAGTACGTAGCTAAAAGCATGTTTATGTCCGGATAGATTTAGGACTTTATCATGTAATATTTGAATTATTTGAACTCATTTTGCTAGCTTAATTAAGTGAATTTATAATTGAAATTGCTTTGGAATATATTAGGCTGAGCTTTATCGCCTTGAGTTGTCGAGATATTTGATAAACGGTAAAAGTCATGTTTACTTTATGCTTCTGTACCTCTGTTGTAAGCAAGTAACTCGCAATTCGATAAGTTTCTTCCTTTGCTGTAGATCGGGCCGAACGCCTCGGCAATATATGTATATATTAGATGCATCAATGGATCAGGTCGTATAACCTCGGCAGTGTATGTACACGACTATATGGATTGCGCTGAACGACCTTGGCATAATTCGTACAAAAATCACTAGGAGTCCAAATAACCACGAGATTACCCGCTTAATTAAATTTGGAAATTACATAATATTCTCTTTATGACCTGAGATCGGACATCTAATTGATGTTTCTTATTTGTTGAGATAGCATGTGGCACTTTGGGATATTTAAACTGATAATATTTGTTAACGGATTTCGTTATCTACTTTTTCTTATTCTATTGATCCTTTTGTATTTCATGCCTGCTTATGATTCCTGCATTTTATTTATTTGACCACTAGCAAGTGTCGATATCGATCTCTCGTCACTACTTCTCCGGGGTTAGGCTAGATACTTACTGGGTACGCATTATTTACGTACTCACGCTACACTTCTGCACTAACGTGTAGGATATGACAGGTTAATGAAGTTGTCATCCTGGCGCGTTGTCGTAACTGCTGAAGGGACTTTTTGGTGAGTTGCTTCCTATGCTGCGCACCACAGTCCTCAGAGTCTCCATCTTATCTATTTACTTTATCCTATCTATTTTATTTTTCCAGACAGTTGTTGTACTATTACTGCACTCTTTAGCAATGCTCATGCACTTGTGACACCGGGTTTTGGGGATGTTCTAGAATTTGTTTATGGTTTTGCTTAACATTGACGCACTTTTACTTTTTATTTTATTTAAATTGTATGTATCTACGATTTTAATGCGTTAATTTCTCTATCTAATAAGATCCATAATTTCAAACTAATAAAAATGAATAACTAAGTTGGTATTTCACTGTTGGCTTGCCTAACGGCGACGTTGGGCACCATCACGACCTATAACGGATTTTGGGGCATGATAATTAAACGCCTTTCAATTCGATAGCCCTCTTTATTGTATTAAGTTTGAAAAGAAAGATTGAATTTTTTACTCATCAAGACCATTTTCAATAAATTATTTTTTGAGAGATTAATTCTATATAATTTGTATTATCGCAACTTGCAACCAACCAAGTATCTTGTCTCTTCAAAGAATGTAACGTTACTACTCATGTTTATTATCATTAATATCAAACGCTTCATCTATTGAAATATATCTAAAAAGGTCAACGTAAGTAAATTATTATCGCATTTATAGATATATCATAATGAACTTTTTAAATCTTAATTAATTTTAAGCTCGTATATATTAGGATTTAATACATAGTCAATTGAATCGAATTCTTTTGCTAATTAATTAATTAAAAAGGTTAAATATTTGATCGCAACGCTAAAAGAATTAGTCTTTACTTTTTCGGATTCTTATATTAGCTCATCTCAATTTTAAAATATTTAAGTGTAATTATGAAGGAACGTAATATTTTCTTTTATATAACTTTTCAGTAATTAAAAAAAAAGGAAAACAAAAACTTTTAAAGTCATAAAAATATAAGTTGCATTTTGATTGAGAAAACATGTGTTGAACACGACAGTGAATATGGCAAAAAAGTTGTAACAATAAGTTGCCGCTAAAGGATTCGAGCACAAAGCGCTTGGAAAGGAAAAAGAATAAAAATTTCATTTTCTTAATTTTATTTGGATAAAATAAGAAAAATAAGAATTTATAAGGTTAAATTTTAATTAATTTTTAGGAGAGTTATTTAAATTACAACTTTATTCAATGTCAAAACTATTTTAAAGAATAAAATAGATGAACGATATTTCGCGAAGAACTTCGTGCTTTTAATATAATATATAATATAATATATAACTCAAGTAACTCCTTGCATTTTATAATACCGTATATCATTTTTGTTATGCTTTCCTGCTTACCTGAGTTCTATTCATTTTGTTTTGAAGAGTGATTGGTCGATTTTTTCAAAAGGTAAAAGACACTATTTCTAATTATTAGCTTTTGAATGTTGTCATCCGTAAGCATCTTAGTTTCTTTAATATGCCTTTCTTAGGTTGTAGTGTTTGAACTCGCTTACTACTTAGACTAGTTGTTGTATACTAAAGCAAATATTGTTATTTAAATCGTCATTTTGAGTTGTACTTTATCCTTATCTTATTATATATTCTTTCAAAAATCATTTCAAGTTTGTAATTGAATTGGTGGCCTAACATCAAGCCTTAATAAGATGTTTCAACTAAATCAAATAAAACTAGGTTCAGTATGCGTTTCACGTGCATCTCGTGCGTCACACATGCATCTTCTGTTAGTAAATTTTTTTAAAAAATCTTATATATTGTTAAAATCTATGCATGACATATAAAACAAAATTAAAAAGAAAAAAGTTTAAGTTCAAAATCTATGTACTATTCGTTTTTACAAGTACATTAGTGAATTTGAGCACATCGTGCAGTTATAACAAACTAAAAACAAATCAGTAAACTTATGCTTTATTTCATACGAATTTGCCCAAGTCATCTGAATCACAAAAACTATTAAACTTAATCCAGTACAAAAATATTTAAAATTAATATTTTTATTTGCATGTAAACAACATCGCAGCGACTACAAAATACTATATAGTGCTGCAATAGACTGGACACGTAGAAGAAGTGGACATCCATCTATGGATGCAATGAGGGTGAAACGTTGTGACCTCATGGAAGCTCGACTTCTCCTCCAACAATTGCTTCCCAATAGATCGTACGAATCTCCGTGTTCTACGCTTCTGCGGGATGCTCCTGCATCTCTATGTCACGACCTAATTCCCACTATATGTCGTGATGGCACTCAACGTTGATGTTAGGCAACCCAAGGGTGATCTTTCAACTTAATTATTCATTTTATTACTTTTGAAATCATGAGTTTTATCAAATAAGGAATTAATGCGGAGAAAACCATGGAGATATAAAGCATTAATAAAACATAACAATTAAATGGTGACAATATTAAGAAAAATCATAAATATCTACTAGAAATTTCCAAAACGTGGTGTCACAAGTGCACGAGCAATCTAGTAGAATATACAAATCACTATAACTACTGTCTGAAATAAAATAGACAGAAATAGTAAATGTAACAAGAAGGAGACTCCGAGTGCTGCAGATTCGAGCATGGGGAGAAACTCACTACTAAGTCTCCGGATTGTGCGTATGCGCGCCCGAATGGCCACCAGATCTGCCTCAGTACCTGCACAATTACTGCAGAAGTGTAGCATGAGTACGTAAATCAATGCGTACCCAGTAAGTATGTAGTCTAACCTCGAAAAAGTAGTGACGAGGGATCGACATTGACACTTACTAGTGGTCCAATATGAATTATAAATAGGTATGAGACACAACAGTAATAATGAAATAAGAAACGGTAAATAACATGATCCTTCAACGTAATGCAGTTTGACATTCTCAAATATCATGTGCTATCTCAAACAGACAAGGAATATCAAGTAAATACAAAGTCTCAAATCAAAAGGAAAATCTCATGTATATTCTGACTCCAAGCGATTTTACACGCGAATTATGCCGAGGTCATATGATCCGATCCCTAATAACCGTGTACATTGCTGAGGGTCCACCAACGCGAACCATAGATGCATCTCAAATATACCGCCGAGGTCGTACGACCCAATCCATAATGCTATTTCATAGCACTGCCGAGGCGTACGGCCCGATTCACATGAATGGAGAAACTCTTTAACTACGGGTCAAACAATTATAGCACAAGGATGGGCACATAAAGAACGCATGATTTTACCAACAAATAAGTATCTCGCCAAAAACTCAAGGTAATGAAGCATGGCCTGACACAATCCCTAATCAAATTTCAATTATAAATTTGAGTAATTAAACTAACAACTTGAGTTCAAGTAGTACAAATATTTTATGATAAAGTCCTAAGTCTACCCGGGCATAAGTATGATTTTAGCTACGTACGAACTCTCGTCATCTCGTGCATACATAGTACCCACAACAAAAAGCACATAACAATTAAAGTACCTAGGGGGATGATTTTCTCTTACACGATTAGGCAAGAGACTTACCTTGCTTCCGAGTACTCTACTCGGCTCACAAACCACACTAGTCACCTCACAACAATGCCGAGCAACCTGAAACTAGCCAAAAGTCGTACAAACTAATCAAACATACTCAAAAGTTCATAATTCATCTATTAGAGTAATTTCCCAACCAAATTCAGAAAGTTCATAAAAGTCACCTCCGGGCCCATGTGCCCAGATTCCGAAAACTTTCGTAGATAAATGTTACCCGTGACCGAACGAACTCAAATATATAATTTATACTCAATTCCATAGTCAGTTTCGTGGTCAAATCTCATTTTTACTAAATCCTAGATTTTCCAACAAAATCCCGTAATTTCTACAATTTCTATGTTAAAATATACCCGTAATCTATGTATTAAACTACATTGGGTAGAAATTATTTACCTTAAAATGCTAGATGAAAATTCCTCTCCAAAAAGCTCCAAAATCGGCCAAGCAAGGCATGAAAATGAGAAAATTAGCCTAAGTCTTGATTTTTTAAAAGTGTTCTGCCCAACGACTCTTCTTCGCGTTCGGGGAAGTCCCCTCGTCAAAAAGGAAAAAGCTTACAACACCCAGAAAACGTTCATCGCAAACGCGATAGGTCTCCGCGATCGCGAAGGCTAACCTGGCCAAAGCTTCGCGAATGAGGACAGACCTTCACGAACGCGAAGACCAACAACCTAGCATCCCCCCCCCAGGCCCAGCTCCTTCGACGGGAACGCGTCCTACCCCTCTCGAATGCAAAGCTTCACAGTCCCAGCCTTCGTGAATGCGACCCCACCTTCACGAACACGAAGCACAAAACGCCTCATGCCAAATCCTTCACGCGAACACGAGACTCCTTCCGCATTCG
The DNA here is from genome assembly GCA_002018475.1 of Nicotiana obtusifolia. NCBI lineage: Eukaryota > Viridiplantae > Streptophyta > Magnoliopsida > Solanales > Solanaceae > Nicotiana > Nicotiana obtusifolia. The sequence goes on along the minus strand of MCJB01033120.1, from coordinate 116,988 downwards.
AGTAGAAGGAAACCAACACCAGAAATCTGTCATTTTGGACTTAAATACGAGAGGTCCGAAACACACCCGAGCCACCTGGGACCCCGTCCAACGCACTAACTAGTTCATAAACATAATACGAACCTAATCAAAGTCTCAAAACACGTAAAACAACATCGAAACCAAGAATCGCACCTCAAAAATAAATTAATCAATATTTGAACTTCAGATTTCTTCCAACTAGCTCCGAATGCGACGAATCATACTTAGACAACTCGGACTGATGCTAAATTTTACGCACAAGTCAAAAATCACTATACGAACCTATTTCAAGGCTTGGAATCCCAACGGACATTGATAACACCAAAATCTACTTCAAACCAAACTTAGGAACTCTAAAACCTTCAAGGCGCCAACGTTCAACAATAAGCGCCGCAACGCTCCTGGTTCACCCGAAACTCAATCAGAACATACGCCCAAGTCTAAAATCATCATACGAACCTATTGGAACCTTCAAATCCCGGTTCTGAGGTCGTTTACTTAAAGTGTTGACTCAAGTCAAACTTGGCCACTCTACTATTATGGAACTAAGTGTTCCGAATTCAACCCGAACCCTTCCAAAGCCAAACCAATCATACCCGCAAGTCATAAAATAGTAAAAGCACATACGAGAAGTCTTAAATCGGGAAACGGGGATCTAAAAAGCAAAATGTCCGGTCGGATCGTTACATTCTCCACCTCTTAAGCAAACGTTCATCCTCGTACAGGTTTAGAATCATACATGGAGTGCCGAATAAGTGTGAATATGTTCTCCACATGTCCTTCTCGGTCTCCTAAGTTGCCTCGTCAGCTAGTTGACCCCTCCTCTTTACCTTTACCGCTGAAATTTTCTTAGACCTCAACTTGCATACCTACCTGTCAACAATAGCAACTGGCTCCTCCTCATAATCCAAGCTCTCATCTAGCTGAAATGTGTTGTAATCTAACACATGGGACTTGTCGGCATGGTACCTCCGGAGCATAGACACGTCGAAAATCGGATGAACTCCCGATAGACTAGGAGACAAAGCAAGCCTATATGCAATCTCTCCAACACTCTCCAACACCTCGAATGGACCGATGAACCTCGGACAAGGTTGCCCCTCTTTCCGAACTTCATTATACCCTTCATTGGTGAGACTTTCAAGAGAACCTTCTCGCCTACCATAAATGATAAATCACATGCTTTCTGATCCGCATAACTCTTCTGCCTGGACTGAGTTGTGCGAAGTCGCTCCTGAATTAACTTTACCTTATCCCAGGCATCCTTTACCAAATCAGTACCATATAACCTCGCCTCACGGGGCTCAAACCAAGGGAATGACATCATCGACTATACAAGTCCTCAAATAGAGCTATCTCGATGCAGGACTAATAACTATTATTATAAGCAAACTCGGACAACGGTATGAATCATCCCACTGCCCTTCGAAGTCAATCACACATGCTCTAAGCATATCCTCCAAATTCTGAACTATTCCGCTCTGACTGTTCGTCAGTCTGCGGATGAAAGGTCGTGCTGAGCTCTACTCGGGTACCTAACTTACTTTGTACAGCTCTCTAGAATTATAATATGAACTGAGTGCCTCTATCTGAAATGATGGAAATAGGCACGCCATGCAACCGGACGATCTCATAAATATAAATCTGGGCCAACTTCTCTGAAGCGTATGTAGTCATCACCGGAGTAAAGTGTGCAGACTTGGTCAGTCTGTTAAAAATGACCCAAACGACATCAAATTTCCTCAACGTTTGCGGCAACCCGACTACGAAATCTATGGGATACGCTCCCACTTCCACTGGGGTATAACCATCTCTAAAGTAGGCCATCTGGCCTCTGTTGCTCGTACTTAACCTGCTGGCAATTTAGAAATCTCTCCACATACTCAACTATGTCCTTCTTCATCTGCCACCACCATTAATGCTGCCTCAGGTCGTAATACATCTTCATGGAACCTGGATGAATAGAATAAGGCAAACTATGTGCCTACTCTAGGGTCGTCTTCCTCAGGACATCAACATTAGGAACACATAAGTGACCTTGGAGTCGCAGAACACCATCATCACTGATAGTAACCTCTATCACCTCGTAGCACCGTCTCTCTAAGAACTAGCAAGTGCAGATCGTTGTACTGACGAGCCTTGATCCGCTCGAATAAAAAAGATTGAGCTACAAAACATTCAAGAACTTGACTAGGCTCTGAAATATCTAACCTCACAAGTCGGTTAGCTAAGAACTGAATTTACTAAGCCAATGGCCTTTCCCTTGCTAAAATGAATGTCAAACTACCTATACTCTCGGCCTTTTGCTCAAGGCATTTGCGACCATATTCGCCTTGCTCGGATGATAGAGGATGGTAATATCATAATCCTTCAGTAAACCAAGCCACTTGCGCTACCTCAGATTAAGATCCATCGACTTAAACAAATGCTACAAACTGCGATGATCGATGTAGAACTCGCACGACACTTCATAAAGATAATGCCTCCAGAGCATGAACCATCGCAACCAACTACAAATCATGCACAGGGTAATTCTTCTTGTGGGGCTACAACTGGCATGAAGCATATGCAATAACTTGCCCCTCCTGCATCAATACACAAACCAAACCAACATGTTAAGTGTCACAATACATAGTATACATCCTTGAACCGGAGGGAAAAACCAACACTAGTGCTGTAGTCAATGCGGTCTAGAGCTTGTGAAGGCTCACCTCGCAATCATTGGACCATCTGAACTGAGCTTATGGGTCATTCTAGTCAAATGAGCTACAATGGATGAGAAACCCTCCATGAATCGCTGATAATTACTTGCTAGCCCCAAGAAACTCCTGATCTCTGTCGCTGTGGTGGGACGAGGCCAACTCTGAACTGCCTTGACCTTCCTGGGATCCACCTTAATACCCTCGCCTGATACAGCATGCCCCAAGAAAGCCATAGAATTTAACTAGAACTCGCACTTGGGGAACTTAGCATATAGGTTTTGTTCCCGTAAGGTCTAAAGCACTATCCTCAAATATTGTTCATGCTCTTCCATACTTCGCGAGTAGATCAAAATGTCATCAATGAAGACAATGATAAATAAGCCAAGATATGGCCTGAACACCAAATTCATCAAATCCATAAACGCCGCCAGAACATTAATCAAGTCGAAGGACATCATTAGAAACTCATAGTGCCCATATTCTAGTTTGGAAAGCCGTCTTCAGAATATTCGAAGTATGAACTTCAGCTAATGATACCCAGATCTCATGTAACGACCCGACCGGTCGTTTTACCTTCTAGATCCCTATTACCCTAAATAAGACTCCCCGTATGTACTTTTACTATTTTATGACGTGCAGGGATGGTTAGTTCTGGATTTGGAAGGGATCGGGTTGAAATCGAAACACTTGGTTCCTTAAGGTTGGCAAAAAAGGCTAAGTTTGACTTTGGTCAACATTTTTAGTAACGACCTCGAAATCAGGATTTGACGGTTCCAATAGGTTTGTAAAGTGATTTTGGACTTGGGCGTATGTTCGAATCGGGTTTTGGATGACCCTGGAACGTTTCAGCGCTTAATATTGATAGTTGGCATCTTGAAGATTTTAAAGTTTTTTAAATTTGGTTTGAAGTAGGATTTGGTGATATCGAGGTCCAATTGGGATTCCGAGACTGGAAATAGTTTCATATGGTGATTTAAGACTTACACGCAAAATTTGGTGTCATTCTAAGTAGTCTAGGTATGTTTTGGAGTGTTCGGGGTAAGTTGGAAGAACTTGAAGTTCATAAGTTGATTCAATTTGGTTTGGGCTGTGATTCTTAGTTTTCACGATGTTTTATGCATTTTGAGGGTGCGAGGAAGTCCGTTTTATAATTTCAAACTTGTTGGTATGTTCGGATGGAGCCTTGGGGGCCCCCGATACCATTCAGACGATGCGCATAAGCCTTTTTGGCTTTGGCTAATCAGCTGAAGCTCTCAGCTTCTGGTGCAATCGCACTCGCGGAGGGCCAACCACAGGTGCGAGCTTGCAGAAGCGAGCCAAGTACCATAGAAGCCGCCCAATGTGGGCTGCCTAGTGACCGCAGAAGCAGGGAGGTACCGTACCTGCGGAGGCGCAGGTGCGAAGAAAGCCATTTTAGAAGCGGGATGGGGACACAGGTGCGACGCACTCACCACAGAAGCGGTCTCGCAGAAGCGAGGGAGCCAACTTCGGGGAAGACCGCATCTGCGAGTCCCTAGCCGCAGATGCGGCTATGGAGCCGCAGAAGCGAAATAACTGAAGGCAGTGAGGTCGTTTAAAGACGGACTTAGGCCATGTTTTGTTCATTTATTTCACTTCTTGGGGAGATTTTGGAGCTTCTTGAGAGGGGTATTCATCTAGGAACTTGAAGTTTCGGATTTTTCCGGCACCGAGTTGGAGCTTTAGAGTGGAATTTGTGACGGAAAGTGAGCTTTGAGATGAGGTAAGTCTCTTGTCTAACCTTGTAAGAGAGAATCTTCCCCATAGGTGATTTAAATTAATGTTTCTTCTAATTGTGGAGGGCTACGTACGTATGAGATGACGAGAGTCCCTACGTAGCTACTAATTATGCTTATGTCCGGGTATTATTAGGACTAAAATCATGAATTACTTGAATTGTTTGCACCTTACTTGTTAATTAAAGTACCTAAGCCCACAAGCTTTAGCACCAAATTCCAACATCTGGTATTCTCTACGAGATCTGATTCTAACATATGTGCACTGTATCAATCTCCACATGTTGTACCAAACATCATCATGCACCCATGTTGAAACCATACAATGCACCGAATAATTCGTATGCCCATAATAGCATCCTCCAATCATAGAAGCAGCAAATTCACTAGCTTGATGCCTGTAGCATACCCCATAACGCGTATAAGACTTAATCCAACCCTCACAATACTGCAATGATGAAAGCGACACGTAGAAGCTCATAACCACCTGCCAAATCAATAAATCCTGGAGTCTCTTCGCTTGACAAGAATCATTTCCTCATTCTGAACTTATTACTGAGTTTTTCCTCCTAATATACATTATATGAATTCGATTGTACTGATTTCAAACCCGACAACCTCGTCTCACCCAGTACAAGCTGCTCGACCGACAAGCCACATCAAAAACCACCTAAAATCTCATATGACAACATCAATGTGTCAACAAGTCACAACTCGAATATGACTAAATAAGGACAAACGAACTCTGGTAAAGAACTATCCAGCCCGCATAACGAATAAAATAGCCCAACAGATGCTATGAACCTATCTGAGAGATGAGAAACAAGGTGCATAAAATAAGTATAAGGAACCGTACTCAACACCTCACTGTTGCGTCGTGTAACCCAATCCGCACATAATACCGTTGCGGCGTGTAACCCGATCCAAACATGATACTGTTGCGGCGTGCAACCTGATCCAAACTTCATGCCCGTGGCGGCATGCCACGTGATCCATACATAATAATCAATAAAGAAATACCTACCGAGCCAAAATTCTCATACCCACAAAATGCCCAAATATCGGCCACAAGCACGCCAAGTGCATAAATACAACCCTGGAGAGACGGATAGTGCCATGCTGTAACGACCTGATAGGTCATTTTGTGTAATTGCGCCCCGTTATCCCTTTTATTGCTTTACACTTGTGTGTTTATTGCGAGGTCTGAGTTTGCATTTGAGAAGGGAGGTCTGCTTTGCTGGGTCTGCATTTCCAAACCCAGTGTTCGCATTTGCGAAGTATGCTGGGAGGGGCTAGGATCGTAATTGTGATGATTTTGTCGCAATTGCGAGGGCAATAATGGTCGCAAATGCGATCCAACCTTCGCATTTGCGAAGAGTCCCTTAAGTCTTCAGTGCTGCAATTGCGAGGATTTATTCGCAATTGCGACATCTGCAACTGAGCAAATAGTTGGGAGATAGGATTGTTGAGTTCATTCTCTCATTTTTGAACCCTGGACTCGGTAGGAGGCGATTTGGAGAGGGGATTTTCACCAAAAAACCTTGGGTAAGTGATTCTAATCTATTTCCAATCATATTTCATTAACATATCTTAGATTTAACATCAAAATTATGTGAATCAAAGTAGAAATTTATGAAAAATTTTCAAGTTATTGAAAAATTAAGAAATTGAGTTTTGAGAGTCGATTTGGACTCGGATTTTGAAACTAATCACATTTATGAACTCGTGGGATCATGGGTAGACAGAATCTATCATTGGACCCAGATTTTGACCGAGCAAGCCCCGGGTTGACTTTTGTTGACTTTTTGGGAAAACTATAAAAATTCTAACTTTATGTATTGCAATTGAATTCCTCAGCACTGTTTGATGATATTGAGTCGATTTTGGTTAGATTTGAGCCGTGTGGAGGCGGATTTTAAGGGAAAAGTTATTTTCGAGTGTTGAATTGGCCTAGTCGAGGTAAGTGTCTTGCCTGACTTCGTGTGGGGAACTACCCTTTAGGATTGGTATTGTTTGATTGTGCTAAGTGAAATCCGTGTACGCAAGGTGACGAGTGGGTACACCGATTGTACATAGTATTTGACCGGTTTAGGCTACTTAGACTATTTTCATGCTTTAACTAAAATGCCAAATTATGTTCTTAATTCTCATAGTCAAATCATCCTTAATTGTGTTAGATTATCCTTAAATGCCTTAGTTGACTTGTTTATTGTTGGTTCTACATCCTACTTGCTAAATTGCTCCCATGCTGAGTTGAACTTGTTGCCCCATTATTGTTACATGTTATCTCCTCATTGTTAATTATCATTGTTTGAATTAATTGTTCATGTTGCTCCCCTTACTTGTTGACACCCATTATTTGAGATTTATTGTTGAAGATTATTTCCTCTATTGTGAGTTAGTCTTATCTAATATCGTGGTTATACATTATTTTCTCATTTTTGAGTTATTTGGTGTTGAATTTATAGAGTCGTTAATACGTTGAGGCAATGTTGGCTATTGTTGAAACATCGATCTTATTGAGAATTTTCCATCTATTATTGTTGTTGGTATTCTTCTTTACGTTATGGTGGAGCCATGGGCTATTATTGTGGAAACATTGACATTGTTGTTGTTGGCAAGTTGTGATATGTGGGCACTTGTGGTGCGAGTTGTTATTGTGATATGATATTGATGCGTATGCGGGCGGTATAAGGCTTGGGTTGATGCGCAAGCGGCGGTGTAAGGTGGGACTTATGTCCATGATTTCTTGTAGGGAAACTACGTGAAGCCACGTGGCGTCATAAGGTGGGCTAAAGTGCGTGTAGCTATTTCGAAAAAACTATTTTTAAATCCTATTTTCAAATGTAAGGCTCATGCGGTGGTATAAGGAAAGATTGCGATTGAAAATTGAGAAAAGTGAATACGAGCGGTACCTCAGTTGTGAGTCTTGATTATACAAGCCGGTACCTCAGTTTTGATCTCATTATACACGAGGCAGTACCTCGATGTGATTCTTGTTGTTATTTCACGTTGCAAAGTGTTTTGGTGGGAAATAATCTATTGTTTCATTTGTTAGTGTTCTTTCAGTTGTTGTCCATACATGATTAGTTGCTTCTTTTGTGCTATTTCTATTATTGATCTTCCAGTATTAGATCATGCTATCATCTTGTTCTGTATTATTTACTTTCTTACTTTCCATTTTATATTCGTATTCCATTTTTATACCGCTTATTTCATATCCTAGTAGGTGTCTTGACCTGGTCTCGTCACTACTCTACTGAGGTTAGGCTTGATACTTACTAGGTATCATTGTGGTGTACTCATACTATGCTTCTGCACATCTTTTGTGCAGATCCAGGTACGTCCGCTCATGTCGATATATAGAGATTTCTTGCTAGCTGGTTTTACCGGAGACTTCAAGGTATGCCTGCTCGGTGTCTGCAGGCTTCAGAGTCACCTTCCTTTATTTTCATTACTGTTGTATTTTCTTTCGGACAGTGATGTAGTAGTACTCTAGTGGCATTCTATAGAGCTTATGACTCAGTTCCACCGGTTTTGGGATGTGTACTTATCAGATGGTTTAATATATTATTCAGTCACTTTCGGTAACTTGTTATTACATATTTGTCAGTTATTGTTATTTGTTAGGTTCACCTAGTCGTAGAGACTAGGTGCCATCACGAAATCCTTCAGAGGGAATTTGGGATCGTGACAAGTTGATATTAGAGCTCTAGGCTCACAGGTGTTACGAGTCATGAGCAGGTTTAGTAGAGTCTTGCTGATCGGTACGAAGACGACTGTACTTATCTTCGAGAGGCTACAGAACTGTTATGAAAACTTCACTGCTTTGATTCCTTATCGTGCGAAGTGGTTGATTTCGAAAACTAAATCCTTGACTTTCTATTCTCTCACAGATGGTGAGGACAAGCACCGCAGGATCCAACGATCAGACACCCATGCCCCCTGCTAGAGGCGTGAGAGGCTGGGGCATAGGACAAAGACGAGCACGTAGTGCAGCCAGAGCACCTGCCCGAGCTGCGGCAGAGGAGCCACAGTAGCTCCAGTCGGGGGTTAGAAACCCAAGGCGTCTATTGCCACCCCAGCACTTCAGGAGACCCTTGTAGAGTTCCTAAGCATGTTTAGTACCCTAGCTCGGGCGGGGTTGATCCCACTTGCACCAGCCACATCTCAGGCTGGGGGGAGGAGCACAGACTCCCGCAGCTCATACCCCAAAGCAGCAGGTCCAGGTTGATCAGGTCTCAGAGGTTATATCGATACATTCTGTTGCTCCAGTTTAGCCCGTGGTTAGGGTAGCAGCATCCGATGAGGAGTAGCTTAGGCTCGATAGGTTCAAGAAGTACCACCCTCCTACTTTCAATAGTTTGGCTTCAGATAATGCACATGGTTTTCTTGAGGAGTGTCATCGTATTCTCTGCACTATGGGACGAGTGTGGTTGCCTTTACTACGTTCCAGCTAAAGGGAGCATAAGTGCTGGCGGGCGTACAAGGTGGATAGCCCAACCGAGGCAGCTTCACTTACATGGAATCGATTTTTAGAGTTTTTTTAGAGAGTTTGTTCCTCAGAACCTTAGGGATGCATAGCACACGGATTTTGAGTGGCTGCACCAGGGTACTATGTTAGTGTCGGAGTATGATGTCCGATTCAGTGATTTGTCCAGGCATGCACCAGCCTTGGTTGCTACGGTCAGAGCGCGAGTTCGTCGATTCATCGAGGGGCTCAACTAGAGTATTAGGTTCAGCATGGCTAGGGAGTTGGAGTTAGACACTCTATATCAGCAGGTGTTTGAGATTTCACGGAGGTTGGAGGGTATGTGAGACCGTGATAGAGAGGATAGGGAGGCCAAGAAGCCTCGTGGCGCACGGGGATTTAGTGGTGGTCATGCTGCAGTTTCAGCCCGTCATGGTAGGGGTTATGTGAGCTACCCAGTTCATTCAGCACATCCAGCTTCTAGTGGTGCTCCGGTTGTATCGAGGTCCCAGGTTGCACACTTTGCTCAGCCACTTTCTAGTGCGCCACCTGCGTGGGGTGCCTTCGGCGGTCATCTAGCTGACCAGGAAAGAGCCAGTCCCAGCCGTCACGCCCACCGAGAGCTTGTTTTGAGTGTGGTGATATCTGCCACATGGTCAAAGACTGCCCCAGACTCAGTAGTGATGCACCTTCCCAGACTACTCAGACTCCACGGATTCAGTCAGGTCCGCAGACTTCCTAGGCCATGATTGGTGCCCGAGTTGCTGCTCCACCCACTCAGCCAGCTAGGGGTGGGGGGACCGGAAGGTAGAGATCGCCCTAGAGGGGGAGGCCAGGCCATATATTATGCTTTTCCTGCTAGGACGAAGGCGGTTGCATCTGACTCAGTTATCACAGGTATGGTCCCGGTTCGTCATAGAGATGCATCAGTCTTATTTGATCCAGGCTCCACTTATTCCTATGTATCATCTTACTTTTCTCCATATTTGGGTATATCACGTGATTCTTTGAGTTCTCTTGTCTATGTGTCCACGCTTGTGGGAGATTCCATTATTGTTGACCGTGTGTATCGATCGTGTTTAGTTGTTCTTGATGGTTTTTTGAGACCAGAGTTGATCTGTTGTTACTTATTATGGTAGACTTTGATGTTATCTTGGGCATGGATTGGTTGTCGCCCTGTCATGCTATCCTTGATTGTCACGCCAAGACTGTGATGCTGGCTATGCCAGGTTTACCACGGTTAGAGTGGAGGGGTGCAGTAGATTATGTTCCTAGCAGGGTTATATCATTTCTAAAGGCTTAGCGGATGGTTGAGAAGGGGTGTAATGCTTATCTAGCCTTTGTGCGGGATGTTAGTGCTGACACTCCTACCGTTGAGTCAGTTCCGATAGTGAGAGACTTTCCAAATGATTCCCTACAGATCTTCTAGGCATGCTGCCCGACAGGGATATCGATTTTGGTATTGACTTGTTGTCGGGCACTCAGGCCATTTCCATTCCACCATATCTTATGGCCCCAGCAAAGATGAAGGAGTTAAAAAAGTAGTTAGATGAGTTTCTTAATAAGGAATTCATTCGGCCTAGTGTGTCATCGTAGGGTGCTCCGGTGCTGTTTGTGAATAAGAAGGATGGATCTATGCGCATGTGTATTGATTATCGTCAGTTGAACAAGGTTACAGTGAAGAACAGGTATCCATTGCCACGCATTGATGAACTATTTGATCAGCTACAGGGTGCCAGAGTGTTCTCCAAGATTGATTTGCGGTCAGGTTATCATCAGTTGAAGATTCGGGATCTGGATATTCTGAAGACTGCCTTTAGGACTTAGTATTGTCACTATGAGTTCCTCGTGATGTCATTTGGGCTGACCAACGCCCCAGCAGCATTTATGCAACTAATGAATAGTGTATTCTAGCCTTATGTTGATTCATTCGTCATTGTGTTTATAGACGACATCTTGGTATACTCCCGCAATCGGGAAGATCATGGGCAGCACTTGAGGATCATGCTCCAAACCTTGAGGGAGTAGAAGTTATATGCAAAGTTTTCAAAGTGTGAATTCTGGCTCGATTCGGTGGTGTTTTTGGGTCATGTGGTGTCGAGTGATGGGTCAAGGTAGATCCGAAGAAGATTGAGGTGGTGCAGAGTTAGACTAGACCGTCTTCAGCTATTGAGATCCGGAGTTTCCTTGGTTTGGCCGGGTATTATCATCATTTCATGGAGGGCTTCTCATCTATTGCTGCACCTATGACCAGATTGACCCAGAAGGGTGCTCCTTTAAGATGGACTGAGTAGTGTGAGGTGAGCTATCAAAAGCTCAAAACTGCTTTGACCACAGCCCCAGTGTTGGTGTTGCCTTCGGGCTCAGGGTCTTATATTGTGCATTGTGATACGTCACGTGTTGGCCTTGGCGCGGTGTTGATGCAAGAGTGTAGGGTGATTACCTACACATCTCGACAGTTGAAGACTCATGAGAAGAATTATCCAATCCACGATTTGGAGTTGGCAGCCATTGTTCATGCATTAAAGATATGGCAGCATTATTTGTATGGTGTTCCTTGTGAGGCCTTTACTGACCACCAGAGTCTACAACATCTGTTCAAACAGAAGGATCTTAACTTGCAGCAGCGGAGGTGGTTAGAGTTACTTAAGGACTATGATATCACCATTCTATATCTTCCTAGGAAGGCCAATGTGGTGGTCGATGCCTTAAGTCGAAAGGCGGAGAGCTTGGGCAGTTTAGCATATCTACCGGTAGTAGAGAGGCCATTAGCATTAGATGTTCAAGCCTTAGCCAACCAGTTTGTTAGATTGGATGTTTCGGAGCCGAGTCGAGTTTTGGCTTGTATGGTTTCTCGGTATTCCCTATATGATTGTATCAGAGAGCGTCAGCATGACGACCCCCTTTTGCTTGTCCTCAAGGACACGGTTCAGCATGGCGATGCCAAGGAGGTCACTATTGGGGATGATAGTGTGTTACGGATGCAGGGCAAGCTATGTGTGCCCAATGTAAATGGGTTGCGTGAGTTGATTCTTCAAGAGGCTCACAGTTCGCAGTACTCCATTCATCCAGGTGCCGCTAAGATGTATCAGGACTTGAGGCAATACTAGTGGTGGCGGAGGATGAAGAAAGACATAGTGGAGTATGTAGCTCGGCGCCTAAATTGTCAGCAGGTGAAGTATGAGCATCATCGGCCAGGTGGATTGCTTCAGAGGCTAGAGATTCCAGAGTGGAAATGGAAGCAGGATACTATGAATTTTGTTGTTAGACTCCCACGGACTCAGAGGAAGTTCAATGCAGTATGGGTGATTGTGGATAGGTTGATCAAGTCGACTCATTTCATTCCAGTGGTGACTACTTACTCTTCAGAGCAGCTGGCTCAGGTCTATATTCACGAGATCGTCAGACTTCATGGCGTGCCGGTCCGGGGTACGTAGTTTACATTGCCGTTCTGGAGGGCCGTACAGCATGAGTTAGGCACACAGGTGGAGTTGAGTACAACATTTCACCCTCAGACGAACGGATAGTCCGAGCGCACTATTTAGATATTGGAGGATATGCTTTGTGCGTGTGTGATGGAGTTTGGGGGTTCTTGGGATCACTTCTTGTCGCTTGCAGAGTTTGCCTACAACAGCAACTACTAGTTGAGCATTCAGATGGCTCCGTATGAGGCCTTGTATGGGAGGCGGTGTCAGTCTCCGGTGGGTTGGTTTGAGCCGGGTGAGGCTAGGCTATTGGGTACAGATTTAGTTTACGATGCTTTGGAAAAGGATAAATTGATTCAAGATCTACATTGCACGGCCCAATCTAGACAGAAGAGTTATGCGGATCGGAGGGTTCGCGACGTTGCATTCATGGTTAGGGAGCGGGTCTTGCTCAGGGTTTCGCCCATGAAGGGTGTTATGAGGTTCGGGAAGAGGAGCAAGTTGAGCCCTAGGTATATCGAACCTTTTGAGATTCTTGAGAGGATTGGAGAGGTGGCCTACAAGCTTGCACTGCCACCTATTCTAGCTGTAGTTCATCCAGTATTCCATGTTTCTATACTCTGGGAGTATCATGGTGATCCGTCTAATGTGTTAGACTTTAGCTCAGTCCAGTTGGACAATGATTTGTCTTATGTTGAGGAGCCGGTGGCCATCTTGGACCGGCAGGTCCGGAAGTTGAGGTCAAAGGATATATTGCTTCAGTGAAGGTTCAATGGAGGGGTCATCCGGTCGAGGAGGCGACCTGGGAGACCGAGCACGATATGAGAATCTTTGTGATATGTGAGCACTTGTGGTGCGAGTTGTCATTGTGATATGATATTGATGTGCATGTGGCGGTATAAGGCTTGGGTTTATATGCATGCAGTGGTATAAGGTGGGACTTATGTGCGTGATTGCTTGTAGGGGAACTACGTGAAGCCACGCGGCATCCTAAGGTGGGCTAAAGTGTGTGTAGCTATTTCACGAAAACTATTTTCAAAACCTATTTTCAAATGTAAGACTCACGTGGCGGTATAAGGAAAGATTGCGATTGAAAATTGACAAGAGTGAATACAAGGCGGTACCTCCATTTTGATTCCTCATTATACGAGGCGGTACCTCAGTTTTGATCTCATTATACACGAGGTGGTACCTTGATGTAATTCTTGTAGTTACTTCACGTTGCAAAGTGTTTTGGTGGGAAATATATTTGTTGTTTCATTCCTTAGTGTTACTTCAGTTGTTGTCCGTACATGATCATTGTATCCCTTTAGTTGCTTCTTTTGTGCTATTTCTGTTGTTGATCTTCTGGTATTAGATCATGCTATCATCTTGTTCCATATTAGTTGTTTTCTTACTTTCCTTTTTTATACTGTCTATTTCATATTCTAGTAGGTTGACCTGGCCTCGTTACTACTCTACTGAGGTTAGGCTTGATACTTACTGGGTACCGTTGTGGTGTACTCATACTATGCTTCTGCACATCTTTTTGTGCAGATCCAGGTACATTCACTCGTGTCGGTAGATAGAGATTTCTTGCTAGTTGTTTTTACCGGAGACTTCAAGGTATGCCTGCTCGGCGTTTGCAGGCCTCAGAGTCATCTTACTTTATTTTCATTTGTATTTCCTTCCGGATAGTGATGTAGTAGTACTCTAGTGGCATTTTGTAGAGCTTATGACTCAATTCCACCGGTTTTGGGATGTGTACTTATCAGATGGTTTTATCTATTATTCAGTCGCTTTCAGTAACTTGTTATACATATTTGTTCAATTGTTGTTATTTGTTAGGCTTACCTAGCCATTGAGACTAAGTGCCATCACGACATCCTTCGGAGGGAATTTGGGGTCGTGACACGTGCGCTACAAAAACCCAAGCACGACTAAGGTGCAATAAATGACCTGCATCTCGAGAGCCATCTTACTCATATAACACCACCAGTTACACGGGATCACAACACTTGTGCGAATAATTAAGCCATCTCAAACCCACATGGCATAATAGAGTATTACATAGAATAGCTAATGACAAGAATAACATCCAACGCCCGAAGACTCCTCCATAAGCAATGCTATTCTGAATGAACACATCCGACCTGATGTAGAGCATACATTCACATTAGATCTACTAACGGACCTCAAGTCGATTCTGATCATCCTATACTGGGCCAACAACCTTCCAAAGATCCACAATGACCCTATTCATGACACATACGAACAGTCATTCAATCCGGAACAAACTCCCACAGTCCACAACCAAAGGAATAGAGTGCCTCTGAGGCATAAACTCTCCCATTAGTGATAGTACCAGAATCTCCATACCTAATTTCAATCTATAACAATCAAATGACTAACACTTCACACCTGTATGATCTTCCCGTGGGATATAATCCCACAACCTTCTGCACTAGGTAGAGAAATCTGAACAACAATGGCCATCGACTATGTGATTTCTATAGTGCTAGTCAAGCATCCGCATTTTAATACCCAACACATCTTCCAAAAACAGACCATCCTCATGTTGTCCAAAAATGGTGCTAGCATACTCTGAACATCTGAAATCCTCCCCCGCTCCTCCTTGAGTTCGTGATATTCTCATCAAAACCGAATCACAACCTCGATCCTCAACTTCCAATTTCTATACCGCTCATTGCACCTATCATACCGTTATGCGAGATTATAAGAGTTTCATCATAACCCCTGAACCACCAGTAGAATAAACACTTCATCGAATAGAACCCTCTCACTCCACTTATTTCAGAAGAATAATTGCAACACGCAACAGAATTCCCATAACCGTAGAAAATACAGACCTCAAGTCATGGTCTAAATCGCCATAACTCTTCCAGGATTCATTTACACATAACAAGGACATCAGAATCAAATACCTCCAATCAATCAAATTGCAATGGTTGTCAAGCCTGGACGTACAGCAGCGAATCACCTGTATAGCTTAACACACCGAAGGAACTGACCATTTCCACAACCATGATGATTCAAACCATTACTAACTGACCCAACTTCTTCCAATTTACTCTTGACTTGCCTTCGAAATAATAATAGCTTCATTCAAAAACATAACAAAACTCAACTACACTCATCCCGAGTGACCCAAATCACGATACACATCATCTCAATACCCATAAACCATCTTATACCCTCCTCATGAACACAATAGTATCTCCAACTGGTACACCTGTTCTGTAAGACCTTTTGCGAATCCGAAGTTGTTTCTACCATTTCTCTAATATTGCACAGCAGACCCGATGATAACATAGAAAATTCCCCAAGTATTCTTTACACTCTGCTGCAAAATCCTGGTCTTCAGCCATATAACAAACCCAAAATCCTTAGACATTGCGGTTAAATTCTTGAACCCACTAGAACCACTATTGAGATTCACCCACTCTAACCTGGTCCCCACTATATAACCAAACTTTAGTGCGCTGTTAGCATATGAACACTCCTAAAAAATCAACCAGATGATTCTTCTCCTTGTACATCACATCCATAAGAAGCATAAACTCTGAGTCATCCCAAATATGCACATGAATCGATAAGGCAAAATGCATCACACATGCATCAAGTACTTTGCCTAAATTTCCCTTGATGTTTTCTTTCTTTAGTCATAACTGATCCACCAATGTACTAACTCGATACTGCCAAGGCACACAACCACATGACCCAATCGTAGACGGTGGGCTCCCTAACTTAGCTTCAAGATACAATCACATAAATTCAGATCCCACAATAACCCCTCTTTCTCAGTTATCATGATTTCACACCATTAACCCGCCAAATTTCTCGCAATCTCTTGTTAAACTTTTCATAAAAAATTTTGAATTAACAGCCACAATCACACATTCGACCTCATGCTGGGTAATAAGTAGAACTCTTCGTAGAAACTTCATCAAAATCATGCAACTACTAACCTGCTCGTGGGAGATAAGACCCTATGAAATTCCATACCGACATCTTCGAACAACATTGCCCTGGGTACAGCTACCACGAAATCAGTAGGCCCTCCTGAGCCCATGTTCATACACCAGCTGTAAGAGTCCGTTCATTCCCCATTAGCATCAACTGAAGGTCCAATTATACGTTCCAAAGCTCGAAGTCATGTTGAATTCCAAAACGATAACCAAGCTTTCACACCTCTCTTCATTCCAAGCAAACTCCTTTCCATCATATTTAACCTTCCTCAATACAGTAGCCACCATCCCAAATGAAATTTATAGACTTAGTCATTGTCCACCGTGATCCCCAAATCGCTCTAAACATTCTCAAGGCATATGGCTATCCTTCCACAGAATCCATACATTACTCTGCCACTCCCACTTCGGTTAAACCATATCCTTAAGCAACTATTCGGCCTCTGTTGTTCATACTTGACCTGCTAGCAATTCAACCACCGCGGAACACTTCCCACCATGTCTTTCCTCCTCCTTCGCTGCCAAAATACTGCCTCAGATCATAATTTCGTCTTTGTAGCACCTGAACGGATAACTTGCCACCAACTCCGAGCCTCTGATGACGTCCAAATCCACTACTAAAAAGTAAATAGACACGATCGCATGCAATATAATTTACCCAACTACGAGTCGGGGTTGAATCCCACAGAGAACAATATGTAGGCGATTAGGCGTGTAAGAGAATTATCACTTATTATGCTAAACCAAACACTTAGAAGGTGTTTGTGATAACATTTATAACTAATTGCAAAAATATAAACTAACATAGAAAGAAAGTAAAATGATCAATGGCTACAAGCATGGATGCAATGGAAATTACACTCAAGCAACGATCCAATGTATTTCACGATTTTACAAATATGAGCGAGTTTATGTTAATTAGCCTCATGTAATAATTTTATATTAGCTTCTTTCGAAGACTAACAAGACTTCCTAATTGAATTATCTCTAAAACAATTAAGAGATTAAGCACACCCGAATATGGCTACAAGTAGTTCAATCTTGTCCCTAGGTAGAATCTACAAAGTGAGGTTAACGCCTCAAATTCTTGTTAATTAATCTTTACCAACCCCAAATTATCTTTTCCAAAATTAATGAAGCTAATGGGTGAGTCCTAGGGTTAGCTAATCCCTTTGAAAACATAAAAGAGCAAGAATAATTAAAGAAACAATAACTCACTTCATAATAAATTAAAAAAACGTTCAATACATAAGCACAAGAAGATATTTAATCCACACTTTAAATATGAATATTCCCATAAACAAGATTCAAGTGTTGCAAGAAGTACTACACACTTAGATATTCAATATAAAGCAAGAAAATGAAGAAATGAACATAAATGGGTAAGAAATTCTCAACCAAAAGCTTCAAATCTTCAAGACCTAAGTGTGTGTGCAAGAACCCTAGCTCTAAAACTTGTGTTCTCTAGTCAAAGACTAAAAAATAAGCCAAAGATATGTTTCCAATAAGCTAGATCATGTATTGTGGGTTTGGAATGGAGAAAATGTGAATTGCTAAGACTGTCCAGAGCTGGAGCCCGTTGACCGCACCTGTGGGAACAATCATCGCAGGTGTAACTCCGCAAAAGTGGACATTCATTCAGATGCGAAAATTGTGGAGAATTGCCTACTCCGTAGAAGCGGATTCTTGGTTGCAGGTGCGCTTCCAATGCAATCCCTCTTATTCCGCAGACGCGACCTTTTCTCGCAGGTGCGGGCCCGCAGAAGCAGGCACCCTTCCGCAGATGCGGTTTCACTAAAGAAATTCTGCACTTCTTTCCCTCTTTTTTGCTCAATTCCACTTCACTTGACTTCAATTCTCTTCAAGACTCATTGTACCTGAAAATCTAGCAATGCACACCATAAATTACCTCATTTTATAATTAAAAGACACAAAACTAAAGAAAAGAGACTAGAATAGGTAAAATCACCACTCGTCAACACCCCCAACTTAAAGCTTTTGCTTTTCCACAAGCAAATCAAAACCAAATACTCAATGAGGCTCTAACATTTAAAGGTCAATTAGCATTGCTATCATCATCAAATCACATTCTTTAATTAAGCACAACACTTACGGTTTTGGTTGGTACTAATAATTAGGCTCAAGCATGTGAATTTCAACCAAACAACTCCCTCATTTAAAAAAATCTCAAGAATGCAATGGAGTTTCAAAATAATCAAGTGACAACAACTAAGCCTCAAGAAGTGACTCAAAAACACTAGTCTACTACATATGCTCAATTTACTCAATTCAGAATATATCAATGTCACCAATCCATCATAATCCATGTGCACTCACAAGAAAGAAAGTCTCAAAATCATCATATTTACAATAACAACACAAGGGACAGATGCACAAAGACACTCACTCTCAACAAAGAATTTCAAGTGTTACAAAATATCATGCCATAAGCTTGCCCTTATTTTAATTCGCCGCCTATTCAAGAACATTCGGTTGGAGATATCATAAGGACTTTTTAAGCTTGTAATGTAGGCTTAGGGAAGGGTAGGATAAGCATTTGAGATACAAGTGACTACACCCTCCTTGAACACTACTCACATTTGTCTTTCTTTTTGCACTTTGCTTCTTTTAAACCACACAACCCTTATTGACATTTAGTTACCAACATAGAACCATCTTAAAATACCTCTCTAATTTTCTCAAGACTCCATATATATATATACATATATATATATATATATATATATATATATATATATATATATATTTATATTTATACAACTACTTTCTTTTGGAGCTTGAGTATCTTCATATAAACAACTTTGAGGTATATGTTTCTATGCACAATGTACATCTTCACCATTTCCTAATTAATACCAACACTCCCAACTTAGGCTTTTAGCCTCATTCTTAACATTCAAGGAGGGAGAGGTTCAAAAGAGGGAATTATTTCACAAAAGGGTAAAGGTTTGTAACGAGGTAGCCAAAGAAAAGGTTAAAGGCTCAAATGAGGTTAACTAGTATAATATTTATGCAATGGTAGGCTCGAAAGGCTAAAGAGACTTTTTCAAAGATCACAAAGAATGCCTAAGGTCATCCTCCAAACAAACATAATTAAAATTAGCATTAAAAGACCAACCGGGCAAGCTCCAGATGATAAAAGTAAACACGAGTTATTTTTAGCAAAAACTGACACATATGGCACAGGAACTAATCAAGACGGATCAATTTTACTTCTTAATAAGAACAATTTGAGCAATATCATGCCAACTAGTGGGCAAAGAGTCACAAATGAGGAAAAAAGTTATCACAAAAATTATTCTTCCCCATGCAACTTACTTTTTCAATTTTACAACCAAAATTTGGAGGGGTATTCTTAATTCACACATCACATACAAGAGACTAATTTTATTAGTACCAAATAATCCAAAAATCTCTACATAACAAAACTAGACTAATTCCCTTAAGAAAGTTGTCACGCCATCCATCACAGGGAAAAGTCGCCCGGTTCAACACAAAAATATTCCTCGGAAAAGAACCGTAGCATAAAGAAAACCCAAGAAAATTTATTGAAAAGTATATTACTACTAAAGAGAAAAAATAATATAAACTAAAAACTACTAAAGAAAATAAAATAACAAAAACAACTAATACTAAAGGAATAAAAATAACATAAACTAAAAACTACTAAAGAAAATAAATAAATAAAGAAAAATAAAATAGAATAACAAAAGCGACTATTCCGCAAATGTATCACCAATCACAAACTACGCGCGGCAAAGGCACATGATAAACAATAGTAGAACAAGCCCGACAAGGGTACACAATATCCATACAAAAGAATAAGCCCGGCAAGGGCACAATTCAAGAATCAATGTACAAATAAAGTATACTCCCTAAAGCCACCCCAACTAAAAACACTGCAGTGTCCTCACTGCACAATATCAAGATAAAATAAGAGTAGTTTGAAAGTCTCCCTGAGGTCTGCATCAAACTAGCAGACAACAGGAAAAGGCTAATCACTGCCGTGTAGAGCTCTCGGCCTCATCATCATTGGTAGCATCAGTATCAGCATCAGCAGCATTCGACAAGAATGAATACTCTTCACTATCGTCTTTGTCCTCGACCGGTATCTTCCTGTTCGGTTGCCCCCATTTGAAGATGGCCTTGACGCATCTCCACATCTTTATCATGAACTTGCCCTTCTTCTTATTTCTCTCTTTCTCGTTGTTGAAGTATGCCTGAAGATCTACATATGCTTTGGCCATATTGCCATAGGCTGCCTCGAGCCTGCTAACGGAAGCTGCCAACCTCTCATGCAACTCTGCTTGCTTTTTCTGGTTCTCCAGGTAGGTTTTCATTTCTTCCCTGGTAAAATAATCGGGCATAGGCTTGTAGTGTGAGGGCCCATTAGGGAGCTGTGACACTAAGTCACGAATGGAGGCAAGCTAGGAATTTAGCATCCCAAATGGTCCCTCGGCCTGAGTAGCTTGTGAGAAGGATCCCTCACCTACAGTAATCACCATCTTCCTCTTCTTGCTCTTTAGCACACTGCCTTCTCCTATCACTCTCAAGGGTTTGTCTGCAGGTATCCAATGATCTCCATCCCATACATCAACCTGTGCACACCAGCACAACTCTGTAATCAATGATCGAAATATCAATGTCGAGCCACCTTGAAGCACATACTCCTTCAACTCCTGAACGATGTAATGACCAACATTCACTGGAATTCCATCAAGGATGCAAGCAATTATCAGGTCCCTAGTATATGGTACATCAGCTACATTCCCACAAGGAGACACTCTGCTTGCAATGATATACAACCACATGTTTGCTTCAGCTGTGAAATCACCACATTTGATGTCTTTTTTCTTTTTAGCCCAAGTCATTATTTGTCCTGTAGGAAAAATCTTTGAGACTAGCCAATCACCACTATTGCATGTATTTCTTTCTCGCATTGGCTCGAGCGGATGATTTTGAAGCCCATAGACATCATTTATCTCTTCAACGCCAAATTTCACAATATTGCCCCTTATTGTAAGTTCATGGTTTTGGAAATGTGTACGCTTTAGTTGGCGTAAAATTCCTGCATCTATTCCTCATTGGCCTTGCATGGAGTGGGGATAAAACAGGTCCAGCCGCTTGAAATTAGCCGGCAATGGAAACTCGGAAGAAGCTCGGTCACTTTGTTATCGGCAATTCCTTTCTCAAGTTTGAGCTTCTTCGTGAGGAGATCATCATAGTACCGGTTACAGCGCCAATTTTGATGACGTCCAAATCCACTACTAAAAAGTAAATGGGCACGGTCGCATGCAATATAATTTACCCAACTATGAGTCGGGGTTGAATCCCATAGAGAACAATATGTAGGCAATTAGGCGTGTAAGAGAATTATCACTTATTATGCTATGCCAAACACTTAGAAGGTGATTGTGAAAATATTTATAACTGATTGTGAAAATATAAACTAACCTAGAAAGCAAGTAAAATGATCAAAGGCTACAAGCATGGATGCAATGGGAATTACACTCGAGTAACGATCCAATGTCTTTCATGATTTTACAAATATGAGCGAGTTTATGTCAATTAGCCTCGGGTAATAATTCTATATTAGCTTCTTCCGAAGACTAAGAAGACTTCCTAATTGAATTACCCCTAAAAAAATTAAGAGATTAAGCACACCCGAATATGGCTACAAGTAGTTTGATCCTATCCCTAGGTAGAATCTATAAAGTGAGGTTAACACCTCAAGTTCTTGTTAATTAATCTTTCCCAACCCCAAATTATCTTTTCTAAAATTAATTCGAAGTTAATGGGCGAGTCCTAGGGTTAGCTAATCCCTTTGGAAACATTAAAGAACAAGAATAATTAAAGAAACAATAACTCACTTCATAATAAATAAAAATCGTTCAATACATAAGCACAAGAAGATATTTAATCCACACTTTAAATATGAATATTCCATCCCTTTCCCATTTGACCAAACACGCCGCAAAATTTCAGCATTCTCTCCGTACCAGGCGACCAAAGTGAACAGTGGTTGTGTTTCCTGCAAATGCTCGATTCTCCCTCGTCCGGTGGTGAAAAGCCACCGGATTTATCCCAAAAGAACCGCCCTCTAATGGTGAATCATCCCCAACAGACCCTATTCCAAATGATTAACCCAGTAGCTACAGATAATCAAAAGACGAGGGGGATCACTGTAGCGAATTTTCTCCTGGGAGCATCTGATAATGACTCGCTCGTTTCTGAACCAAATCGAGTGATTCCAAGTGCAGTGGATCCATCCTCAAGTCCATTCCGACTCCCCCACTAAATTTCAGGCGATTCCACCGCCAGAACAGTGAGTTCCGACTACATGAACATGCCAGCAACGCACCAGTTGATCGGGAACACTGTTCCGTTATGCCAATTGATCCAAGACCATTTCCAATCAACTCCTGAGATTCAAGAGAACATTCCCCACCCTTCACTCCCAATTTTCACTGAATCAAACTACACAACATTGAAAAGGAAGAATTGGCATTGTCGCGCGCACCGGGTGTTCGGCTAAATGCTGGAATGACTATAGCAGCACCATTGAGGGTCCAAGGTACTTCTCAATCTTCTCAGGACCATAAGGAAAATATTCGTCAAGAAAAAACACAAGAATCACATCAAAAAATTGGTGATCACAATTTTCCCCCACTCACACGAGCTCAACAGTCTGCCAGTGATACCAGTTTGCTACAGACAACCTCAATGAACGTAAGTCATATCTCATGTGGCCCTACAAGTTCTAACACAATTGTTCATACAATGGAAACCATAGAAAAAACACAGATAGCTCGAGACCAAAATCTGTTGCAACTAGCAGAAACAGTGCAGATTACTGGTGGTGCAAAATCAGCTCAAATGACTGTAACTCCAGTCCTACGTGAGTCTACAAGTCCTACTAACTATACTAGTAGAGTGGACATCACAAAGGATGCACAGATGCTCTCCAACTAAGTCCAACCTCACTTCACAGAAGAAATGCAGGCCAACAATAGTTTTGCACCAGCACAGAACCTCAACTCTATTGCCTCCATCAGTCATAGTAAATAGGTCAGCTTTGATATTCCCTCCAAAATAGCCCAGCAGATGGGTGAGCAAATACAAACTAATACTACTACACTACACACACTAGCTATAGTGCATCAGAGTAAGGAACAACCCCACATCACACAGAATCCCCTTCCCAAAGTGTCATCCAATTTTGACAAGCCAAAGCACCCTAAAAGAGTGTCCAAAACAGCCACTAAGGAAGCAAAAGTCACCCCTGTAGCCACACCAGCAACTTATGCTCCAACCAGAAAGCCAAATACACCTCCCAACAACAACAGCAAAGCCAAAACACAAGCTACTTCAACTCCTTCCCCCCCCCCNAAGTAGTGGGTCCGGTTGAGCAGCTGCTAAGGGTGATAACAACAAAACAGGGTAAACCAGCTGTTATATTTAAGAGAGAAGACTACATGATTAAATTTGCAGAGAGATGCAAATACACAGTAGTAGGCAAATTCCTCAACACAATGCCAAGAATAGAAGTCATTAGGAAAAGCTTCATAGCCCAGACAGAGCTCAGAGGAGCAGTCAAAATTGCACACTTCAATGTCAGGACAGTCTATATTAACCTTGACAATGAGTATGACCATGCTACAGTGTGGACCAAACAATTCATGTACATACAAGGTCAAATGATGAAGTTGGAAGCATGGAACCCGGCTTTCAAACCAAATGAGGATTCACCAATTGTGCCAGTTTGGATAGTCATTCCTGAGCTTCCATGGCATTTGTACTACATGGAAATCCTCACTCCTTTGCTCTCACCAATAGGTAAAGCGCTTTTCCTTGACCTTGCCTCATTTTAGAAAACCAGAGGTAGTGTCGTAAAGGTCAAAATTCAAATCGACCTCACCAAAGAAAGACCAACACATGTGTGGTTAGGCTATGATGAAGATGTAAATGGAGACGGTCAGTGGTTGGAAGTTCAATATGAGAATGTCCCAGAATATGGCACACATTGCAAACATTAGGGTCACTCAACTCATATTTTCCAGGTTAAAAAGAAAGAGGAACCAGAAAAGAAAAGAAGAAGTTGTAGCTGCAAGTAGTAGTTCACAAGCTCAAAATCTTACCAAAAATAAGGCTACTACCTCCCAGCAAAAAGAAAAAACAATGATTGCCACAACTCTGTTGATATCAAAGGAACAGAACAAGGACCAAACTGCACAGAATCACCAACAGAGTATGGAAAATCAAACATCAGGAGCTGTTCCTTCAAAGGATGACTGGCAAGTCCAAAAGAAAAAAAACTTCAAAGCTACTAATCAGACCAAACAGCAGCAACAGATCTACTTGACTAAGCAAAGGGATGCCCAGCTCACAGCAACAACCAACCTGTCATCCAATCAAGAAACACAATCAGGTATTCTTTCTACACACTTTCAGGTAATCTCAGAAAAGAATGTTCCTGGCCATCAAAATGTCATTCCCCAATCCCTTAATCCCTCTGTTGTTTCTGATACTTTAATTGCTGCCCCCCATCGCCCTATTGTTTCTGCTGTTACTGAAATGACGGAGGTAAGGAGAAATTCTGATACTTTGAATTCTGTCCCCCAATCCCTTAATATCTCTTCTATATCAGAAAAGAATGCTCCTGGACATCAAAATGTCATTCCCCAACCCCATAACCCCTCTGTTGTTTCTGATGTTTTAGTTTCTAAACAGTTGATCTCTAATAATGATACTGAAGAAGTAATCTGTGAGGTACTCAGCACAGATGAAGATCTGCCTGCCATGTAGAGTGATGCTATGAAAAGGCTTGCAAAGGGAAAAGCCCCTGCAGTGCCTGAATTTAGCATTCAATCCCCAAAATCAAAAAACAAACCAAATCAGAAGAAAAGGAAAGCCATAAAGAAGCAGAATGCAGGAATCACAATCAGTGAACCTGCAGGAACTCCCCAACACTCCACTCCTTTGGTACAAAGTCTAATTTCCCAACTAACAAAGCAAGCACAGGATGCTCCTGTTGCTAAGACACTGTCCTACAAGGATACTGTCTCAGATCTCTCATTGTCTCAGCCTCTGCTTCAAGAGCAAGAGAAAGAAAATAATGAAAAAGAACCCTCACCTCCACAATACCAGAACACAACTCCAACCATAGATCCCATTGAATCATGTCCACTCAACAAACACTCATTTTTCTTCGATGAATACAGACCCATCCTTTCAGAAGACGAAATGCGTGGAAGTGTTGAGGAGGACACTGATATTAGTGAGACATCTGAGGAGGATCAACACTACAACCTCCTAATTGATACCTTCAATGGGGAACAGCAGGAACAGGATATAATCCACAACCATGGCTTATCCCCCAGGTCGTATCACCCATCACCAAGGCTAACAAGAAGTAGAGCTGCTAGAAGCAGTAACATACCACCAAAAATCAATCCCCCCACTCAATTTTGATGATTAGTACACTCATATGGAATGTCAGAGGTATCAAAACCTCTGGAGCCATTGAGAGGCTCAAATCATTGAAGCATGCCCACAACTTGTCCTTCGAAGCTATCCTAGAACCCTTTCTAGACACCTCCCACATCAACCAATACAAAAACCAACTTGCCATGCAGTGCGCAACCTCAAACTCCAACAATAAGATTTGGTTGTTCTGGGACAAGGACTTCACCGGCACAGTCCTAGACCAGGATGAACAACAGATTACAGTTGAGCTGGCACATGTTGCAGTTCCTCAAAGAATGTGCTTAACAATTGTCTATGCCAAATGTAAACCTGTATTGAGGAGGCCACTGTGGGACAATTTGAGGTCCAGGTCCCTTATAACTTCTGTTCCGTGGTGTGCTGTAGGTGACTTCAATGTCATAGCCACCATCGAAGAGAAGATTGGGGGCATCCCTTACCAAATCAACAAAAGCTTAGAATTCTTGAGCATGATAGAAGACTTCGGTCTTACTGATCTTGGTTACTATGGATCCAAGTATACATGGTCAAATGGTAGAGGTCCTAGTTCAATAGTTTGGAAAAGATTAGACAGAGGATTGGCAAATGATAGTTGGCTAGCAGCACACCCTGCTACCACCATCACACATTTGGCATTTGCAGGCTCAGATTATTCCCCACTTCTCATGGAATTAAATGACAGACAGACCAATGCCATTAGATACTTCAAGTTTCTCAATTGCCGGACAGAAAATGAAACATTCATGCCACTGGTACAGCAAATTTGGAACACCCCTGTCTTGGGAAATCCAATGTGGATCTTCCACCAGAAGACCAAACTCCTAAGCCATGCACTCTCCAAATGGTCAAGACAGGAGTATGGGGACATTTTCCAAAAAGTCAAAGACTTTGAGGATAAAGTTAGGGAGGCAGAGGAAATTCGGGCAAGGACCAACAGGGAAACAGATAGATTAGCAGCCTATGAACTCACAGCTCAGTACATCAAGCACTTGAAAACTGAGGTAGCTGTTTTAAAGCAAAAAACACAATTGCAATGGTTTAAGGAGGGAGATGCCAACTCTAAATACTTCCATAGCCTGATTAGAGGTAGAAGGAGGAAACTCTATATACGTAAAATCAGGACTGAGGATAATGAATGGATCATTGGAGTTGAAGCAATTGGGCAGGCAGCCTGCCAGCATTTCCAAGATTTGTTCACTGATCCTGGGGGGTCTATTAGAGATGATCTTCTATCATACATCCCACCACAGGTTACAGAGGAAGATAATGATAATCTTAGCAAAGAACCTACAATGGTAGAGTTAAAACAGGCAGTCTTCTCAATGAGTCCAACTAGTGCTGTAGGGCCGGATGGATTCAATGGGAAGTTCTTCCAATTTTGCTAGGATATCATCCAAGTTGACCTCCTAAATGTGGTGAAAGCCTTCTTTTGTGGCCAATCCATGCCCAGATACATGACTCAAGCATGATTGGTTCTAATACCCAAAGTAGAGTTCCCCAATACTCTATCTGAGTTTAGACTAATAAGCTTGAGCAATTTCCTCAACAAGATTGTATCCAAGATCCTCAATTTGAGGCTTGCTCCCATTCTCCCTAGAGTTATCTCTCCAAACCAGACCGGCTTTATTAAAGGCAGAAGCATCTCAGAGAACATCATGCTTGCACAGGAAATTGTTCAAGGGATCAAAAAGCCCAACAGAGGTGCTAATGTAGTCATAAAGCTGGACATGGCAAAAGCATATGATAGGGTATCTTGGTCCTTCACATGTCTCATGATGAGAAGGATGGGATTTGGGGAAACATTCATTGATATGGTCTGGCGAACAATGTCAAACAATTGGTACTCCGTCATAGTTAATGGAACCAGATATGGTTTTTTCCATTCCACCAGAGGTCTTAAGCAGGGTGACCCCTTGGCCCCCTCACTTTTCATTCTGGGAGCAGAATTGCTATCCCAAATGGTTAACAACCTCACACATGATCAATTTTTTAATGGATTTTACATGGAGAGGAGAGGACCTCAAATCACACATCTGAGCTTTGCAGATGATGTGATTATCTTCACCTCTAGATGTAAAACTTCATTGCTAAAGATCATGAGAGTGCTGCAGAATTATGAACTGGCATCTGGACAACAAATTAACAAAAATAAAAGCCACTTCATGACTGCTTCCTCTGTGTTCCATTATACCAACAGGAGAATTCACCGCCTGACAGGATTCACCAGAAAAGACTCCCCTCTTACCTATTTAGGATGTCCCCTGTACACAGGCAGGAAGAGAATTAGGCACTTCAACTGCATCATCACTAAAGTAGTAAGCAGGATTAGAGGATGGCATGGTAGGATGTTGTCCTATGGTGGCAAACTGACTCTAATAAAACATGTTCTCCAGTCCCTCCCCATACACCTGCTCTCTGCTGTCACACCCCCAAAGGCAGTTCTTAAACAGATTGAGAAACTAGCAGCCAATTTCTTTTGGGGGATGAACAAGGAGAGGAATAAGTACCACTGGGCATCATGGCGCAAATTAACTTACCCATAGGAAGAAGGGGGCATTGGTCTGAGATCCATCGCTGAAATTTGTAAGTCCATGGAATACAAACAGTGGTGGAATTTCAGAACCAAACGTACATTGTGGACTGAGTTTCTTCTTGCCAAATACTGCCAAAGATCCCATCCCATGTCCAAAAAATGGGATTCTGGACAATCACAGTCATGGAAAAGAATGATGATCACGAAAAAGACTGTTGATGCTAACATCAAATAGAGATTGCATTCAGGAAACACCAGTTTCTGGTGGAATAACTGGTTAGGTATTGGACACCTAGCTGGTTACAGACAAATAGGACGCAGACCAGGTAAAATCAGAGTTTCAAAATTTTGGAATGAAGGACAATGGGACATACAAAAGCTTAATCAAATGGCACCCATGGCCATAATTCCCATTATCCTCCAAACCAAAATACACTATAACCCCGGCCTTAGAGACAAACCAATATGGCAACCATCCACCTCTGGTGAGTTCTCTCGCTCATCGGCATGGTCAGTGTTGAGGGATAGAAATCAGATCCTTTTTTCCAACAAAATGACATGGCATAAAAAGATCCCTTTCAAATGGTCATTCTGCCTGTGGAGAGCTTTGAGAAACAAGATCCCAACTGATGATAGAACTACCAAGTTTGGCCCCCCCACTGTCACTAAATGTGTATGCTGCCTCAAATCAGATATGGAGACAGTGGAACACATTTTGAATACCGGCCATTGTGCAAGAATTATATGGAAGGTTATCAATGGACCAGTAGGGATTCTTCATCACAATCAATCACTGAGGATACTTCTAATGACTTGGTGGCTCCAAAAGAAAGAAAATGAAGTCCATAAGCTAATTCGAGATACAATGCCAATTATTGTATGCTGGAATCTGTGGAAAAATAGGTGTGGAACCAAATATGGAGGCAAAACCTCCTCTGTGACAAGAACACTGTACTCTATTCACTCTGACCCTCACATTTTGCTAAGAACATCTTATCCCAATTTTAACTGGCCATCAAACTGGATAGATGTTTATCCTACTGTTGAGAGTTTAAAGCACCAGATCACTGTGAAGCAAGTTGTTTAGCACAAGCCAACACTGGATTTTGTTAAAATTAATACAGATGGTAGTGCCTTAAGCAATCCAGGGAAGATAGGGGCAGGGATTATCATTAGAGATCATCAAGGACACCTTATCCATGCAATCTCAATTCCATTAGGGGAAGGTACCAATAATCAGGCTGAAGCAGACGCAGCACACATAGGCATACAATGGTGTGTAGACAATGGATACACCAAAATCCATATTGAAAGTGACTCACAACTCCTGGTGCAATGGCTAACTAAGAGAACAACACCTCCTTGGACAGTATGCATGCTAGTGAAACAGACAAACAGACTGCTCCAACAGTGTGAGCAATTTGAATGTACTCATGTGATGAGGGAAGCTAACTGTCCAGCTGATACACTCTCTAAGATGAGTCATGATTTGAATTCCACTACACACTACACTGATCAAATGAACCTGCTTGCACAAGTGAGAGGCCAGATACATCTTGATTCTAAGGGCATTCCAGCTTTTAGGCATAGAAAGTCTAAACAAGTCATATGCCCACCACACTTGCTTTCTAACAGTTTTGATGCTCAGGATGATTAAGTCTCTGCAAGTGGTAAGCAGGTGCTTGGAAACCAGTAATCCAGCACACACAGACAACAAACTCTTCAGAGATGGATGCAGAAACCTCAAAGATAATGGACAATGTTGCAGTTATAACTGGAAGAGCAGCAGTGACAATAATTGGAGGAGCACTGAGCAGCAGCATATTACACTTATTCAGTAGTACAGGACACACTCAATACATGCTACTCAGTCAACAGAATGTGGGCAACAAGATGAAAGACATGACTGCTCAATATACTGCCAAAGAAGTAATGAAGGAGCTTAATAGTAGAAACATCAGCAACAGAGGACAGTTGCTATTTCAGCAACTGTCACAGATGCAATATGAACTTAGAAGCACCAATAACATAAGTGCCAACATGAGCAACAACAGGTTCAGACCAAACACCAGCAGGATTAACAGAGACACTGACAGTAGCAACAGTGTCAAGATACCTTTAATGCATCTACAGCTCTTTCCTTCTATAATTCTTCTGTTAATGTTGCAGAAATTTTGGACTGTCCAATGTGATGACAATGAAGTGTCAGGTGTCTATTTGGAAATGCTAATCAGCAGCAGAGCACAACAACTACCTCAGCAACCATCACAACAGAAGACATTTTGTTCACAGAACCTGGACAACATGCTGACACAGCTATTGATCCTGCAGCAATTCCATTCCCTCTACTCTCCCATAACATTTTTGCTGATTTTGCAGCTACACAGGGAAGCTCAATGTAATATGACTTCTGCTAACAAAAACACCAACAGTAGAAGACAGTGGTTACCTCAGCAACTGTCAAAGGTCATGCAGTTAGGGATGCAGAGCAGCAGCAATTACAACACCACTATCAGCAGTAGCAAAAGGAGATATAGCAGCAGTATCAGTACTAACAGCAGGAGTAGTATCAGCACAGTTTCCAATACTTCACAGCAGCTACAATATGCAGAAAACAAGCAACAGTCCACCTACTTCAGCAACATCATCAATGGCATCGACAATAACATCACCAGCAACAATGACACTGATACTGATCATAGCAGGCCCAATATTTCATCACTGCAGCAGAGCATAAAGAATAAACAAATCCAGCAGAGATGCAATTACCAGCAGAAACCAACATCACAGGAAAGAATGCAGAAAATAACAGATTCAGCAACATATCCAGCAATAGATTTGATAACAACACTGGCAGTTCCACCAAGCCACAAAACAAACAGTGGTAACATCATCATCAGCAAGAGAAGCAAGAGCAGCCTTGACATTAACAACAATTGCAGAAACAATGACAGAATGAACAAACACAGACCATTCCGGCAGAGATTAAAGAACTCAGAACAACAGCAGAAGTGCAACAACCAGAAAATGACAGAAGCAGTAGGAAAAGCAACAACAATCACAGCAGCATCAGAAGCAATAACACCAGCAATAGAAGGACCACCAGCAGGAGAAACAGATACCTCACAGCTCAACAGACACCACAATGCACAGCAACACCATCAGAACTCTTACACAAACACAATAGATGCAATAGTAGCAGAAACTTCAACCAGCAGCAGCAGAAGTAGGAGCAGAAACAGTAGCAAAAGCACCAGAAGAAGAAGCATCATCACCAGCAGCCTTAGCAACCTCAGAAGCAGGATCAATATTACCAACATCAGCAACCTTAGGAGCACCAACAGCAACAAAATTAACAACAGGAGGAACAACAACATCACTGTCAACAGCTATTCTACAAGTATCAACAGCAGCAGTCGTAGTACCAACAGAAAGAAGAATTCCAGCATCAGCATCAACAGAAATGCCAGCAGCAGTAACAATGCCAGATGTAATATTTCCAACATCAACAACAGCAGGGATTACAGAAGCAGCAGCAGCATCATATGTACATCAACACAATCAACAAAACCAGTTGCATACTAGACAAGCACCACATGCATCAGACAGGAGCTCCTTTACACCAACAGTGCTAACAGAAGAACTGACAGGATCAACAGCAGCAGCAGCAGGAAGAGGAAGGTTATCACCAATCCCACCAGAGTTCATATCAGCAGCAGCAAGGTTAAAACCAATTCCAGCAGCAATCTCAGCAGTCACTCTACCAGTATCCTCAGCAGCACAACAACAATCAGTGAGCATAGCAGTGTCCATATCAGCAGCAGCAACATCACAATACACAGAAGTACCTTCAAACCAACAGCAGCAGTACCAAGGTCTGGCAGTCACACCACCAATAAGATCAATTGTGGCAGCAGAAACATAAGCAGCAGAAGTAACAGAAACATTAGTCTCAATAGCTTCAATTGTACTATATGGCTTACTTTTGATAGTTATCTCCAATTTTGCTTTCCCTACAAAAGTCAAAGCAAAGTTGAAGATTACTTTTCTTTGCTATGCGGTACACTCCTTAGGAGATTCCAACATTTTGTTAGAAGTGGACTCAACTGTATGACAAAGAATCTACTTCAAACCACTCACTTAGAATTAGGAGTACATGTACTTTTTGTATAGTTGACCTAGATTCGCCTCTCATTATTTTTGTATATATGACTGTCTATCGATACTATAAGATAGATAGTCATTACATCACTATAGGTCAGACTCACCTTATCTGTTTAGGTACACTTGGTTATGAAATGTGGATGACCAAGGATGTACACCTTTCTTATATGGAGGTCAGGTTTATGCCCCCTCCATCTTTGTACTTATTGTTATATATATGAAAATCAGCACTAGGCAGACAGCCTAGTATTATAAAAAAAATATGAATATTCCCATAAACAAGATTCAAGTAATGGAAGAAATACTACACACTTAGATATTCAATACAAAGCAAGAAAATGAAGAAATGAACATAAATGGGTAAGAAATGCTCAACCAAAAGCTTCAAATCTTCAAGAACCAAGTGTGTGTGCAAGAACCCTAGCTCCAAAACTTATGTTCACTAGTCAAGAGACTGAAAAATAAGCCAAAGATATATTTTCAATAAGCTAGGCCATGTATTTGTGGGTTTGGAATGGAGAAAATGTGAATTGCTAAGTCTGTCCAGAGCTGGAGCCTGTTGACCGCACTTGCGGGAACAATCATCGCAGGTGCGACTCCGCAAAAGCGGACATTCATTCGCAGATACTAAACTTGAGGAGAATTGCCAACTCCGCAGAAGCGGACATTTCGCTGCAGAAGCTGCTTCGCAAATGCGGACCTCAACCGCAGAAGCGGATTCGTGGTCACAGGTGTGCTTCCAGTGCAATTCCTCCTATTCCACAGACGTGGCCTTTTCTCGCAGGTGTGGGCCCGCAGATGTGGTTTCACTGAAGAAATTTATTTTGCACTTATTTCCCTCCTTTTCACTCATATAGCAATGCACGCCATAAATAACCTCATTTTATAATTAAAGGACACAAAAACTAAAGAAAAAAGACTAGAATAAATAGTAAAATCACCACTCATCAGGCTCCATAAAGATCGTCTCTCTCAAGCCATCAACACTAGAAGCACTGATTTGACTCCGAAACCGCCATACACCGCCTTCTATGACAACCACTGCTTAGGCACCATTCCACAACACCTACCCCGAAGACAATTCAAAGGAGACCATATCACCGATGACCCTTAATGCGTTCCAACAAGGACACTGGCATAAAATCATAATGAAAATTCCACCGCGTTCGAAAATATCAAGTCTCGCTACTCTGTCAACCAAGGCATGAACATCTATAGTCCAACTGCCTGTCACGACCCAAAATCCACCTAGTCGTGATGGTACCTAACCTAACCCGTCAGGTAAGCCAATTAGCAACTATCCAATTTAATGAGATTTATTAAGAAAAGAATTAATAATACACCGCTTTTATACAAATAATTTTTCAAGGACTGGTAGTACAAATCATGAGCTTCTAAGATTAGAATTTACAAAGCTGGTATGAAATAAATCCATCATCTGTCCGAATGCACATAAATAATTTTTTTTTATAAATCTAAGGATGCCATAAAGAAGAAGCAGCTACAACCGGAACGCAGGTACTTCTTCAAATCCAGCTCCCATCGATCACAGCAACGTCAACAGCTAACATCTGCACAAGGTGCAGAAGAGTAGTATGAGTACAACCGACCTCACGTACTCAATAAGTACCAAACCTAACCATAGGTTGAAAGTAGTGACAAGCTGGGACAAGGTTCAGAGTCCAACTCCAATAACCAGCAACAGTCCATAACAATATAATAAAAGGGTACATGAAAACAACTCAAAGGTAAAATGCTTAACTCGTTCACAATTACGGAAAAATAGACATGCTTTTCAAGCATAACAGTATATCCCTGATCTTTCACCGAAAACCCAAAGCACATGGTAAGTTTGAAAACTGTGATTTGTCCAAAAACCTTTCAATAATAAATGAGATGTTTCATTTTCAGATAGCATGAAAAAAGTACATCTCTATGCCTACATGTCAAGATACAGGTAAAATCATGAATGTCATATATATCGGGTAGCAGAAGGAAAAGCATTTATGCGTGTATCTCAAGTACGCAAGTCAAATGCAATGCATCTCAGTGATGAACTCATGTACTCACACTCTCAGAGTACTCAATCTCTCTACCACGCATTCTCTCTCACTATGCTCAATACTCAGCACACTCAATCACTCAGCATAGTACAATACCTGCTGCAGCTTGCAGCCCGATCCACATATAGCCATAAGGCCCGTTGCGGCATGCAACCTGATCCACATATATATAGCCATAAGACTCGTTGCGGCATGCAACACGATCCACACATATATAGCCATAAGGCTCGTTGCGACATGGAACCCGATCCACATATATATAGCCATAAGGCTCGTTGCGGCGTGCAATCCAATCCACGATATATATGTATATATATATATATATATATATATATATATATATATATATATATATAAAGAAATTGCGCTTAGTAGGGGTGTGTACAGACTCTGGAGGGGCTCATTTAGCCCCAGCGCTATAACCCGCACGGATGACTCACGTGATATAGTATTAATATCTCAAAATCAGGCCCTCGACCTCACTCAGTAATCAACCTCTCCAATCTCTCGAGCTCACAATGTCATGAAACTAGCCCAAAAAGATGATATGATGTATCAATAAATAACAACCAAAACTGAGATATGATATGCAATGAATGAACATGACTGCGTGTGAAATTGCAATGTGAGCAAATAACTCAACAACAGCAATGACCTTAGTGGGTCCCAACAGAATAAGCATGTAGCCTAGACGTGGTTTCTAACATGGATCACAGCTCAATAGCTCAAGTACGTAGAGATCATGGTTACAGATAAGCTTAGGTAACTACACAGTACCACAGAAATAACGGAGTTATGATTCATACGGTGCATGCCCACATGCCCGTCACCTAGCATGTGTGTCATCTCAACATCAAACACATAATACGAAATTCGGGGTTTCATACTCTCAGCATCAAGTTTAGAAGTGTTACTTACCTCGAACAAGCAAAATCCAATAACGAGCAAGCCAAACGATGCTCCGCAATGCCATCCCACGCGTACCGACCGCCAAACGGCTCGAAACTCGCCAAAAGCAACTCAAATACATCAAATAAAGTCCAAGGAAATAATTTCAAATGATAAAGGTCGAATCTTAATCAAAAACCGAAATCGACCCAAAAGTCCAACCGGGGCCCGCGCCTCAAAACCCGATGCAATTCACAAAATCCGATAACCCATTCAGTTACGAGTCCAACCATACTAGTTTCACTCAAATCCGTCTCCAAATCGACGTTCAAAACTCAAAAATTCGCTTTATGAAGTTTTAGACAAAAATCCCCAATTTCTCTTTAAAAATCATCAACCAATTGCCAAAAATGAAGATGGATTCATGAAATAAAATCAAAACCAAGTGTAGAACACTTACCCCAATCCTTGTGATGAAAATTGCTTCTAAAGTCACCTCAATACGAGTCCCGCATCTCAAAATATGATAAAAGAACTAAAACCTCGATTTATAGCATTCTGCCTAGCATTTTTGCTTTTGCGAACATATTAGCCGCTTCTGCAGCGTCGCTTCTGCGACATAATCTCCGCTTATGCAAAACCAGCTGAGAATTTGACCCCCCGCACCTGCGGACAAAGTTTTCGCTTCTGCGACATCGCAGGTGCGAGCCACCAACTACACCAGCGCGATACCTCGCTCCTGCGCTCCATCACTTCGCACCTGCGCATCCGCATATGCGCTCCAAATCACCGCTTCTGTGGTCTTCCTCTCCCCAGCCTCTTCTCACTTCTATGATGAACATCCCGCATCTACAAAAGTTGCTTCTGCAGCCAAGACTCTGCAGATGCGGCTACACCAGTACCAGCAGCTCTTCAACAAGGCAACAAGAGGAAAACTGATCCAAACCATGTTCAAAACTCCTCCGAGCCACTCGGAACCCCGTCTGAATATACTAACAAGTCCCATAACATAACACGGACCTACTCTAGGCCTCAAATCACACATAACAATATCAAAACGATGAGTCGTACCTCAAATCAAACTTAAATGATTTGAACTTTCAACTTCCAAAACTCGTGCCGGAACATATCAAATCAACTCAAAATGAACCCAAATTTTGCACACAAGTCCAAAATGACATAAAGAATCTATTCCAATTCCCGGAACCACAATCCGAATATGATATCCAAAAAGTCAACTCCCGATCAGACTTTTGAACTTTCAAAACCTTCAAATTTCCAACTTCTGCCAATTAGTGTCGAATCCTTCTAGGAACATCCAAATGCAAATTCGGACATATGCTTGAGTCCAAAATCACCATCCGGACCTAAAGGAACCTTAAAACCCCAATCCGATGTCAAATACAAAATGGTCAAACTTGGTCAACTCTTCCAACTTAAAGCTTCAACGATGAAATTCATTCTTCCAAATCGATTCCGAATAACCTGAAAATCAAAATCGACAATTCACATAAGTCATAATACATAATACGGAGCTACTCATGCCCCGTAAACTACTGATATGCTCAAAACGACTGGTCGGGTCATTACATCCTCCCCCACTTAAACATACGTTCATCCTCAAACATGCCAAGAATTGTTCCAAAGCCGCCAAATTGGCATGTAACCTTACCATGCACCTACCCGGGGGTGATACCACATCACCCTATTCCATATAGGCCCGACAACACAACATACTAAAGATCATTACTTCAAGCTTGGCCCGTAAATCACAGAATCTAATTTCCAGCATCCGAAATTTTCTATAAGTCCCATATCTCGTATCTATACACTGTATAAGTCTGAACTAACTGCATCAAGTCATAACCATAACCCAGGACAAAATCATATGATATACCATATAAGTCAAATACTCATAGAAATAACTTCCGATCACAGTAGCTGCTTAAACAACTCATTACCGGTAATAACCTCATTTCAAACAAAACCTCGTTCAAAGACTTTCGTACACTGCCGACGATGAAATAAGCACGCAGAAACTCATGATCACTCATCAGATCAACAAGCCATGGAGCCTCGTTTCCTTCGACAAGAACTATAGCCAATTTCTAAGCTGATCAGCGACATTAACCTTCCAAATGTACTGCAAACAAATCCGATGGGGCGCCCACTCTAGGTCCAATGACCTCACTTTATCAAGCCCAATTATCCTATCGACATGCCACACCAATACTACCTAGAATCACGACCTATGCAATCTGTGCACCAATAAGCAATAACTCAAATGTACCCAAAATGGAAAATGACTCAAACGAGAGAACCATCTCGCAAGTTCAACAAGTACCACCATAACTGCAATGCTGCAAAGCCATGTTACCTAGTAGTACCAAGACGCACGAATCTAACTCAAAGGACCATATCTCAACATAATTCCGCTGCATTGCGTGACCCCATCCAAACACGGTCCATATGAAATGCCTCAAGACACCATGCTCGAAATCAACCACCACGCGCAATTTGACACATGGTACCAAAGGTGCATGACCGCAACCACCGAGAAGCAAACAACACCATACATCATAACCGAACAAAGTCCATAACCAAAGCGCATCCATTCCGAACCCCAATAACCATTCTGCTCGAATTCCACTATAAGGTCCAAATAGGACCGCATTATGTGTGCATATAACCAAAAATTCCAAACCACTCATGGCATAGAAGAGTAACACATAGATCATATCAGAGCACGAATAAGCTCCACTCTAACCAAATGGCACATCCCCCAACAATAGTAGTACAGAGTCGACCAATCCGACCTGGTGTAGAATACACATCCTCGTTGGGCCTATCAATGGGCCCCAAATCAACTCTGGTCATCCGCAAATAGATAAATAATTCTCCGAAAGTCCACTATGACCTAACCATAACATATACTATCATCTAGCTAGCTTTGGCCACGTTTTCACAGTCCACAACCACGAATCAATCTGCTTCTAAGAACTCCTGGTCACCAAATCCGTAGAACACACGAATCACCATATCTTATCCCAACTCCACCACCCGAATGTCTATCACATCTCTCATACACGATCATCCCACGAGGAATGCTTCTAAAATTCTTTCGTTCCATATAACAAGATCTAAATATCCGCAGCGAATCAACCAGGCGAGTACTGCAATACCAATGAAGCATCCGTACGTCAACACTCAGTTCACCTTCTGAAATGTACGCTCTCCTCATGCAATACCAAGTGGTAATATCATTCATCTAGTCATCTGAAACCGCCCATGTTGTCTAAGAATTCACGCCCTTCCTTTCTAAACTAAATTGTGGCCTTGCACATGCAAATCTTATTTTCACACAACATACCGCATCTATCATGAATATGAAAAGTACGAGAATCTCATAATCAACTCTGAGTCACAAGCAGAATACATACTCAATTAGCCAAGAACCTTCTATTTGATCTCATCCAAGAGAAAATCATAACACGCAACATGCTCCTCACGTCAATAGGAAATATCCATCTCAAACCGTGGTAGAAACCATCGAAACTCTTTGAAACCCATTAACACGCAACCAAGCCATCAAAACCGAATCCCTCTAACTCAACCAAGCCATGCAGGTCGCCAAAAACCCAAGAGCATTTCCACGAAACATCTGTAGAGACTCACCACATCATAAGCACCCCAAGGAACCAATCGTATCTATTACCTTGCTGATCCAACCTGCTACCAAGCTGTACTATTTCTCTGAGTTCCTTCTGAATTACCCTCAAGGTGACACTTCTTATTGCGTAACACCACGATCCTTAACCATAACTCACCCTGCGAGATCCTAAGATAGAACCGCACCGCCCTAAGGCTCATAAGCCGTTGTATTCCCTCTTAAGTACCCCAAAAGTACCACAATGGAGATACCCATTTTGAAGAGGCCTTCCATGAATCTAAAGTTGTTTTCCTCCACCTTCCTGATACCAAAAATGTAAAAGCCATAATGACATAGAAATATCGCGAGTCTCGACACCGTCCAATGTAAAGCTCATATCCTAGCCATGTGCTAATCCGGAGAAATTTGCAGTTGCTATATAAAAGTCTTGAATCCATTAGAACTTTCTCGAGAGCCATTTACTCTACTCAAATCTCAATTGCATCGACCAAACGGGTCGAACAACCTCTGCCCCGTTAGCACAACAACACCCAAGGAAGTAATCCACAACGTTAAGCAATTTCCTACTCCGCGCGCACTACATCCTTCACGAATAACAACTCAATCATCCCATGATTCCCATATACCCATAAAGGGTAACATAATCCTTATTCAAAAATTCCTTTACTCGAGTCATCCTCGAAGCCAGCCTCTACAAGTCACAACTGATTCACAGTATACCTCAAATCGAAACAGACATAACACATAACCATGCAATCAAAGCATCGATAGTGGACTCCCCCACTTAGCTCAATGCTATAGAATAGAACATCTGATAACTCTCCATACCCATACTCTATTACTGCAATAATACCGCAGGGAGATTCAACTAAATCCTTCATAAGCTCATGTACCACAAACCAATCTAATACTTCTAATCATCCGCAATTCTCACATTCATCCACGTGACGGTCAGGAAAACTATTACAGCCGATCCAAACTCAAATCGCACAAATGTAACCCATTGGTAGAAAAGAACGTCTCCTCACAACATCACACATTCGTAGATTACCTCACGGGTTATAATCCACCTGCTTAGGCTCAAACTGACATCTCTTTATACCCATTTACAGCCACAACTACTATGCAACCACTCAATCTTCCTGAGCCGGAAATCATCAATAAGACATGAGAACCAAATTCGTCCCACAATTAAACAGCATGAAAATCTTTCGACCCACTCATAACTAGAGACTATACGTCACATCAGGACAGCAATCTAGCACCCAATAGTCCTTTTTACATCCCAAGCAAGCTATTCTCGTCACAATCAAACCATCTGAACACATTCCGTAGTCACATCATGCTCATCATATAGCCATTCACCCACTCATCGAGCCATACATTCCACTCATAGGGACACTACCAGACATATAAATCCGAAAGCACGTGCTCACATAACTAAAATCCCCGTGCTCGAGCTACAATCAAAACCCGGCATCAAGTCCTCCATACTGGCTCATCATCAGCACACAAAAATCACATGTCACACCCCATCCAAGGAATCACAAGCCGTCGATGCACAGCTAATACCGAGTGCTCATGTGCGCATACGAATGCGTGGAAGGAATTCAAAGAGTTACGCTTCAAGCTGACTCAATACTGCATGATAAGGAAAGAAAGATGGGAAGTTTATCCTAAATTCCATGTAGCCTCTAGAAGATAGGTATGGACGTCATCATATCGATCCGCAAGACTCTACTACATACTTGCTCATAACTTGTAGAACCTATGAACTTAGAGCTCTGATACCACCTTGTCACGACCCAAAATTCACCTAGTCGTGATGGTACCTAACCCAACCCGTCAGGTAAGCCAATTAGAAACCATCCAATTTAATGAGATTTATTAAGAAAAGAATTGATAATACACTATTTTTATACAAATAATTTTTCAAGGACTGGTAGTACAAATCATGAGCTTCTAAGATTAGAATTTACAAAGCTGGTATGAAATAAATACATAATATTTCCGAAATGTACATAAACAGATTTTTTTTAAATCTAATGCTGCCATGAACAAGAAGCAGCTACAACCGGAACGCAGGTACATCTTCAAATCCAGCTCCCATCGATCACAGCAACGTCAGCAGCCAACATCTGCACGCAAGGTGCAGCAGTGTAGTATGAGTAAAACCGACCCCATGTACTCAATAAGTAACAAACCTAACCTTAGCTTGAAAGTAGTAAAGAGCTGGGACAAGGTTTAGAGTCCAACTCCAATAAATAGCAGCAGTCCATAACAATATAATAAAAGGGTACATGAAAATAACTCAGAGGTAAGATGCTCAACTCGTTCACAATTACGGAAAAATAGACATGTTTTTCAAGTATAACAGTAACTCCCATATCTTTCACCGAAAACTCAAAGCACATGAGTAACTTTGAAAACTGTTATTTGTCCAAAAACCTTTCAATAATAAATAAGACGTTTCATTTTCAGATAGCATGAAGAAAGTACATCTCTATGCCTACATGTCAAGATACAGGTAAAATCATGAGTGTCACCAAAATCGGGTAGCAGAAGGAAAAGCATCTCTATGCATGTATCTCAAGCACGCATGTTAAATGCAATGCATCTTAGTGATGAACTCATGTACTCACACTCTCAGAGTACTCAATCTCGCTACCACGTATTCTCTCTCACCATGCTCAATACTCAGCACTGTACAATACATGTTGCGGCGTGCAATCCGATCCACATATAGCTATAAGGCCTATTGCGGCGTGCAAGCCGATCCACATATATATAGCCATAAGGCTCGTTACGGTGTGAAACCCGATCCACATATATATAGCCATAAGGCTCGCTGCGGGTGCAACCCGATCCACATATGTATAGCCATAAGGCTCGTTGCAGTGTGCAACTCGATCCACATATATATAGCCATAAGGCTCACTGTGGCGTGCAACCCAATCCATATATATATATATATCAAATCAAGTGCGCTCACTAGGTGTGTATACAGACTCCAGAGGGGCTCCTTCAGCCGCGCTATAACCCTCACCGACGACTCACGTGTTGTAGTATCAATATCTCAAAATCAGGTCCTCGGCCTCACTCAGTCATCAACCTCTCCAATCTCTCGGGCTCACAATGTCATGAAACTAGCCCAAAATGATGATATGATGTATCAATAAACAACCGATACTGAGATATGATATGCAATGAATGAACATAACTGCGTATGAAATTGCAAAGTAAGAAAATAACTCAATAGCAGTAATGACCTTAGTGGGTCCCAACAGAATAAGCATGTAGTCTAGACATGGTTTCTAACATGGATCACAGCTTAATAGCTCTAGTACATAGAGATTTCATGGTTACAAATAAGCACAGGTAACTACATTGTACCACATAAATAACAGAGTTACGATTCACACGGTGCACGCCTACACGCCCGTCACCTCACGCACACACGCCCGTCACCTAGCATGTGCGTCACCTCAACATCAAACACATAATACGAAATTTGGGGTTTCATACCCTCAGCACCAAGTTTAGAAGTGTTACTTACCTCGAACAAGCCAAATCCAATACCGAGCAAGCCAAACGATGCTCCGCAATGCCATCCCGCACGTACTGACCTCTGAACGGCTCGAAACTAGCCAAAAGCCACTCAATTACATCAAATAAAGTCCAAGGAAACAATTCCAAATGATAAAGGTCAAAGCTTAATCAAAAACTCGAAATCGACCCAAAAGTCCAACCCGGGCCCGCGCCTCGGAACCTGATGAAACTCACAAAATCCAACAACCTATTCAGTTACGAGTCCAACTATACTAGTTTCGCTCAAATCCGACCCCGAATCGAAGTTCAAAACTCAAAAATTCGCTTTATGAAGTTTTAGACAAAAATCCCCTATTTCTCTTTAAAATTCATCAACCAATTGCCAAAAATGAAGATGGATTCATGAATTA
Organism: Nicotiana obtusifolia; assembly: GCA_002018475.1. Classification (NCBI taxonomy): domain Eukaryota; kingdom Viridiplantae; phylum Streptophyta; class Magnoliopsida; order Solanales; family Solanaceae; genus Nicotiana; species Nicotiana obtusifolia. Next base: position 73,866 of record MCJB01033120.1, on the reverse strand, counting down.
AAATTAAAATCAAGTGTAGAACACTTACCCCAATCTTTGTGATGAAAATTATTTCTAAAGTCACCTCAATCCGAGTCCCACATCTCAAAATATGATAAAAGAACTAAAACCTCGATTTATAGCATTCTGCCTAGCATTTTCGCTTTTGCGAACATATTAGCTGCTTCTGCAGCGTCGCTTCTGCGACATAATCTCCGCTTCTGCGAAACCAGCTGAGAATTCGACCCCCCGCACCTGCAAACAAAGAATCCGCTTCTGCAACATCGCAGGTGCGAGCCACCAACTGCACCTGCGCGATACCTCGCTCCTGCGCTCTATCACTTCACACCTACGCATCCGCATATGCGCTCCAAATCACCGCTTCTGCGGTCTTCCTCTCCCCAGCCTCTTCTCACTTCTGCGATGAACAGCCCGCATCTGCGAAGTTGCTTCTGCAGCCAAGACTCTGCAGATGCGGCTACACCAGTACCAGCAGCTCTTCAACAAGGCAACAAGAGGAAAACTGATCCAAACCACATCCAAAACTCCTCTGAGCCACTCGGAACCCCGTCTGAATATACTAACAAGTCCCATAACATAACACAGATCTACTCTAGGCCTCAAATCACACATAACAATATCGAAACGATGAATCACACCTCAAATCAAACTTAAATGATTTGAACTTTCAACTTTCAGAACTCGTGCCGAAACATATCAAATCAATTCGGAATGAACCCAAATTTTGCACACAAGTCCAAAATGACATAACGAAGCTATTCCAATTCCCGGAACCACAATCCGAATCTGATATCCAAAAAGTCAACTCCCGATCAAACTTTTGAACTTTCAATACCTTCAAATTTCCAACTTCCGCCAATTAGTGTCGAATCCTTCAAGGAACATCCAAATGCAAATTCGGATATATGCCCGAGTCCAAAATCACCATCCGGACCTAACGAAACCTCAAAACCCCAATCAATTCTTCCAACTTAAAGCTTCAACGATGAAATTCATTCTTCCAAATCGATTCTGAATAACCTGAAAACTAAAACCGATAATTCACATAAGTCATAATACATCATACGGAGCTACTCATGCCCTTAAACTACCGAGCGAAGTGCAGATGCTCAAGACGACTGGTCGGATCGTTACACTACCTTTCCTCTGTTGGAAGTAAATGTCAAACCTATATACCATGAACCGAGTAATCCTCCTTACGAGGCATTCACTACCAAGACACGTAAATAAGCACCCCTGCCATTTAGACAAGCACTGCGTGATAACTTTGCATGAACATCATAATACAGTGTGCATAGCCTCGAAACTGTGGGCAAAAATAACACTGAGTTGAACGACAGAACCCCCTTCCACTAGGCGACTCTACTAGACTTGTTCATGACTCATGAGACCTAAGTGAACCTAGAGCTCTAATACCAAGTTGTCACGACTCAATTCTCACCATAGGTCGTGATGGCGCCCAACGTTGCCGTTAGGCAAGCCAACAGTGAACTACTAACTCAATTAGTCATTTTATTACTTTTGAAATCATAACTTTTATTAAATAAAGAATTTAATGCATTTGAAATTGGATACGTACAATAGTAGTAAGATATAAAATAAATAAAAATGATAATATTAAAGCAAAACCATTAACATCAACTAGAATATCCCAAAATCCGGTGTCACAAATGCATGAGCATCTATTAGGAAGTGCAATAACAATACAACATTTGTCTGGAATACAAGATAAACAGGATAAAGTAAATAATTTTGATGGAGACTCTGTGTGCTGCGAGTCCCCTCAGCAGCTACGCCTATGCGCCCAATGACCACCAATTGTACCTGCCAGATCATGCACATTCAGTGAAGAAGTGCAGCATGAGTACGTAAAATCAATGGTTACCCAGTAAGTATCTAGGCTAACCCTGAAAAAGTAATGACGAGGGGTTGACATCGACATTTACTAATGGGTCCAATAAGATAATATAATAGATTATGAACAGGTATGAAACGTAACAGTAACCATGAGGTAAAAAATGTAACTCACATAATTCTCCAACATTTCTTTTGATAATATAATTCTCTCGAATGTCATATGCTATCTCAACAGGTCAAAAGTATCAAATGTAATCTCAAACAGATAAGGAATACCATATAAATGCCAGGTCCTAATAAAAGGGGCATCTCACAAATATTCGGACTCCTAGTAGTGTTACGTACAATTATGCCTAGGTCGTACGGCCCGATCCAGAGTGGTGTGTACACTGTTGAGGGTTGACAAGCGTGAACCAGAGATGCATCTCAATATACTGCCAAGGCGTTCGGCATGATCCACAAGAAAGGAAGAAACTTATCGAGTTACGAGTCACATTCTTACAACAAGTACATGAGCTTAGAGTATATATAACTTTTACCATTTATCAAATATCTTTCCAAATAACTCAAGGTGATAAAGCTCGGCCCAATATATTCCAAATCAATTTCGATAATAAATTCAATTAATTAAGCTAGCAAATTGAGTTCAAATAATTCAAATATTACATGATAAAGTCCTACGTCTACCCGGATATAAACATGCATTAGCTGCGTACGGACTCTCGTCACCTCGTACGTACGTAGCACCCACAACTAGTAGCACAACAATTTGATACCTACGGGGTAGTTTCCTCCTCACAAAGTTAGACATGAGACTTACCTCGCTCTGAAGTTCCAATAACCGGCTCAAATGCCTCTCAACTCCTCAATTCCAAGCCAAACGATCCGAAACTAGTCAAACAACATGCAAACCAATAAAAATATACTCCAAAACTCATAATTAGTTAATTTATGAAAATTCCCAACTCCGCTCGAAAGTCAACAAAGTCAACCCTTAGGACCACGTGCCCGGATTCCGAAAATCTTGAAGATAATCATTATCCAGAACACCACAAACTCAAATATATAATATATTTTTAATTTCATGTCCAATTTCATGGTCAAAATCAAAGAATATCAAATTCTAGGTTTTCTTCCAAAATCCTATAATTTCTACAAATTTTCATGTTTGAATCCATGTATAACTCATGTATTTAACTTACAACAAGTGGGAATAACTTACTTCATAATAGATGTGAAAATGAGAGAGAAATGAACCAAATCCCATATAAAAATCAAGTCTGCCCAGGTTCTTCCTCTTTGCAATCCCGGAAAAAGCCTCGCGATCGTGAAGGCCAACCAGCCCTGCCCTAAAATTCCTTCTATGCGAACGCGAGCTCCACCACGCTATCACGATTCACAGCCATCTAAAGCTCCGCGATCGCGCTCCTACCTTTGCGAACGCAAAGGTATAAACTCTCAGCGCGGCACTTCCTCATACGCGATCGTGACACACCTCCTGCGATCGCGTAGAACAACTTTCCCGCAGCAGCTTAGCCTCAGCAACCCTACGTATTCACGACTTCTCCCATGCGAACGCGAAGAACCTCATGCTTAATCTTCGCGATTGCTTGATTATTTTCACGATCGCGTAGAACAAAGGCTCCACCAATCCACTTTACTCTTCGTGAGCGCGTCCTCTCTTCGGCGATCGTGATGCATACCCAACACACCAGAAACCAGCAGCTACAACACATAGAGAAATGATCTGAAACCATCCCGAAACGCACTCGAGGCCCCTGCGACCCCATCCAATCACACCAACAAGTCTCAATACCTTAACCAAACTTATCCAAAGGTTGAAATGCCATGAATAACATCAAAACCACAAATCGACGATAAAAATCCTTCATTCAACTTTCAAAAATTCAAACTTTGACGAACGCGTCTGAATCATACTTAAACATTCCAGAATGACGCCAAACATTATGTACAAGTCATAAATCATAATACGAACCTATTCTAAGAATCGGAATTCCTAACGGTCAATAATAACATCAAAGACCGCTTCAAATCAAACTTAGGAAATTCTAAAACCTTCAATTTCCACATTAAGCACTGAAACGCTCCCGGACCATCCAATACTCAACCCGAACATACGCCCAAGTCCAAAATCGTAGTACGAACCCATTGGAACCTTCAAATCCTGATTCGGAGTTTGTTTACTCAAAAGTCAATCTCTGATCAACTCTTCCAAGTTGAAGCTTCCGATTGAGAATTTTCCTTTCGAATTAACTCCGAACTTCCCGAAATTCAATTTCGACTATGGGTACAAGTCGTAAAACATGAAGTGAAGCTACTCAAAACCTTAAACCGATGTACGATGTGCTAGAACTCAAAATGATCGGTCTGGTAGTTACAATGGCTAGTACCCTGAGAAGTTTGAAATGTACGCTAGATGTTGGAGAATGTGATGGAGAGGTTATAAATTCACCAAAAAAGGTATAAAGATCTAGTGGCATTGTGGCACATATTTAGATGAGCTTTAGTACTAAAACTGAAGCTTTGAACACTAAAATCGCTAGTTCCATAAGTAGTGCTGCTGCTATAGAAACCACGTCTCACAACATGCATGAAATTTGTCTTTTTAGCTTCAATCAAACAGAATTCATGCAGACGATCATGAACTCCGCATGTTTTTGTCTCACCAGTCAATCTCCTCGTATTAACCATTATCAAGTTTCTACTAATAAGATCGTCCAGATAATTTTTTACCACTTCCTCCAACCTCTTAGGTTTTTCAAGCTTTATAAAATCCTCAGCTATCCATAACTGAATCAATCTTCAAACGTCTACCTCAAAAATCAAAATCCTCTGGAAAAGAAGTACCCATAGAGAGGAAACAACATTTGAGGGGCTTGGGCAAGTAATGGTAACTCAAGCCCAACACTCCTAAGCAGTTATCTTGATTATGAGCAATGATTGCACTCATAGTTTTGGCAACAGCCTTCCAACTTTCTACTGTCTTGGGAATTTTAGAGAGGTGTCCAGAAATTACTGAAATTGTTAAAGGGTAGTCCTTGACGCTTCTTCGTTATTCGGTCTCCAGTTTTTTCCTACTCAAGATCAATGTGATCAACTTTTGACCCAAACACCTTATTATGAAATAACTTCCAACTACCACCCGAAGTCAAGAGGTTTATCTGATGAGGCGTAGATTTGCATATATAGCAACCTATCTCTCCCTAGTTGTCAATAAGACACGATTCCCATTATTTCCATTAGGAAATAATACTCCTTGTATGTTATCCCAAGCATCTGTACTCCAAATATCATCAATAACAATAAGGTACCTGTTGATACCCAATTTTGCCTCATATTTTTATAAATATTATATACTTTCAAACTATCATTTCTGAATCTTCACCAATTGAGTCGTATAAGTACTTTCCGTAATTTTTCATAATTTTTAAGGCCTTTAATTGATCTTTTTTGCCTTTGAATTATTCAAATATTTATTAATTATCCTTTAAAAATATTTATGTGATGAATTAATCATCCAAATTTATTATTTTACCCATATGTATGTTTCATAATATTTTTACTTCATTTTTATATTATTACATTTGTAGTTTCAAGCTTATTTATACAATTTTATAATAATAACCTATATTATATACATAACTACATTTATTTACATTATTTATACTAAAATAGTATTTTTATATTTTTATAATGTTAAGATATTATTTTCAACTATTTTAATGTATAAGTAATATTTTTATTATTTCTTAATTACTTTTACAACTTATATTTAACAAATTTTGTATATTTAATTCATAGCCCAACATAGGGCTAATTTCGGACCAAAACCAAGCCCAAACCAGTTGACTCATCTCCATTAAACCCTTCAGCAGCCCAAACAAAACAACCTCTTCACTTAACCAGGTCAAGACCCATTTTAAATAACCTGCCCCTCTCTTTCTTCTATCTCAGTCGTTGATCTTAGAGATCAACGGCTCACAAACCCCCTCTCATCTTTAATTAACCAAACCCAAACCCTAAAGACCCATTCTCCTAAAGTCGTCGCCCCTAAATCCTTTCTACTCCTTCTTCTTCTCTGAGAAACCCTAGCCGCCGCTACTTAGTTCCTCTATGATTCCAACCTAAAGATGGAATCTACCTATGATATACTTACCTTATTAATCTTCTCTCATCATTGGTCGCCCATTTATGGTGTTACTTAGGTATTTGCCTAAGTTTGGCAAGTATCACTTTTGAGATCGGGCTGGAATGACTTGAATATTTGATTTTGGGTGTTATTCCGTCTAAATACGCTCAACGAAGAGCGATTTGCACTCTTGGATTGATTTTCAGACGATTGAACCCTAATTAGGGTTTGAGGCTCTCCATCTCCTTTACTGATTTTGATTTGCATGTGATATCTTCTTTCCTTATTTGTGCTTAATTGATCGTTTTCATGTTTGTTCTTTTAATTTTTACCACTATATAAACCTCTTCCCCGCTTCCCCTAAGGTCTTAACGATTACGGCAAAAACAACTACCATTTAACTATTGTTATTATCACTATCACTCTCTCACTCAGTCACTCACTTTATTATGAAATTTTTGGTTCTTGACCGGCTGAAAGCCTAGGCCACCGGAGTTTGTTCTATCAGCCTTCCTAGTGAGAGCATTGCTCGGGGCTCATCTGAAGCCCTTGTGAACTTTGACGCACTGGGTTCTGGGTTCTGCTGCTCTTTTCTACTATCGATTATTAGAGTGCTGCTAAAATTATTCCTCTTATTTACTTGTTGGTTAATCTGTAACTGGTAAGTACCTATGGCCCTTGCAATTTTATTCTCTTTTTGTTTGAGTTCCTGCTTTGTATATATTTGTCCCTGAGACCTTTGTGAACCAACATGCTATTATCTGCTCTGAAGTTATTCTTGAGGCTCTATACTTCTCTAGTAATTGAACTTGCCTATTTTTACCTTGATTCTGTTTTTCTTAAGCATGTTTTGCCCTTATGTGTGTGTTCGAATGCTTATTGTTGTTGCTTATTCTAAGTTTAGCTCTTTGCCTTGTTATGTATTCTTGTGACAAGCCAATTCACATCTAGAATGTGTTTTAATTCCTGTTAAATTGTTCAGGTAGCACTTAATGTTTTCTTAGAGTTAATTTCTGATCGAATTATTAGTCAAACATGTTTCCCCGCTACTTACAAATTTTAAGTGTGTTCCTGTCCTGTTCAATACTGCCTAGGAATTCTAGAATGTGATCCTACTTGCACTAGACTCTCGTGTGAGGAACTTCCATGTAGAAACCCCTATTTCACTTGCTTTTGTCCGAAATTCTGCAAGGTTCTTCTATCAAAATCTTATGTCTAAAGTTATTTTAAGTTGATCTTCGATCATATTCTATTCTAAAACCTTACTTGGGATTGTTTGTTAGCTTGTGATGTTCCATACTGCTATATTAAACTTATTCCTGAAACATAGCATCTTATGTATATAACTCCATGTGATCTTGTCTATCTGCTCTGGTTTAAACTACTGTTAGTTGCAGTCCTAAGAACTAAGTGTATGGACTTCAAGTTTTTTGATCAATTCTATGTACAATTTGTTACTCGTATGGTTAAGTTTGGCATTGCTGGATAAGTTAGTTCCCCCTTTGAGTTATGCAGTTGATACACTCTAATGTCCTGGGGTGTACCTAGATCTGGGTTTGCTATTTTGTATGAAGAATGAGATTACTGAAGACCTCGAAGTTGCTGGGTTATTCTTATGGAAACCTTTTCCATAGACAATATTTGTTCACTTTGATATACAATGTAAAGCAGCTAAGAACACATCTCTTCTTCAAAAATCTTGAGATATTATAACCCAAGCACGAATATCAAAGAGTTGCTTGATTTTAAGACAATCTTAAGCTTGTTTGGAGAGTGTTGTTTTGCCAATACCACCCCCACCAGTTATCGTGACAATTTCAAGAGCCTTTTCCTGTCAAGTAAGTCTTTGCTTGATTATGGCCAAGTCATCATCGAGGCCCAAGATGAGATCTTCTAGTTTTTTCTTGGCACAATTTCCAGATAAAGGATTAACCAAAGAATCCCTAGTTTGGATTTTATTATCAGCATCACTTATGTTAGAGTCAGAAACAATCTCCATTACTTTTGTTTTTCTTCTACCAATCTATTTTACATGCAGCATCTGTAGACTAATGTAAAAAGAAGCAAATTAAAAAGGGCAACAAAATATTAGTAGTAAAGAGGAGTTATTGCAAAATAGAGAAGAAGAAACAAGGGAAGAGTTAAGGGAACACTAAAATGCACCTAAAGAAGAGTCATAACACAATATATCTACCCTATTTTTCTCTTTTAAAGTTAGATTCAATGCAGTGACTCGTCTTGCTTGAATCATCATCTTACTGTTTAAGAGTGCGTGTTTCTTTAAATTGCATTGCTTCTATAAAACTACATAAGAACCACCATATGTTAAAGTAGAACAAGCCATCAACTTTAGGATTGGTAAACCATGAAGCTAGCAGATGCATGCTTTACTAAAGCTGACGTGACAAGTAGTCAACAATTCACAAATCTTCAATTTCTTTAAAATAATAATTATTAACGTATATTAGTTTCAGTACTAAAATACCATATAAAATGGGGAAAGTTGCAGCTTCTTTTTTGTCTTTACATTGACATATTAAAGGTTTGTTTGCTTCTGACTTGTTAAAGGCATCTTTTAAGTGTTCTCGTTTATTTTCTATTTTGTAAATTTTGTATCATTTCTGCTCCTACCGTAGCACCTTCCTCCTATGTTCTTGAACTCCAGTTTCTCTAATTTTAGCATCATCCATAACTTCTTCATATGAAAGTATATCATATACCTAAATGGCCCAATCTCACCACCTTCTCCCTTTCAATCTAATGTCAATGAAAATTGTCTGAAACTGATTAATTTTCTAAGAGACAAAAGGAAACTTACTTCAAGCGATGGCTTCAGTAACACTGCATATTATTAATAACTTTTAATGAGGAATTTCAAGTAACAGAACAAAGACTCTAATAATTCATAATTTCAGTTATCCAAGCTCAAAAATCTATTTTAAACATCCGAAAGTAAAAGAGGAAAGGAGGAGAAGATTGAGAAAATAGTAAATGCATGTAATGTAAGAACAATGTTTAGTTAACATAGTACTCCCTCTGTCTTACATTTTTCCGAGTCAAGTTTAAATCAAATCAATAAACAAGAAATTAACAATATAGAGAAATTATCTGAGGCAAAACCGAACAAATTAAACAAAGCGAAGACATGGAAAATGCAAAACAAACCAAAACAAACTGAAGCAAACGAAAACTTGTGATATAGCCATTTGGAAGCTCTTTTAGGTGTAAATTTCACAAATGGTAAACTATGACTTTTATTACCAAGGTCATATAACTTTATTTGTCGCCTAAAATAATAAAAATTTTACTAACTCATACAAAATCATAGTTATCAAGAAACACATTTTTCCGGTAGTATTCTTATTCTGCATTCTTTTATTTTTTATGTTTAGTCTAATAAATAATAACCCAATTAAAATTGGAGAAGTATATATATTTTTAGCCACTCTTAAAAATAATAACCATGTGTGTACAACACATACTTTATTTTTTTATTTCACAATCACCTTAATGAGTCTGAATAGGCCTAAATGATTAAGATTTAAAATCTATAACAAAGACTTAATTTAATTAAGATGCTATTATCTGCATTTACTACTAACCGATGTTGCGGCACACCATTATTATCTGCCACCATGTACTACTCACCATCACCATACTCAACTACCACTACCGACCACACCATACTCAAACACCACCTACCATAATCATCCTTAGCCATAGCCGTCACCGCTATCATTATCGATGACCATCACCCATCGCCCCACCATTATGGGCTATCACCATCTACCACCCCCACTATTATCAGCTAACACCACCACCATCATCCTCAAGCAAAATCATTCACTCACCTCCACTACCTCAACCAACCACCCTTACCGCTATGATCAACCATAACCATTACGTCCACCATTATAAACTATTGCCATCCACCACTACCTTTTTCAACCACAATTACCATAACCAGTCACCACTAGCTATTACCCAGAAGCAACACAATCAACTAATATCACTACCAATCTCCGCCTCCAGTCAGCTTTTACAAGCACCACTGTTAGCTATCACCACCACCAGTTATCACATTAGTTTTAAAAAATTATTAATATTTTATTTGAATATTTTATTTATTAATTTTTAGACAAAGATAAATTTTATATATTCAAACGCGAAAAAATAAAAAGTCTTAATCATTTAGTATTCAGATATTTATACACATCTTAATATGCAGATGTGTATTCTGATTCAGACATTTTGATCTTAATATATATCTTAATATTTACAGGCATCTTAGTAAAACTTTCATGTGGTACACCAGTTTTGCGCCACCCATTGAAATTGTACTCACGTTTTAAAAAAAACTGATACCCAATTTTTGGATAACTTCATATACATATACTTTTCTCTTCTTTTTAACAGTTGTTTTCTTCTTCTTTGTGCTTCGGGTTTCTTCTTCTTCTTCTTCTTCTACTTAGTTGCAAAATGAGTTTGTTAAATTTGTAACTGTTTTGATAATTTGGTGATTGAAATTTATTTTTTGTAATATTTGAAAGTTATGTTTAAAATTTAAGCTCATTCGGAGTAGATTTGGGCATTGAATCGTATAATGGATTGTTGAAATTCGAAGAACAAGTTTATATTTCAGAACTTAAGATTCGAAATCTATAGTTCAATTCAATAGATTGAACTACTTAAGATTCAAATTTTTAAAGTTGTGTTTGAAAGATAGAATAACTTCAAATTTGATTTTGAAGTTGCATTGAAGAGATTGAACTACTTCGGTTCGAATTTCTGAAGTTACATTTGAAAGATAGAAAAGAACTCCATATTTGATTTCTGAAGTTGCATTGAAGAGACTGAATTACTTCAAATCCAAGTAGATATATTTTGCAAAAATTCGTAATGCGGTACAACTTTAATGGTGGCCCTAAAAGTGAATATATATAAAAATGTCCCAACGTCTTAATATTTAAAAAATAATGAGGCCTAAATGATCATATTTGTGCAAATCACCCTTTGTTGTTGTATATTTGAGTGAAAAATAGTACGAGTTAGCCAGTTTTCAGACAGGTAATCGAAAAATAGCCAGCATTTGTATAGTTTTTGAAAAATAACCATTATTTTATACGGAGATAAAATCTGGACAAAAATACCTTAGCTGAAAGATGAAAAGTTTCAGTGTAATATGCTGGATTATGGAGCTCATGCGTATAAACTTTCAGCATATTATGTTGGAACTCTAACATATTATGAAATTCCAGCACATTACGTTGGAATCTCATATGAAAAAAATTCGAACTCCAGCATACTATGCTGGAATTTTTCCAAATTTTAGGAATATTTTTGTTCAAATTATACTTTTATATGAAAAGTGACTAAATTTTTATTACTTTTAAAACTGTAACTATTTTTTAATTACCGGTTGTAAATGATGCCTTTTTTTTCCTCCCTGTGTTTGAGTTCAAAATCTGGCCCAAACTTCAGCCAACTCCAAAGCCCATATTAATTCGGGAAAGAAGCTCCCAACCCCCACCCCTTTTTAAACTTTCCCAAGAAGAAAACTTTGTATAAACTCTGCTACAAGAAAGAATCTGAAATACAGTGAAACAGAAAAACCAAGAACTAGCAAAGAAAAGGGTAGCCATGGATGCGGAAGAAGGAACACAACAGCCCCAGCTAGTTCTTGCACACACACTCTTCCTTTTGACACACCCAGATGTCAATGACTTGGATAAAGTTCGCCTCCGTGAAGAAGTTCTGGAATCTGTTGTCTCCAATGGTAAATCTGATTGATAAAATTTTTAGGAAAATTTTAGACTTGCTGTGTTAAAGTTTAAATCTTTATTTCATTTTGTGGGCTTGTACTGATTTGTTTGTAAATGGGGTTTTGTAGATATGGTTCCGCTGTATGAAACCCTAGTTGCTAATGGGGTTTTGACTGTGGATCAGAATGTTCTTGATACTATGCGTGCTAAGATTGCCGATGAACTCAAAAAACTCGATGAAAAGTAAGTCTTATTTTCGCTATTTTTATCTGCATATAGTGTGATTTGATGTACTGCACTTCATTTTATTTTATTTTATTTTGCTGCGGGCTTTTATATTTGCATAATGTTGACATGAGACGATTTGAATGGAGTAATGTGGTCAGTGAGGGTTTATATAGCCAACCCCAGCTTGCTAGGTCTGAGGCGTAGTTGTTGTTGATGTTGTTTTTTATAGTCCTATTTTTGTTCCTTTTTCTTTCTAGTTTTTTGGGTTGAGTGTAGGGAAAGTGCCCCTTTAGAACATATTAGTAGTGAGCACACTAAATATAAGTTGGACACAAAATTATACTTTTGATGGAATTTGAATGTGAGACCTCTTTGGATTAAGGTTAATTTGACCCAATTTTTGATCTACTGAAAGTAATACTTAGATATTTTGGAACTGTATGGTACTATAAGTTGCAGGATCTCATTTCAAGTGGTAAGAGCAACAAGTGATGTGTGGGTTAGCCACAGGTTATGAAACCCATCCTCTGACAAAAAACCTGTTATTTAAGTGGAGAAGGTTGGAAGGACGGTATTATCCGCCGAGTTCGAACTGTGCCCACTAACCCCTGGGAATGTGTCGGTTATCCAAAAAAAGTGGCCGCAGAATCTGATTTCAAAACAATTATATGATCATTTTAAAGTGCAGGACAAAGATCACCTTTTGGAATTCTTGAGTTGCAAAATGGGAGAAAATTAAGGAGTGGAGTAGTACGAAGTTAAGAGATTTGATTTTGAGTCCTCTCGTATGATGGGGTAGGAGGAGCTTGAGTTGCTATTGCAAGTCTAGTTTTGTTAGGAATAGGGATAAATTAGGCTATTTGGTTTTGGAGAAAGGAGTAGGTTGAGGAATAGATATAGGTTAAATAGGTAAAGAGAGGGGCTGCACTTGATACCTATGTTGAGAATGGTTCTTGGGAGTAGTCTATTTCACTTGGACATATGGTCGGTGTTTTTAATAAATTCAAGTCATATAGATGACATTCTCATCAAGAGAACTTAGTAGCATTGCAGTTCAGAACTCCAAATAATTAGGGTATTGGATTTAGAAACTTTGCCATACAATATGGTGTTAAAATTTCTTCCAACCTGTGGAGGTCATATTTTGTGGGTTAATAAAATATTAGTTTCTTTCATAGGGTTGTGAAAGTGGAAGGTGAATTATTGGTTTTCTGAACCACCTGTAATCTAAAGATTAGGCTTTTGTGTACACAATTGCAATTTTAAAAAGAGAATGAATGCAACAGGCGGGAGTGCTGCTGGGAAGGAGATGCTCAGAACACTTAAGCTAAGTTTTATTAGAGGCAAGTAATACTCTTGCTGGAGCACAGTCAGCATATTTCTATGGTCTAGTTTCCTTTCTCATTTTTTAGTAAGCCCTGCATTTGGTGCAAGAGCGTTTCAATTCACCACCTACTTTCTCCATACAGTATATCTTAAGAACATGTGGAGTATATTTTGGTAAAACTATGAGCTTAAATGTCCTGTCATCATCATATGTCTTACTAGGGTTTATCCTTGGTGAAGCAGTTTCTGCTCTCCTATAGATTTTGCTTGGAGATGGGAAGTAAGCTTGCAATCGCATTCTTTTGGATGTCAATAATCATGTTAATGGTAACATTGCTAAGTACAGTTGTATCTTGGATTATCTTAATCTTATGTTTCTCATAATTTAGAGAAAGTAATGTCTTGCTAAGTGGATGGGCTTATCATTCTTAAATATTCATAGTGTGGCATAGGAGGTGTGAGAGGTTGACATTGGAGGGCCTTAGGAGAGGTAGAGGTAGGCCGAAGAAGAGTTGGGGTGAGGTGATTAAGCATGACGTGGCGCAGCTACAGCTGACCAAGGACATGACCCGTTATAGGAAGGAGTGAGGTCTAAGATTAGAATAGTAGGTTAGGTAGTTTAGATTATTCATACCGGTAATGTTGGTACGTACTCTCGCATTTGGTTGGTAGTAGGCTTATTTGAATACCTTTTTTTTTTCCCTGCTTCTACATGGTTTTTTCGGTGTTTTCTCGTATTGTTTCTTGTTATTATTGTGGTACCTATGCGTGCCTGAGCCTAGGGTCTATTGGAAATAGTCTCTCTATCTCGACAAAGGTAGGGATAAGGTCTCCGTATACACCACCCTCCCCAGACCCCACTATGTGGGATTATACTGGGTATATTGTTGTTGTTGAGTGCGGCATTGTATGGATGATACTTAGTATATTGTTCTGAGCCAAATGGGACGTACCAGGTTGTGCTGTTTTTGTGTTTTATTGTGTTTTATTATTCGAAGTCTGGGAAAGTGAAAGGAGGGTGTCAGGTTTCATTTTTTTTTACAAGTAAACCACACATCTAACTTGATACATTCATGAAGGATTGCTGATGCAGAAGAAAACTTGGGTGAAAGTGAAGTTAGAGAAGCTCATTTAGCAAAATCATTGTTCTACATTCGGATTGGTGATAAGGTAGTCTTTCTCTCTCTCGTCACCCTCAATAATTGCTCACTTGTTATTTGTTCACATTTCACACTGCACAAATCTCAATCAATCTTTATCTAATTTAAAATCCAGGAGAAAGCACTTGAACAACTCAAGGTGACTGAGGGCAAAACTGTTGCGGTTGGACAAAAGATGGACTTGGTGTTCTATACCTTGCAGATGGGATTCTTTGACTTGGATTTTGACCTCATTTCTAAAAGCATAGATAAGGCAAAGAAGTAAGTAGGAGTGTCTGACAACCAGTTCAGATGTTATGAGACATGATGTTCTAAATGCCTTTCTAGTTATTAAGCTAACTCCCAACATTTTGCCGGCAGATTATTTGAAGAGGGGGGTGATTGGGAGAGAAAGAACAGGTTGAAGGTGTATGAAGGATTGTTCTTGATGTCCACTCGTAACTTCAAGAAAGCAGCAGATCTGTTCCTCGATTCTATCTCAACTTTTACCACATATGAGATTTTTCCTTATGATACTTTCATATTTTATACTGTCCTTACAAGCATCATTACCTTGGATCGTGTTTCCTTGAAACAGAAGGTATTCAACTGTTACATCCTCTAATATCCTTGTTTGGTAGGATGAGGGATTTGTGAATTTGAAATTTGTGTTCTCCCGGAATGTCCTAGATGTTACTGTTACGAATACTTGCAAATTCATTTTGGTATATGTTGCAGGTAGTGGATGCACCAGAGATCTTGACAGTAATAGGAAAGATCCCATATCTCTCCGAGTTTATGAACTCATTATATGAGTGTCAATACAAGTCATTTTTCTCTGCATTCGGTAAGCTTCATTGTTATTCATTTTCTCTTTTCATATGTTAAAGTGTGCGTTTGTAGTTCGCAAAGGTCCTTATCTTTAAGTTAATGTATTATGTCCTATTAACTTGATGGGTTTTTTTCTGGCAATTTTGACTGAGAATGTAGTGTTTGCAAATTCTTGATTCTTGATAATCTTGTTTGGAAGTTTTGAGTTTTAGATGACCTTGATAGTGAAATAGGTCAAACACTGTTATACAGTCTCCTAAATTTTAATAAGATTCTTTTTAATATATAGACAGACTGAAATAAGCATGAGGTATAGCTCTTTATTAATCATGTGAGTGTTAATAGCTTGATAAGACATAAAGATGTTCTTTCTGGCACATATCAACAATGAAAAAAACGACTACTTTTCAGGCACCTGGTTTATTTCAGGATGAGAAGATTGTAGATGTATCCACTATTGAAACAAAATAATTCAATTATATTGCAGAATGTATTTTTGACCTCAAATAGAGATTTGAATTGGCCTTTTAGATGTTGCTGAGCTTCTGAATTATTCTGGTGGCTCTAATCTAGGAACTCTCCAGAAGAATCCTGGAATTGTTTAAATAGATTATAGTGCTTGTCAAATTGCCTACATAGTGGGATCTCATTTTCGTTAAGAGCTAATAAATCTCCTATCTCAAAGAATAAGAGCTACCTAATACTTATAAATTTAGTTCCCTTCAGAGCTCTAATACAAATTTGTAGGCCAACTGAATTCGCCTGAGTTTTGGATGTAATTGGCTTATTGGAGATGGGCAATAAGAGAACAGCTGACCCTTGCATAAATGAAAGATAAAACTCCAGTTAATGTGTGTATAGATAGGGTAGTTTAAAA
This sequence comes from Nicotiana obtusifolia, assembly GCA_002018475.1. Lineage (NCBI taxonomy): Eukaryota > Viridiplantae > Streptophyta > Magnoliopsida > Solanales > Solanaceae > Nicotiana > Nicotiana obtusifolia. Next base: position 57,696 of record MCJB01033120.1, on the reverse strand, counting down.
TGTGATATGTTAGTATTGAATTACAGAGAGGTAAGCGTGCTACATCTATTATACACTTTGATTTGTTATTCACCATATATGTTGATCGCTAGGGTCATGTGGGGCTGAGTTGCAAATGTTTGACTTTGACCTTAATGGTGTTTTTAGCTGGCTTGACGGAGCATATTAAGTTGGACCGGTACTTGCAGCCACACTTCAGATATTTTATGAGGGAGGTCAGAATAGTTGTGTATTCCCAGTTTCTGGAGTCCTACAAGAGTGTTACAATTGAGGCCATGGCCAAGGCTTTTGGGGTCTCTGAGGATTTCATCGATTTGTAAGTGCTTTATTCTTTAGCAGTGCACTGGACACTGATGTGTAATGCTCTATGCCGGACTGAGGACTGTAACATGTACAATAATTGAGCATTTTCTTTTTTCCATTCAGGGAACTATCTCGGTTCATTGCAGCAGGGAAGTTGCATTGCAAGATCGATAAAGTGGCTGGAGTGTTGGAAACCAATCGTCCTGATGCAAAGAATGCTCTTTACCAGGCAACTATCAAGCAAGGGGACTTCTTGTTGAATCGCATTCAAAAGCTTTCTCGTGTCATCGATCTCTGAATCAGTTAAACCATCAAGTTTGAAAATGTTTGGTGGCCTGTAATTGTTTTTTTCTTCAATCTCGCGTAGCACTAATCTGGATATGATTTGCCTTTTTATTTCAAGCTCTCGGAGTACCATTTAGTAATTTTATGAAATCAAGAGATTTCTCTGTTGGGATATGGTTATATTTTCAAAACATTCAGAGCATCTTCTAAGATCTTATTTTCTTTGAACTTTTTGTGCCAGTGATGATGAATGTGATTGAGAGGTGTATATTAATGAAGTTAAAGAATTGGTTTATCACATATGAATGCTATATTTGGTAACACATTCTGGATGTTTCAATAGAAGGGAACCTTGGAGTAACAGTAAAGTTATTTTTATGTTGACCTATAGTCACGGGTGTGAAATCAAAATCACTGATGCATTAGGTAGGTTGCCTGTGTCACATTCTCTTAACATGCAACCCTTATTCGGGCCCTTCATGATCGTGGAATATTTCGTGCACCGGGTTGCCTTTTATTTAGATGTTTCACAAATCAGCCATTAAGTACATTGGTGGAGGGCAATCTGAAGCAATTATCTCACAATTTTTTCAAAATCAATCCAGAGCGGCTAATTCTCTCGCACTACTCGTAAAATTGACACCATTTATTGTCCGAAAGTAAAAGTATTAAGAACTCAAGGAAATGAATTATCCCAATTGATTTATGGGAAAGATTTCGTGAATAACTTGGTATGTCTTTTATTGACCGAAAGTTTATATATCTAAGGTACGACCCAATTCCTTTTTTTTTTTTTGGGGTTCATGACACTGGAAATACTTCATAAAAAGCCCTCCTTGGAAAAAATTAAATGAAAAAGACGAAAAAAAAATACCAATATACTTTCTCAGCCACAAGCAAAAGAATGGGTGAATGGCTATTAATGTCCTTTCAATTTGTTGTCGTAATATTGAGCCATGCAGGCTCTTTAAAGAAACTAAAAGGTGTTAAATGTGGTCTCTTTAACCTTATATATAGAGGCTGCAATATTGGTTTATCTCATTGTAATACTATAATTTACCAAAACCAATGCCTTGTGAAGAATTATGAATATCCAATTTGAGATTAAGGACTTTCAAGAAAAGCTATCTTCTTGTTTCAGACCTTGGCAACGTTCTTTTCAGTTCTGGATTCGTGTTACAGATATCTATACTGGTTATAAGGTACTCTCTTCATTTTCTTAAGTGTGCTGAGTGTACTACATAAAATGGACAAAGGGAGTAATAAAATGAGTAGTTTAAAGTTAAATTCTTTATAAATATTGAAAGATGACATGGTTTTGGGGGACAAACTAAAAAGGAAAGTGTGCCACATAAATTGGACAAAGGGAGTAATAAATAGTTAAATTCTGGCTGAGCTAAATACTCTATCAAAATTTAGATTAAAATTTGAGACTGAAGGAGGAGTACTCTTTTTCGGTTAATTACTCTGTGTATTTTCCTTTATATATTGGAGAGTTATTTATTGGTTCATTGGCTTATTGTAGTAAATTGGGGGTTTTAATTGCTCTTTGTTAGGTGTTTCAATTGGGAGTTGGCTTTGAAAAAGATGTGCAAAAACAAGAAGCAATGTGGGAGAGGCAGCACGAGTTTGCAGCTGCGAAAATATATAATATGTGCTCTGACCTTGGTGGCTTCTTCCTAAAGGTATTCAATAATCTGTCTCTAAGATAGAATTTTCAATCTTGAGATATTATTGTTGTTATTAACTACTCCCACTGTCTCAATTATGTGATGTCTGACTAACACGGAGTTTAAGAAAGAAAGATTTTTGAAAGTTATGGTCTAAAACAATCCATAGATATTTGTATGACTATAAATCATATCATTTAGTGTAAAGAGGGAATTCTAAAGTTAAATTGTTTCTAAATGTAAAAATGCCTAAATTATTTTGAAACAGACTAAAGGAAAAGTGCATCACATATATTGGGACACAGGTGGTACGAGGAAAGAAAGAAAAAAGAAAGTGAAAGATTGGTGCTTTCCTCCTTTCTAAGAAGTATTTAATGGTTTGTTTTAATATATTTGGTCAAGTTTATATGTATAATGGACATTGGAATATGTCCAGTAGACTGTAGTGCAGTATGTTAGTAGAATAAAGATTTTGAGGTTGATGTATTGCGTTAAAAGTTATTCTTCTAAGCTCTCTAGCAGATAGTAAATCACCTCCATATTTCTCAATGATCAGAGGGTTTAAATTTTCGCTCGACAGTTACAGTTCATATTAAATACTTAGGATATAGTTTTGAGGTGAGATTGATTAAGTGGATGTGATGGTAATATTAGGTTGCTCAAATCATTGGGAAGCCAGACTTGGCCCCTGCTGCATGGGTGAGAAGGTTAGTTACTCTGTGTGATCAAGCACCCGCTACGCCGTATAACATGGTCAGGGTTGTGCTGGAGAAGGAATTGGGTCAAAATTTTGATGAATTGTTTGAAAGATTTGACGTTGATCCTCTGGGTTCTGCTTCTATTGCACAGGTAACTATTAAGTTTGATCATAAGCATTGCTATAGCTCGTCGTAGAGCAACTGAGAAGTTCATGGGTTCGAAATTCTCATACCTTTAAGTTATTGGGTTCTGAATTAATAATATGTACATTCTTAAAACAAATACATGGTTAGGACCAAAGTGACTGAGTTCAACCGAACCCGTACCGTCAATGCTAGATCCTCCCCCGACTGATGGGCATTTCGCAAACAGATGTTAAAAATATTGACCTTTCAGCTACTGTAAACATTTGGATTTATTGAAGTGTGTGAGCCTTGTCTAAAAGCTCAGGTAATTAGAGAGGTGACACATTTGTTCATTTATTTTAGGTCTGCAACCTGTTCCTCCATGCTCCGGCAAATTCTTTTTCTTCTTTTTTGATAATAGGTGGTGGAACATATTACGCATGTAATTCACACATAAATAGGGCCCTATTTCCGTGGTAATGGCAAAAGTGTCACCAGTTACATCTTTAGCAGATAAACGGAGGATTATCATTTCTCTCAAATCCGTAAGGAAAAGGAAGGCAGTTACAGATTTATCCGGTTTTGATGAGCCTCTATAGATAGGCATGAGAAACGGCCTAAGTTACACTAAACGATTTTGTTCAATCTTAGCTGTTGTTGATATGTTTTCATGGATAACAATCTCCAGTACAGTCTTAAATTCTATGGTTTATGTAGGGCCTGAGCCCTATCTCAATAACAGCAGTAGATTTAACCTAAGAACCAGCATTATACATCTCTTAAAAGGCCACTGGATTTGAACCTGTATGACAGTTCAAAGCCAAATGAAAGATTATTCGTAAATGTAATAATCGTTAAGCTATATTCTAGTTATAAAGAGGAAATCAATATTATTTCACTCCTAAGTAGTCCAACTTGTGTTTTCTGTACTTGGAATTAGGTTCACAGAGCAAGACTCAAAGGTGACAAAAAAGATATTGTTGTCAAGGTAAGAGAATTTGACTCATAGCATTGCAGCTTCATGCGATTATAAGGTTCTAACATCATTGTCTTGCTCAAGGTGCAACACCCTGGGGTCCAGGAATTAATGATGACCGATATCCACAACTTGCAATCTTTCGCATTATACTTGCAGAAGATGGATATAAAATTTGATCTTTACTCTTTAACAAAGGAAATTGAGAAACAGGTGCGTAAAATTCCTGTATACATGACTTCTTTGTAACATCAGGCCCTAACTTTTCTGTAGAACAACTGAAAGTAGATGCAAGCATGTTTTTCGGAGATGGGACTTCTTTTTAACATTAGTTACAAAACATTGGGTCACAAAAAATTGTAGGTACTGATGCTTGTTTAAAGAAAATGGGAACGTCAGAGTTGTTGTTGATTGAACAACAACAATTAATACCAGTGGTACTTAGTATAGTTGCAACTGGCTTTGAGCTTCTGGACATATATTTGATTTCGTAGTTGAATTATCTCCTGTGTGCAGTTAAGTAGGCTAAAAGTGCATTATTTCTTCTTCTAGAGCTAATTACATAGCTGATCCAAAGCCGGTTCTATTTTTGATCTGATAGCTTCCTGACGAGCTCATAGGCTTTTTGATTTTCTTCTGCCTCCTAATTGCTCATAGTTCAAGTTTCTTCTGTTTATCCTATTATTTCAATAAACTGATTTCACTTCTTCCATCTAAGATTGGGTGTGAATTCAACTTCTTGAGAGAGGCTGACGCAATGGATAGAATTCGGCGTTTTCTCTACGAAAATAACAAACAGTCCCCAGTTATTGTTCCCCGGGTGCTTCGAGATATTGTCACAAGGTGAACTGCTGCTGAATATTTGACCAATTGATGTTTTTATATTCAAATGTTGGTATATTTTGATATTCAGTGGACATTTGAGATGTCTTGCTGTTATAAGGTGGATCAAGAGATTGTTGAAAACTAAATTCTCACATCTTGTTTGCTTTCATCATTCCAACTACTAATAGATGTAAGTTAGGCAACCTCGGTTTGTCTGTATTCTCTGTTAGATTTATGAACTATATATTAACAATGTAACTTCTTTTCATTTACCTTAGTAATCATTTTTTTTTTTGGTCTAAATTTTATAATAGGAGGGTCCTAATGATGGAATATATTGATGGAACCCCGATCCTGAAGCTGGGAGATGAAATGGCAAAGAGAGGCATAAGTCCAGATGGTAAAGTTGCAGCAGTGGCAAAGCAGTAAGAAACTAGATTTCTCAGAATGAAGTTAGATTTCACGTCATCTTTGGTATACTACAAGATTATGGTTCCCCCACTGCCGTACTGATCACTCCTCATCTTTTCTCTTCTCAATTTATTTTGGTCACCATCTCTTTCGATATATTTGTTATCTCTGCAAGACTAAACTTGACACAAAAATAGCTGGTTTCTGAATTATTCCTGAACTAAAAAACTTTATGGTGATTGCGACACTTGTTCTAGGTTATTACGCCACTTATCTCACGAAAGATTCTCATTCTACACCTATATCTTGTTAGAGATGAGATTCTTCAAAATCTCTCCTCTCAACCAGAAGAACTTTTGAAGATGTCTCGCCACCTACCTATTTATTTAAGAGCATAAAGTATATTCTCAAAAGCTACATAGCTTGAGATGTTTGCCGTGCTAAAACATTCCACTACACAACCTTTTACATTTGAACTTCTCAGCTCTTTGCCATGTTAACTGTTGCAAAGAGTTCCCTTTTTTTCAGTAATGCGTCATTAATTAAATTAATGCAGAACTCTGTTATTCCTTCTTAAATATTTCCTAAAATAGAGAAGTCTTTATTCTCTTAATATGACTCTTTCAGTTAATTTATTTCTACATAAATTATTTATTCCCATACTATCATTACTATTTATAAAGTCAGTCGTTTCCAATTGTTCCTAGTCTCTTGTCAATGTCATTCAGCTTCTCTTATTTGGTTACTTCTGCATGCAGGAACATTCTTAAAAGTTTGTCCCTGGCTTATGGACAGATGATACTGAGGAGTGGTTTCTTTCATGCAGATCCACACCCTGGGAATATTCTAATCTGTAGAGGTGCTGAGGCAAGTATGCGTCTTCTCTTTTTCTTCTTTCAAAGTCAGGTTCTTGTAATCATATAAAAATGTTTTTGTTCAGAGTGCTGACAAGGATCATGCCATTCTTTTCTTAATTATTAAGGTTTCATTGCTGGATTATGGACAAGTTAAGGATCTTCCAGAAAATCTCAGGCTTGGATATGCTAATCTCGTTATTGCTATTGCGGATGGTGATGCTACGAGGGTCAAAGAAAGCTTTAAGTGAGGAATTTACCTACGAATCTCCTGTTATATGTTCAAAATTGGATTTCTTTCCGGTAAAATGAAATTGTGCAAGATACTAAGGGAAGGATTCAAAACCTCTGAATTAAAACCATTCTTCCAACAGAGAAAATGACTACAATAAATAGACAAGAAAGTAGCAGTTTACGTTCTAGCTAGTCACATGGAAATAAATTGATATGTGGCAATTAAAAACTATTTTTACCCTTTAAAATTTACTACCCATAACTTGTAATTAAAATATCTTCTTTCAGTTTCGAAAAAGAAAATAGGATAAATATTAATGGGAGGATGAATCAATGTCATTGAAATGTGAAGAATTCCTCATTGGCGGGCAAGATTGTTAATGTAAAACACCCTTTTTCATGTGAAAAAGAAAACAGCATTAGCATTCTATTCAAGTGTGGAGAATGGAAAATGCAGTTGATTTCTTGGAGCAAACCAACTGCTCTTGTGACTGACTACAAAGATGGAAACGGGAAAATTATTTCTCTAGGATTAATTAGAGTTATTGCAAAAATTACATCATCCTAAATACTGATATGTTCCAACTCTTTGAACACTTCTCTTTGAATGAAAGGGAGCTTGGCATAAACACCCTGAGAAATTGTGAGGATGAGCAGAAGGAAATGCTTAAATTGGCGAAAGGGATGTTTGATACAAAAATACCACCTGGTGTAAAGACCCTGCAACCTTTCTCGGAAGAATCTTCGGTCAAAAAAATTGCAGTTGAGGTATGTGGTACCTGTGCTTTGAACCTCTGGTGTTTACAGTTAACCGACTTTAATCATTTTTAGCAAGGATCGCATATACTAGTCAAGAATCTATGAACTTTGCCACATGATACTACCTGTCTACATTAGGTCCATGCAGTTTGATTAGTCATGGATGTTGAAGACAAGAGTTCACCACTTGATTTTGAAACGTAAAGTAAATGACTTCTTAGAATAGCATTAGGAGGATGAAGTGAATTTGACAAGTAAATTTCAGCATTTTATATTCATTGTTGAACTCCACGTGAACATTGGCGGAGCTAGAATTTTCACCAAGGAGTGTCAAAATATTAAGAAATAGATACACTGAATAGTTTAGGGAAGTCAACGTATAGTAAAATAAATTTATCTAGTAATACAATGTAATTTTCCGGGGAAGGGGTGTCGATTGACACTTGTTGGTTGAATGTGGCTCCGCCACTGCATGCGAACATAGACCGTCTATGTGAACATAAAGTATCAGAATCTCCTTTTCGTCTGGAGCTTCAGGCTGGAAAACGGACATTTCAGGAAAAAGAATTACGTTGGGCTAAAGGACTCTGGTGGGAAGTTATAACAAGATGCACAAAATATTATAATGAGATGTAAATTAAAAAATGCTGTCTCATACCTTCTCAAGTTCTTTTTGTTACTTAGTAAAGTAATAACGCATTGTACAACTCTATCTGCATTCTTATTTGCTGATTAATTACCTATCACATGTAAGGTTAATTGCGTACCCGGATCAAAGTCTAAAAACAATTCTATTTGATGTTAGGCTTTTCCAGAAGAACTTTTCTCTGTTCTTCGAACTCTGCAATTACTGAGAGGGCTTAGTGTTGGTCTGGGAATAAGTCATTCATGTGCTGAACAGTGGAGACCTATCGCTGAGGAAGCTTTGTATGATGCTGGCAGATTGACAGGTTAGTCCTAAATACGACGTCTCCTTCTTTGTCCAGTTAATTAAGTCAATCCATATCTTGGCAAGATGATATGCAGTCTTTATATTTGTACCACTTTATTGTTGTTGTTGTAATTTTATAGTTGTTGGCTGGGAAAGGAGTTTGTAGTGATACACGGATGAGTATTTGAGTGCTATAATCACTATGGTTACTAAGTGAAGTCTTGTTTGATATACTCATTTGCAGCTATACAGCTCTAACGATGAATCACATCTGTCATACATCTTATCTTGTTTCAGCTAAAGATACGAAGCGATCACGTGGACATAAAACTAGAAGAAAGACTGGGAAATAACATTTAGCTAGTGGAGAGGATCAGGTATGAACCAAATTGGAGGTGGTCATGTTGCTAATGTGTTGGAGAAAGAGCTTCTCTTTTTTATTCATCTGCATTTGTAGAAAAGCTTTTCAAGGGCGAGTGCAGTTGATATCGTAAACCACATGTTTGTATCTTTTTCATCTCGCGGCCTTAGAACAAAGTCTGCACAGCATGGCCTGTAATCAATTGATAATTACCAAAATAGGTAAGAGAGATGTTTGATTGGTCTTAAGACACGTCAAAACATGTCATTACTTTCATTTCTTACAACAAGGTCCTCGTATTTGATGTTTAGTAGTGGTGGTGGTCGGGCTAGCTTGCACGCATCTTGATAATTCCAGTAGAAACTCTACGGCCAACGCTTAGGCAGAGGAAGAGGATTATTCTATGTCTATTGTGATGTGAATTATGGTCTCCGATAGTTTTTATCCACTTCATTGACCAAACTATAGAGTCCCTATTGGAAGTGAACAGAGCAGTAATTTATGCCTTTTGCGCCTTAAACTGGTAAAATAACACCATAATGTTTTATCTTTTTGTGACTTAAAGTTAATTTTTCAGAAAGAGGATGTTTGGATTGGCTAAAAAACTGGTCAAACCAGCTAATAGGAATGAATCATTTTTCCGATTTTTCATTTTGTTTTAAGTGTTTGGCAAACTAAAAAGCAGAAAAAAGTAGCTCTTTTTTAGATTATATCCGTTTATCCATACCCTTAAATATCTATATATAATTTCTAGTATCAAGGCAGGCAATCTCTTTTATATGTCGTTGGATCATCTTTAATCTATTTTCCTTGTAATCTTTAGATCATATAGAAGCATTTGCAATGTTTTAAAAGTATAATGTTATTTATTAAAAGGAAAAGGATTCAAATTTATCCTATTCAATATGTCTTACATTTGCCCTATTTTAACCTTTCGAGACATATGCTCCCGTTCATCTTTTGAACGGTGAAAGCTCACATCATAATTTCGTTCGATATTTACAAGTTGGCTCTAGCATGTGCTACGGTAGAGCTTGTAGCCTAACAAAAGAATTTGAATCTACTCCTAAACGATCAAATCAATTATTTCTTTGCAATAGTTTGAAGTACGTTGCTTAATAATTAAAAAGAGAGGCATATCTCAGACTAAAGATAACGGTGGGACTTTCATAGACCGAAATGTAATTGTAGAAAAAACGGACAACAAATCACAGTTATTAAGGATATATAAGCTTGGTCAAAACATCTCCAAGTACTTTTGACAAAAAAAAAGCCCAAAAAAAAGCTTTAACAGGCTATAATAGTAGCGACAGACACAGAAAGCATCGACTTCTCGAGATGGGGGGCGGCGAATCAAATTACGAGATTCATCAAAACGCGTACATTAAGTTAATCCTACATGCCCTCAAGCACAAGACTTCCTCCGTCAACGGCGTTCTTCTCGGCCGGATCTCCGGCAACGACACCGCCGTCGAAATCGTCGAATCCGTTCCGTTATTCCACTCTCAGATTGGCCTCCTTCCTCCACTCGAAATTTCCCTTATCATGGTAAGTCAGTGCCCCATTTCTTCTCTCAGCTTTGCATCTAGAATCTAAAATCAGTGGATTTGAACTTAGTCTTAATGAATATTTGTAATTGTCGGTGTGGCTTACTGGTCTTTGTGATAATCAATTTGAACTTAGTATAAATGAATCTGATATGATTTTAAAGTTCAAAAATTCATTACTCTGTCTGTGTGTATAACTTAAATCCTAGTATAAATGAATCCATTACGAGTTTAAAGTTTTATTAGCTGATGGTGTGAAAAATATTTACACAACCAGGTAAGTAGTAATTACTGGTTAATCATTATGATAAGCATTAATTCATACTCCCTTCGTTTTAACTTATGTTTTTGTGTTGATTGGCCACGAAGTGCACGAAAAAAAAATACTTTTGAAACTTCCGATACGAGTCTAACCATACCAAAATTATCCAATTCCGACATCAAATCGTCCTTCAAATCCTCATTTTACATTTTTGAAAGTTTATATAAAAATTCTCATTTTCACCCATTCAAATCACTAATTTAATGTTAAAAACGAAGATGGATTCACGAAATATAATCAAATCCAGATAAAGAACACTTACCCCAATCCAAAGTGTGAAAATCCCCTTCAAAATCGCCCAATTCCGAGCTCCATAGCTCAAAATATGATAAAATGACCAAGACTTTCGAAATAGAGTACTTTAAACACTGCTCCAGAGGTATCCTTCGTGATCGCAGTCACCAACCTTGCGATCGCGATTCAAAAATTTTCTAGCACAAATTTTACCCTTCCCCATCGCGGCCATTTCTATGCTATCACGATGAACAAATACTCATTACCCTTCCCAAACTCTTCTCAGACTTTGTAGTGTAACGATAGGAAGCTTAAGGTTAAATTATTTTCAAATATAGAAAAGTGTCATTCTTTTTGGAACTTGCTAACAAGGAGAGAGTGTAACATAAAATGGAACAGAGGGAGGAACCTGCTAAGAAAAAATGGTATCTTGTATCACAAGGTAAAAAATCATACATTTTCAATGTATATAACTTAAATCCAATACTTTCAGATTTGGGACAGTATCCATTACTTCTGTATGAAAATAGATTTGAATCGAGTATGAATCAATGTTTTTGGAGAATTTTCCAATAAATATATGTTGCTAGGGTAGAAGGTAGTGGGTCTCACTGCTTTCAACTTAAATACACTGTGCCCTTCTACTTGTAGTTTATTTGGATCTCTGATCTTGTTCGAATGTTTATTTGGATAGATTGAGGAGTATTATGCTGATAAAGGTTTAAATATTGTGGGTTACTTCCACGCAAACGAAAGATTTGATGATTTTGAGGTTGGGAATGTGGCCAAGAATATTGCAGATCACATCTTCAAATATTTCCCTCAAGCTGCTTTGCTTCTGGTACCTTTTTGATTTAATCAACATAGTTCTAATTCAAAAGTTTCAATCTGTGAGTTTTAAGTTACAGAATGCTTAAACGTAATATTTCTTGCATTTTTCAGTTGGATAACAAGAAGCTTGAAGCTTTACTAAAGGAGGGGAAAGACAGGAGTTCTGTAATGCAGGTATGTGCATTTCATTTTAAGGAGCTATTGGCTTTTGAAACTGAAGCTTATAAGTGTATTTTCAAATTTTTACCCTTCTGGTTAATTATTGATGTCAAATTTCGTATTTGTTCATGCCATTCAAATTTGAAGTTTGTGGCATTTAGCTTTACCAACTACTTGACCACTTCTCTATCTATTGTTTGTTCTTTCATAAGAAATTCTAGCTGCCTTATGATTTATCTCCCACAACAACAAGTTCACAGGGAATCTGTCCCATTTACGCCCCGTGATGAAATTAGTTAGAGTAATGTGGTTGCCTTAGTCTCTTTTGTTTTTATCCAAATGCCGAAGGTTATTACTTCTTTCTGTGTACTAGAGAACTTCATGTTGTTGTTAGAGAACTTTGCCCTGTTGTTTTGATAACTATGGGAGTCAAGAAATCAAGTTCTCATCTAAGACTGTGCGCAATAATCTTCATTTTTATATTTCCGCTGACTGAACAAATATAAATCCTCCCTTCATGTTCTATCTGCGGTGTTTTTAGTTTAGCCAGTTGACATAAAGGAAAAGAAGTGGATAATCCTACTTCGCTCTCTACCTTCGTCATTGTTCTCTTTTTTCTGGAGTTCGATAAAGCTTCATCGTTCTTCTCTCTATAATTTTTTATTTTTTATTTTGGAAAATACCGAGCATTCACATATGGTGCTTCTGCCACTAGCACATGCATAATGTCTCCACTGTTTCTATTTGTCAATCACTTTAACTCCTATAAGAATCTTTCGGTCGGTCTTTAACTCCTGTAAACTTGTTTTGGTACCAAAGGAAAAATCAGCTCCAAACAGACCATAACAAGGTACTCTATACTAGTTGATGGCTGCTGCTACCATTTTCAACTTCGTTTCCTGTCTCTTTCATTGTGCAAGTGGTACCTCATTTGTATTTTTTGAGGTCTGTTTGAGAGCTTTCTATGTCGAGAGTCCTATTAGAGCAGCTCATTGCCTGAAGTACTTAACAAAAATATGGTATGTCTGGTTGAAATGTTAAATCCCTTTCTAAGGAGATTATTTAAAGCTTGAATTTGGTCAAAGTTAGAAGAAGATTTTTTAGCTTTAGTAGTTGTTTCAAGATCCTTTGAGGTAGATATGATCTTTTACTGTGCATCCCTCTTTCCATCAGATGCTAAATTTAGCTGGAGGTTAGCCCAGTTTAAGATATATGTTTTAGATAATTGATACAAAAAATATTTTAAGAAAAAGGTAAATCTTACAAAAAAAAAGGAAATCATCCATACTTTTGCGCACTTGAAGTCACCGCTTGAGTCGTATGCGGGGAAACTCGCATGTGTGGTTCTTTGGGGTGGGGGCTGGGTGAGGAAGAGCTGGTAGGAGCCATCCCATCCAAAATGGCGTATACATGGAGCTCAATATAAAATCATATTTTCTTGCAAGACCCGTTCGGATAAGGGAAAATCATCTGTGATTTGTATCTTCAATTCAGTCAACCTTGTTTTGTCTTCTCAAGGCCATGACATTGCCTCATTACAGATTGCAGAGGAAAATGAAATATTTTGTATAGGTGGAGGTTTCTATAGGTTAAATCTTCACCTGATATCTGTTGGATTGGCGCTTCCTTTAAACTATAAATATCTTGAATATAGAAAGAGTTAGAACCCCCACTTCGACAACTTCAGGAGAAAAACTAATATCAGAACCCAAATTGGTATTTGAATTGGACCTTATTAGTTCTGTTATAATCTGGATGAAGATGAATCACCATGCTTAGCTTGCATCAGAGGAGAAAGTTGCTTTAACTCATTCAGATGAAATAAAGTCCTTAGTTGGTCATCTGCATGTGGAAACAGAGAATTGTTTGGAATGAGTAGCTTCTAGCTTCTTATGAAAGAGTTTCAATGGTTTTTAAGACAGCTGGCCTAAAAATCTTGACTTCAGAGTCTTTTGGCTGTAGTTTTGCAATTCATGATAAAATAAGTTAAGCGTTGCTGTAAAATTGTATCATTTGCCATGGGCGAAATCAGATTCTCTGTGCATCGTCTTTACCAATATATCCAGTGGTTCTAGATGTGATTATTTGGAAATCGGTTAGATAACAATTTGCGTAGAGATACTTTACAGAGTCAATATCGCTATGCTCTGTATTGATTTGTTTCTCCCTACATTTATATTTGTGTTACGTATTGCAATGCAAGCTAATTCGTAGTTCTAACTACCGGCTTACTTTAAAGCTCGTTCTCTGCACTTGTTTGTGTCTTTGTCATTACTGGTCTTGCTTGTATAAGACTATGATTATTATAGAATTATACTTAAACTAGTTATTCATATCATCATAATGGTTTCCTTTACTGTATGTCCTTTGCATTTTATTCAGCTTTACACTAAGGAAGTATCTAGGAGCTGGAAACTAGTGGGAGCGGATGCAAGCGGACCTCTGAAAATCAAGGAGCCATCTGCAAATGTTGTCCTTCTAGATTATATTTCGTCAGAGAAATGGAAGGATATTGTAGATTTCGATGATCACCTGGATGACATTAGCAAGTAAGAACTATATACTGTAGTCTGCTTGAACCCTGCAAGTGTCCACAATGTTCTTTATTAGTTACTTATCTTTTCTGCTTCTGCTAATTCATTTTGGTAGGGACTGGCTGAACCCGGAGCTATTCAAGTGAAGTTTCTATGAGGGATGACAATTATCGTGCCTTTACTGTGTGATATTTGGTTTTTATCCCTCCAGTGTAGTCGCTGAGTTTCTGAAGAAAAGAATCTAATGGCTCTGAATTGGCAGACTGATAAAGATACCCATTTCCTAATGGCTTTAGAATATTATAGAAGACAGGGCCATATTCTCGCAAAAATATGCATTTCTAATAGGTCAAACATGATTCTTGTGCAAAGACAACTCTATTTTGTATTGAATGGAACCCTAAGTTTTCATTTGGAACCTTAAATCTGTAGCTTCCCTGTATCAGTGGTTTTTATTTCTAGTAATTTGAGGACATGTTCTCTTATTGCATAAAAGACACTTCATCTAAGAGCAATCTAGCATTAGATTATGATCATATAGGTGATCGACTAAATGTCAATTAGGAACGTACAAGAGAAATACAGATTTGTCCGAAGCTTTCCTGGGCAAAGCACCTAAGCATCAGTTGTAGCAAGTGTTTCAAATGTTAAATTCTATTATTTGAATTATTATATAAAAAAGAGAACTGTTTTTGTCACAAAAAGACATTCAATCTATCATCTGCTCGCCTCTAATGAAAAATGACTTGCAAGACCTGAAGAATTGGGGCAGCCAATAGAGGGTGGATTGAACTCAAAGTTCAATATCTTCAACTGTTTAATTGTTTTTTATACAGATAAATTTTAACTCTAGGAAAGTTATGAGTTCAAATACGCCTATATCTATAAGGTTGGATCCAGCCCCTAACAGCCAATGGTCTCTCATGTCTACGGACAAGGCAATTAATGCGGTGGCAGACTCATTGGCAGCGCGTGGATAGCCGATTCAGTTCCCTTGTGTAATAATCCTACATAGTTTTTCAATTCAATATACTGCCTTTTTATTAGCCACGAAAAGCCTCACCTTTGACTCGCGAGAACACAGGGTCAAGTCAAGTCTTACTCGCGTAAATGGAGTTTATATCTCCTTCATCTGGTCGAGAAGGAAGGGGAACACGACTCTACCTCTTCTACTATAATTATATTAATTAGATTACAAAAATTTAAGTCCATTCTCGTCATGATCAATCCACGTTGCAGTTGTAAGTCATCTGAACTACGAAATTTTTCGTTAATTGAATCTTGAAATTACCTCTTGAAAAAGTCATCGGGTTCAGACTCACAAATGAACCGAAAGCAAGGCAATGTTCCCTCACTCAGGAGGGAAAAGAGGGGGTTTGAGGATGAATTCCCACAATTTATTTTGAGCCCCTCATAATTAAGTAATAATAACCCTTGAAAAGTTTCTTCTATCTCAACAGGTTCCATTATGATGAGAAATGGATCACTTCAACCAATACTTTATTTACAAGTGGTCCAAATATTATCCTTTGACTCTACACTCGGTCCAAATTTGGACCATATACGGAGCTTCTATTATTAGTGCAGTACAAGAGGTATGGGCATATTTCCACTTTCGGCAACGTCATGTTTATTTTGGGACATAGACGAATATATGCTGTCCCATCCCTTCATTCTACTTTTCCTATAAATATTCACACAATCTTGCCAATTGAGACATTCCAAGGGCTACATATGCATGAAACCAGTGATCATAAGACATAATTTCTCCTATTCTACTTGTGGAGATTTGCTCATAAGTTGTCTAGAGAGTCATTGCATGAAGAGGTAGGGAGTGGATTGCAGCCAAGGATGACTTGCCGAGATGTTGTAACCAATGCAACGACTTATCGGCAGGTCGTCCTTGGCTACATTTTACTCTCTTCTGCTCATGTAAGGCTCTGTAAGACATATATATAATTCGAGGTGAAGTCAGTAACTGCATTTCACAAATCACATCCAGTTGAATTGCTCTTAATTTGTCCAAAGAGTCATTGTATGAAGAGGTAAGGAGTGGATTGCAGCCAAAGATGACTTGCCGAGATGTTGTAGCTAATGCAACGACATATCGGCAGGTCGTCCGACTACATATAAATTTCTTTTGCTCATGTAAGGCTCTATAAAACGCATTGTGTTTCACAAATCACATCCACTTGAATTGCTCATAATTTGTCTAGAGAGTCATCGCATGAAGAGGTAGGGAGTGGATTGCAGCCAAGGATGACTTGCCGAGATGTTGCAGCCAATGCAACAACTTATCGGCAGGTCGTCCTTGGCTACATTTCACTCTCTTCTGCTCATGTATGGCTCTGTAAGACGCATATATAGTTCGAGGTGAAGTCAGTGATCGCATTTCATAAATCACGTCCAGTCGAAAAGGTAGATCCAGCCATATTGAGAACATTCGAGTTCATAGACTATTCATATAATCATAACATGTACATTTATGCGAAGTTTTTAATTGTATATTCTTATGTTTTTTCCCCTCACTTATAGTTTCATTGTAGTTTTCCATTATGAGCATTATTTCGTATTTTGTTGATTCTTATTTGTGACATGATCCATGCTTTAAGCAAAGAACAAGGACCCTATAAAGTACATATAGGGTTTGTTTGGTTCAAGAAAGAAGGGACAATTATCTTCAATAAAATATAAAATTATTCAATTTCGTGTTTGGTTGGACTTTTATTTCAAGTATAAGCAATTCAAAATTAGTGATATATACTTTTGGTGTTACTTTTATACCATATTTAATTATGTGGGATAACAATTTCGAAATAGCAAATCCCAAGATAAAACGATCAAACAACAAAAGTGCACTTCTCCACTTCTCCAAAGCCCGCATACAAAAATTGAAATTAGCTTATCTAAGTTTATCTATTATAAAATCAAACATATAATTTATATTAAATCGCTATATTTATTTTTAACCAAACATCTACCAAAAACGTATCTTTATTAAATCATTTCATTATTATTTACTACCTGTATTATATCCCTTGTATTACAATTCCAGAATAACATGTTTGCAAACCAAACCACCCTAAGTAGGATTTCTCACTTCTACTGATGAAACAAATGGCAGGAGTGAAAAGTATAAACTGTATCACAGTATAAAGTAGCTAAGCCGTTGTTTTAAAATTTGACATGCTTATTGGGTTATCGAACTCAATTTTTTGGAATTTTCACATATTCGTTTTAACAAAGAAAGGTGAATACATAAAGGAGGGAGACATGATGCTATTGAGTACCTAGTTTGACTATACTTTTTCAGTTTCAGTTATGTAGGCAACATTTTATTTTAGTACATGGCAAAACGATAGGTAGCTTTCTAAATGATAGAAATAATTCAAAGTAAGCTTTCAATTTTCTCTCAATGAGAAGCTTTAAGTTATAACTACACAGATATTATCGTAGGTTTTAAAATTATAAGTTTTAATTTTTTTTTTAATTAAAACTTTTACGCTCAGTCACTCTATGCCACATAAATTGAAACGAAAGGAGTATCATTTGGAATTATCATGCGAGGACAGGGAGTCCGTTTCAACAACTTTGACAGATAAACATTAGTAGAATTTCTATATTTAGGTTTCAAGCCTGTCACCAACTTCACCAGAAGTTCAGCCAATGATTGATAATGAACCAGATCACATAGTTGGGTTGTTACAATATTGATTTATTTTTCTGCCTGTCATGGACTACGTGGATGATAAACACGAATTCTAATTTAGAGTGAAGATTAAAGTCTGTCGCATCGGATGCGAATAACGTAATTTAAGTATGGGCAGCCGGTGCACAAAATATTTCGTATTCATGCATAGTTCAGAGAAATAGGGCCGTACTCCTGAAGGTGTGATGTAGACAATTTATTCTAATACAAGCATTAGTGGCTGCTATCGCCGGCTCCAACCTTATGTGGAGTAAGGTGTGTGCCTTATGTCCCCAAATTTAGTGGGTCCTATTTTTTAAAAATAATTGGTTCATAGGTATTTAAAAAATAATATTTAGTATTTTTAATACAAAATTAGAGTTTTTAATATAAAGGGAAGAAAACTATTTAGATATATAAATAAAAGAATAATTTGACTTACTGAAAAATGTATAGATGAATAGTTTTTATAAATTTTACTTTTTTCATTTTTTACTCCGATCCATTAAAAAATTGCTCTCTCTTGCTTAATTTGTCCAAGTCAATCTTTCTTTTTTTCAAATCTTTCATATTTAAGAAAATCCTACATATTTTTTGTGTTTCTCGTTGATATTCTTACTCACTTCTTTCTCCAAGATTTCATTACTCACATTCTTTCTCCAAAATTTCACTAGTTCAAGTGTTTAATGATACTTTTAAGCTTCCAATAGTTCTTTACTTCTATTGCTTTGTAAAATCTTATCTAAGATCAAAGATATCTCAAGAAAGATTAGATTGGTTGGCTATATTATCAATCGAGCAAGAATTATTAGAGAAATCGATTATAAAAAAAATTATTAACAACTTTATATCTCAAAAAGTAAGAAGAATAGACTTCAAATAAAAACATATCTTATAACTTTCTTTTAAAAATTTAGGCCTCATATTAAACTTTAGCTTTAGGCCTCATATGTGCTTGAGCTGCCCTTGATGGCTACTTCTCCGGCTCAAACTCGTGACCTATAGGTCACACGAAGACAACTTCACTGTTACTCCAAGGTAATTCATTAAGTATATACACAAGAAAATAGGAAAAGTTTATATTGTGAGGTGCATTTTAATGGACTACTACGGTTTAAATGGGAGGAAATTTAACACATGCTATGTCGCCCTAATTTTAAGTTAATACATGCAACAATTGCATGGTAACTTTGAAACTTTTTAGATGACGATTAATTTGTACCCTAAAACAAGAAAGTCACAAACGACAGTTATAGTCTGTCCGGTCAAGCTTTCAAGATAAGCTTATTTTGAGAAGTGATTTTTTAAAACGTATTTTTAAAAAAATTTTTTTTGGTGAAAAGTAATTTATATTTGACTAATTAATATAAAAAATACTTTTGAATAGCAATTAATGTTTGATCAAAATTTTAAAAAGTGCTTCAAAATATATTTTTCTTAAAAGTATTTCTCAACAAAATACATTTGGAAAGAAGCCTCAGAAGCACCTTTTTGTTCCTTCTAAAAGTTTTATAAAATACTTTAACTTTGGGAAAAAGTACTTTTGCCCAAAAAAATTTGGCCAAACAAGCTATTATATTAGGCAATAAAAAAGAAAAGAAAAACGAAAAGAATATCGGATTGACATTGTCGGCGAAAGTACCAATATGTTGATGATAAACTTGCTTGTTTGTAGATTAAAAAAAAAAAAAAAGGCCAGTGTAATATTACACCATGTTCCACTTTCATATGTATTCTTCATTTGGGTATTAATATACGGGATAGGAGTCTAGTTTAATTCCCACCATAATCGCGGTTTCAGAATAACTTTATTTCAATCTCAAATAAAATTAGAGTCGACTATATAAATTCCTACCGATCATATTTTTTTATTTAAGCTCAATAAGTCATGCCATCATCATATATACCAAAGAAATAAAAATAAAAATAAGTTAAATATATACAAATAATAATAATAAATAAAAAATTTCTACATGTTTACTAGCATATAAATGTATAAAATACTCAGTAGAAAAGCAATAGGACCAAAATGGTGGCTTTGCTTTTAAAAAAGTAGCCGATAGATTACAGAAACATTTGTTAGTCCTACTTTTTTTTTTTTTTTTTTTTTTTTTTGTTTTTTTTTTTTTGGGTGTGATAACTATTCCATTCATTCCACCGTATTCTGTGGTAGTAGTCTAATAATTTCAAATCATGGGTATAGATCAAAGCATACGTACTATCCAGGAGTTTTAGATATACTTGTGCCAACTAAATTTAACGGGTGGCTCTCAAATACGATTGAACGTATATATGTATCTCTTACATGCACGAACAGAGGCCGGAGCTAGAATTTCAAGATTATGGGTTCGAGATTCTAATTCTTCTAAGTTATTGAATTCTAAAATAATATTTGTACATAATTAATAAATTTTTAGGATGCGATCATACCAGCACTAACGCACCGGATTCCATCAGAACTCCGAAGTTAAGCGTGCTTGGGCGAGAGTAGTACTAGGATGGGTGACACCTTGGAAGTCCTCGTGTTGCATCCCTGAGACTACTGAAAACAGTCTTTCTACCGTCACAAAGGTAGGGGTAAGGTCTGAGTACACACTACCCTCTCCAGACCCCATGATGTGGGATGATACTGGGTATATTGTTGTAATTAATGAAGTTTTAGAAAATAAATATAAGATTTAAAATAAAACTATTGGGTTCGGCCGAATCCGTATCCAGCTCCGTGACTCCGCCCTTGTGCACGAGCTTGGCTTGCATAAGGATTTCCTCTTTTATATATGATATACGTAGCCATGCATCAAAGATAATCTATTTCAGTTCAAACATTCACTTACTCCCTTCTTTCACTTTTACTTGTTTAATATAGACTTTGCACATCCCTTAAAAAATAATAAATGAAGTGCATAGTTTACTATGATATTCATATTACTTGATGCATATTTTTAATGGATTTGAGAAAATGATTTGAAATGAATAATTAATATTATGGGTATAATAGGAAAAATAAATTATCTTCTCTTGATATGCTAAAAGTGACAAGTAAAAGTGATAATTTATTTTTAGAATATTGGAGAAGTAAAAGTGAACGGGAGAGTATGAGATTAGCAAAACCATATGTATAACCGGAACCTGTCCTCATAAATTGGAGTTTGACATCTACAGCATGATAAATATTTCATGTCTCCCAAACCGTTTAGCATTTTCTGTTTATAAACAGTCAATTTGACCAACTTTTGAGTTAATTGAGATTAAGTCAATCTATTTTTCAAATTACAATTAACATTTAGAAACTAGACCAAATTATTATTTAAGCATTTAGAAGCTAGCTAGACGACAATACTACAAGTTGCAACGTCTTTCAATTATTAAAAAATAAAGAATAAAAAAGGACAGTTCAATACACGCGTATTCTTGTTTACACAAGGTCCAAAAAATAAAGAAAATTAAATAAATTTCCTTGGAGCTAATGTTTAGATCTCATTTCTTATTCCACGTTGAATGGACCAAAAAGATGGTGAATACGTTGATTTTTATTCTTATCTTATCTCTATTCTTATAAAGGCATAAGATAGGAATTAAGGCTGCCCATAAGGTTGAGCAATTATCAAAGCCAAACCAAAAGCTGTATGAATTCGGTCAACGCATGTCACCTAGAATCTGATTTGGTTATTTAGAAATATGGACCTTGTCTGATACCCCCAATAGGTTTTAATTTTGTTTTATGATCAGAATAAGACAATGAAGCTTAATATTTGAAGTCCAAAACTTACAGTTTGAAATTTTGCCTCAAGATTTGTAGGATTATCGATGTTAAAATTGTGCATAAAATCGGAAATTCAGTTTTATGGCCAGTTACAAATATTCCTTTAGTTATATAGTTCTTTCTCAAGAAACGGGTGAAACAAAACATAGGAGATGGACAAATAAAACAATTGAAGTCTTTATATAGTGGATCATATTCTTCTATTCAAATTGTAACTACAATATACAACTTTCTCAAATTAGAATGTGAACTCTCTCTCTATATACACACACATAAATGTCAACATGACCTTAGACTCCTACCGTAATTCAACCAAGGAATGTGAATATGATAGTGTTCAAAACGTCAAAGATATGATGCCCCATCTATATATAGTAAATGGAAGCAATCCAATTTTTAAAGTGAGTGCCAAGTATCACTATATTCACTACTTCTTTATCACAATGAAAGCAAACTTGGCATAAATATATAGTTTTAAAACTATTTTGAAATTTTGAAGCTTGATAGAAGTCAAAGCTAATAGGATCGGAACTGAACACAAACTTGTGGAGAACGCTGATAAAGCATATAAACTACAGTTTTTGTGTGATTTGCATATGCATACTATATATTCTATGTTCTTGTACAAAGCAAAAAGTCAAGAATAATTCATACAAAGTCAACTGTTCCAAAGTTTTGCTATAGGTGCACTGACCAAATACAAAGAATTTTCACTGATAATGGAGATCGAAGAAATAAAAGGAAAATAGATAAATCAGGATATGAAATTTGAAAACAATATATGAGGCTTGACGTATGTTTAAAAAAAAAAAAAGAAATCTGAATAGGATACAAAAACTAAGCATTGACACCTCTTCCCTTCATATAATAAATCTTAATAAAACCTTTTCTGGTTTTCTGGAAAAGACATTCTATTGAACAAAATGCTAACTTTGTTTGTAAATCTTAAAAGTGTTTACGAGAAGAAAGGAAGTATAGAAGATTTAAAAGAAGATAAGTGTAAAAAAGCCCAGAAAGTGTATGGAGATCCAATATATAGGGATTTTTCATTTCATACTTTAAACATCAGCATGCTCTTTAAATTTAAACCTAAATCACGAAGGGTAATAGAGGCCTAATGATAAGCTGAGACGAATGTCAATCTTCAAATGTCTTAGAATCAGTTTTTCCACCATAAAAAGTGGCATAAATATTCTATAATGGAAAAACTATATGGTAGAAAGAAAACGGGTGTCACCTACAGTTAATGAAGTTGGAATGAAGATTAGAAAATTCAATTCAAATTCTAGTGTAGGGTTAAAAAAAGATTTCTTCATATCTACCTTATTAGCTTGGTGAGCAAAGTTACAACCTAGTCCTTATATTGATGAGAGGACGCAAATATCGATCTAGTTGGCAGTGGCGGATGCAATGTATTGATTTTTGGTTCAACTAATTCCAATATATTCGATGCAGAATGTAAATTAATGTGTAAAAATCACTAAATTAGTAATAAATTATAGAATACAATTAATGAGTTTAATGCTAAGAGCCTTAAAGATTGAACCCACATAGATTGAATCCTGGATCTGCCGCTTATGAGAACCCTATAAAAATATTATTAAAAAAAAAAAGAAAGTAACAAAACTTATGGGCTTCCATAAGTATTATGAATATAGTCCCATGCATTCGGATAACATGGTGGCATAGAAAGAGGAAATATATTCACTTAAAGTCAAATAGTTCCATCTCTCTTTTCAGCCCCGTCTTCAACTAGTATAAATTCATGGCTATATCATATATGTTATACTACTTGAGATATATAAAGGGCATTCTCATAGAGAGTATTCTCTAGCCATTGCATGAAAAGGAGAAGAGAGCAATGCAGCCAAGGATGAATTGCCGGCGTATATCATTACTTGGCAAATTTTGCCGGCAGTTTGTTCCTTGGCTAGGTTGGGTTCCTTTCCTTTCATGTAATGTCATGGAAGAACTTGTTCAGCCTTTTCTTTGCTCGATCAAAATGCGTTATGGGTCAAATTAACGAATAATAAGCTGATCTGTTTGACATTATCGATCCAACCTACCTTCTACAAAAGTGAAATTTTTTATTAATTTTTTAATTCTTTGCCTTAAGTTCTACAAATTTGACACCGTAACTATTAGACTAGTCTACTATATAGCTATATTATATAGCTATTACCATGATATTCTAAGGATCCAAATTTGATTCTGTATATGTTTGAGTTTGGTTGTATTTTGACATATTGGGTTATATTTTTTGGACATGCAAATTTAATATTTATTGGATCATTTCGAATTCAACCCATTAGGTCAAGTCAACAAATAAATAATTATAATCAAGCTTGCTTAAATTTTAGGAGTTAGGCGGGTTGCTTAAAAGTGAGTTAATTTTGCCACGTCTAATATCAACCAAAAAATGGCAGAAATAAGAAGCCATATAATAAAGAGTAGTCTCTAATTCTTGGCCTTTGGGTAATCACTTGACCAATGGGAAAACTTTCAAGATCAAAAGTCAACACTTTTACCTATGAGACAAAACTTATTAAACTTAAAATTTTTTCCATTAGTCAGTGACCTGCCCCAAAGGTCACAATTTCAAGACCGCCTCCTTTCAAGGTCATTCGTGAACTTCGGCAGTATTAATAATAAATATAACGGAGCAAAGACTCTTTGACCGAACACATAGTATATAAGGAGATCAACATGTGGCAACCACGGGAGGATTCCACAGTTAGCTCCGAGTCGGCTAGAGTCAACCTCATCTAAGCTTATAGAAATCCTAATAATCCGAGAACCTCGGGTTCGCTCCACCTGAACCAGATAATACCATATCGGAATAACCCAACCAGATGATCACAAACATCCGGGGTAGTAATCTTCCACTTACCAACAAACTCCAAGGTATCTGGGATTGTCTATTTAGTACGTCTAACATTTACGATTCTGCTAGCATAAAATAGGATTCACCTTTACTGCTTGTAATGTATGTATTCGAGATAGCTGATATAATATTTATGTATCTTAGCTGAGTAGTTGGTATTATCGAGTTATTTAGAGGTTTTGTAATTAGGAAATTGGCTGGAGATTTTTTCTCTTATGTTCTTATACACGCGTATATACTTGAATAGTGGAAATAATACATGGTTCTTTCCCCCAATTCTTCTACTATCTAGAACCTTCTCTCACAAGCTCTGGTTGTTGCATCAATGGAGGTAATTCAATGTCTTTGACTTCAAGTTTTAACATGGTATCAGAGCTCAATTCTCAATCTCTAGTCTACATCTAGTTCGTCTTCCCTTTTTCTCACCATTATTTTCATTCGATTTGAAATCACAAATCGAAGGTACCGAATCCATAATTTCATCTAGGAACTGTTGACTTGTCCTCCATCAAAATCATCAGTTAGCTCAAATTTTTGAACTTCCGCCTCAATTCATGGACAGAGACAAGGATACTCAGGATTCGATTACTACTTTGGATTCGACCAGCCCGTTGTACATGCATCCATCGGAAAGTGCCAGAACTATGCTGGTGCCAGTAGTATTTGACGGTATTATTTACAGATCTTGGAGGAGAGGAGTCCTCAGAGCTCTCTCCATAAAAAACAAAGTTGGATTCATCATAGAGAAATGTAAGAAACCTAATTCTGGAGAAACGACCTATGACCAGTGGGCCCAATGCGATTACATGGTAACATCGTGGATTATTAACTCACTTTCAAAGGATCTGGCAGATAGTTTATAATACGTTAGTTTAATGATGTAAAGGAATTATGGCAAGAGCTGGAAGATAGGTGCGATCAGATGAACGGAACAAAATTATCAAGGAACCCCATAAATAACAAGATATTATATAAAAATGAAGAAGCTTTGGGAGAAGTTGAGTACCTTGAACGCATATGCACAATGCAGTTGTCAATGTTCTTTTGGTGCCAAAGCAAATATGCACAAGGCAGAGCAAGATCGAAGACTAATCCAGTTCCACATGGGACTCAATGAAGTCTACACAGTTGTGAGGGGGAGTATTTTGATGATGAATCATCTACCTAGCATCGCACAGGCCTTTTCCATTCCTATCCAAGAGGAAAAATAGAGAGAAGTTAGGCCGAGTAAATGCTTAGTCATGGAATCTACTTCATTAAATGTGAATGGACAAGGAAATAACAAGTTCATGACCAATTATGTTTCACAAGGCAATACCACATGGCACAATTCGTATAAGACAGGTTTTCCCCCCAACAGATCTCGGTTGTACTGTGTTAACTGCAAGAAGTAAGGGCACACTAGGGAGAAGTCTTATAGAATATATGAATTCCCACCGGACTTTAAATTTACAAAGGGAAAAATACATGATCTTTTGCAAATATCCATGGAAAATGTGAAGAGATACAAGTAGGCAGCAGTGAAGGAGCTGAAAATAGGATCCACAACCAGAGTCTTAAAAATCTGACGAAGGAACAATAAAAACAGTTGCTGAGTTTACAGAATAATTTTAAGGCAAGCAATGCAGGGGAGAATTCAAATATCATCACCAGTGGAGCTGTGAACCTTGCAGGTATTCTAGCTTGCTCTGCTTATAAAGAGATTGCTGAAATAACTACATGTAAAGTTCAAAATCATTTGCTGAGTTATGGATACTAGACAGTGGAGCCTCAAATCACATAACATATAGATCTTAGTCCTAGACTAACTCGGGTCACAGTGTTGTACGTACCTAGTTTTAAGTACAACTTCATGTCAATTCACTCCTTAACAGTACATATCAACTACAAGGTTAGCTTCAACAAATATCTTTGTCCGATGCAGGCCCCTTCAATGAAGAGGTCTCCAGATATTGGTAAGGCAAGGAGTGGATTGTACTTTCTTTGTTCATAGTGTCATAATTATTCAGAGTTTAGTCCACCTATTCCTGTTTCTAATCTGCCTCATTCTTGTTTTTTCATTCGTGATGGTATTGAAAGTACGGAAAATGATCAAAGTCATCATTCCATCCGTTGTCAATTGTAAATAGGTCATCTCATCTATTAAACAATGTAAATGGTTTATACTCAAGTAATAAAACTGATCCTTTTATTGTAAATTCATCCTTGTTATGTTTTGCATCTTTTAGAGATAATATTTACTACTTGTGGCATAATAATCTAGGTCATGTACCCTTTATAAAAATGAGAAGGATATCTACTATACCAGCCAGTTTTGTCCCTAGGCAGCCTTTCATTTGTTCAATCTGGCTTATGGCTAAACAAACAAGATTACCATTCCTTGAAAAGACCACATCCTCCACTAAAATCCTTGATTTACTGCATGTAAATCTATAGGGACCCTATTACATAGCATAGAATGACAATTACAGATATTTTCTTATCATGGTTGATGATTTTAGTTGGTCAACTTGGACACACCTTTTAAGCTACAAAAGCAACACATTTCATGCCATTAAGGCCTTTGTTTCTATGATTGAAAATCAGTTTGGTACTTCAGTTAAAACCATTAGATCTGACAATTATTAGAATTTGTCAATAATAAAACCATGACATACTTTCAGGAAAAGGGCATAATACATCAGAAAACTTGCCCATATACACCACAATAAAATGGTTGTGGTGGTAAGGAAGCATAAATACTAACTTGAAATAGCAAGAGCTTTACTTTTACAAGTCCAAGATACCTATGAGATATGGGGAAAATGCATCTGACATCCACCTACCTAATAAACAGACTCTCATCCACCATTCTTAGTAATAAAAGTCCTTTTGAACTCCTTTATAATGGAAAGCCCAATTACTCACACCTTAAAAGTTTTAGCTGCCTACAGTATCTTTTCACACTAAAAATATACAAAGATAAATTTGAACCAAGAGCCACACCTCATGTGTTTGTGGGTTATCCATTTGGAATAAAGGATTACAAGGTCCTAGATTTGACTACAAAGAGGATACATATCTCTAGAGATGTAATATTTCATGAGAAAATTTTCCTTTTGCAGTTTCATCCAAGCATTCTACTTTTCCTTTTGTATTACATCTGATGAATTCTAATCCATCATGTTCAAACTCCACTTCTAAGATTTCAAATGATTGTTGTATGTATGAAAATGATGCATCAGTTTCTATCATTAGTAGGCCTCTATATAATGATACTGCACCTCTTTCACCATCCAATTCAAACATACCTGACCAAGATGTTTCAAGCTCACACATGCCCTATGAAACCAGCTCTTTCCCTCTACTACACACACAAACATATACCATTGAATCCAATTGCCTTCAGACATATCCTTCACAACCTAGAAGATCAGGCAGAACACAAAACACTCCCACACATCTCAGAGATTATGTGTATTCTCTGCTAAATCTTTAGTCCCATAATCAGTTGATCAATACTACAGAACTTGAACACCATACAGATCACACATCACTCACTGCACTTTACAACAACAAGCAATATGTTTTCTTCAATGTCTTGCATCGTGAAAGTCAGCAATTACTAAGGAACACGTCACATGATTATGAGTCATCTTCGTACGAGGAGGCATCTATGAATCCAACATGGCAGATAGAAATGACACAAAAATTTGAAGCTTTATATGCTAACCACACTTGGGATCAAGTTAAATTACCTGTAGGAAAGAAATCTATAGAATGTGAATATGTATACAAGATCACGCACAAGGCATGTGGAAGTATAGAGAGATTCAAGGCAAGGCTTGTGGTGAAGAGTGGTAAAAATGATCACTCTCAGAACATTAATCAGCATGCACTGAAAAAAGGTTGGGATCTCTATCAGCTGGATGTAAATAATGTAATTCTTCATGGGGACCTACATGAAGAGGTGTATATAGAAGTTCCTCTAGGTCTGATGGTACCTGATGAGGATCTAATTTTCAAACTTAGGAAGTCATTGTACGGATTGAAACAGGCCAATAAGCAGTGGTATGATAAGTTGACAGAGTCATTGTACTCCAAAGGCTTCAAACATTCAGTCAGTGATTACTCCTTGCTCTACAAGAAGTAGGGGAGCTCAACAATTTTTGTGGTAGTGTATGTGGATAATGCGGATCCTTACTGGGACCAATCTATATGAAATTACAGCCTTGAAGATCTTCATACACAATCAGTTCAAGATAAGGACCTTGGGAGACTATACTACTTTTTGGAGCTGGAGATGTTGTACAAACCTGATGGAGTGTTGATGTGCCAAAGAAAGTTCGTCATGGACCTATTAAAGGAATATGATTTCTTGGAGTACACCTCTGTTGCCTCTCTAGTTGATTCTAAAGTCAAATTGAGGAGTGAAGAAGGGACTCTATTGCTAGATCCGGGTACTACAGGAAGCTTGTTGGTAAACTAAATTTCCTAACTAGCACAAGGCCAGACATAGCCTATAGTGTACAACATCCGAGCCAATTTATGCAGGCACCAAGGGAACCTCATCTAAGGCTGCCATGCATATTCTTAGATACTTAAAGAAGGATCCTACTTTGAGGGTTTTTCTGTCTAAAGATCCCAGCCATACAACTAGGGCATATTGTGATTCGGACTAGGCTACCTGCCCTGGTTCAAGGAAGTCTTTGAGTGATATATTGTGTTGCTTAGGGACAATTCCATTAGTTGGAAATCAAAGAAGCAGACTAGTATTTCTTTGTCTTCTGCAGAGGCATAATATAGGCTAGTAAGGAAAGTTTTTGGTGAACTAGTGTGGGTACAGAGGTTACAAGAAGAGCTGACAGTCATGTGCACTAATCCTATACCTATCCCTGTGTTCCAGGGAGGACGAAACATATTGAAGTGAATTGGTACTTTGTGAGAGACAAGATACAAGATGGGCTGGTTACACTACACCATATTTCCACTGCTGATCAATTGGCTGACATTTTGACAAAGGCTCTCACAGGGATAAAACACTCTGATCTTCTCAGCAAGTTGGCAGTGAGTTCCACACCTCCAAC
>MCJB01033120.1:11867-28130 GCA_002018475.1 Nicotiana obtusifolia | reverse complement strand
GGGGGGGTTAATAAGATTAGTTGATATAATATTTATGTATCTTAGCTGAGCAGTTAAGTAGTTGATATAGTTGAATTACTTAGAGGTTAATTAGGTAATTAGCTGGAGACTTTTTCTCCTATGTTCTTATACCAAGTATATATGCGTGAATAGTGAAAATAATACATGGTTCTTTTTCCCAATACTCTACTATCTAGAACCTTCTCTCACAAGCTCAATTTGTTGCGTCAATGGAGGTAATTCAATGCCTTTCATATTAAGTTTTAACAGTATGTAACATGTAGGAAGGATAGTAGAGATAAGATACAGTTAGGCTACCCTATAAATATTCTCATTTCCCTATCATTGTAGAACACAACTGTAATGACCCAGCCGGTTGTTTTGAGCTTTTGCATTTCGTTCAGCTATTTGAAGTCCTAAGCAGTATCGTATGATGGATTATGACTTGTGTGAATCGTCGATTTTAGTTTTCAGGTTGTTCAAAATTTATTTGGAAGAATAAATTTCATGATTGAAGCTTTAAAGTTGGAAGAATTGACCAAGTTTTACTTTTTAGTATTTGACATCAGATTGTAGTTTTGATGGTTCCATTAGGCCCGGATGGTGATTTTCTACTCAGACGTATGCCCAGATTTGCATTTGGATATTTCTAGAAGGTTTCGGTGCTAATTGGTGAAAGTTAGAAATTTGAAGGTTTTAAAAGTTCGTAAGTTTGACCGAGAGTTGACTTTGAGCATATTATCTTTGGATTGTGGTTCGGGGAATTGGAATAGCTTCGTTATGTCATTTCGGACTTGTGCACAAAATTTGAGTTCATTCCGAGTTGATTTGATGTGTTTCGGCACGAGTTTTGAAAGTTGAAAGTTGAAAGTTCATTATATATGATATTAGGTGCGATTCCTCATTTCGATATTGTTATGCGTGATTTTGAAGCCTCAAGCAGATCTGTATTATGTAATGGGACTTGTTGGTATATTTGGACAGGGTCCTGAGGGGCTCGCGTGAGTTAAGGTTGTGGTTTAGATCATCTTTATCTCTTGTTGCATTACTGAATATTTCTGGTGCTGGTGTAGCCGCATCTGCATAGTATTAGTTACAGAAGTGACTTCGCAGATGCGTGCTGTTCATCGCAGAAGCGAGAAAAGTCTAGGTAAGGAAAGATCGCAGAAGCGGAGTTTTGAGCGCATGTGCGAATGCGCATGTGCTGTTGGCTGGAGCGCTGAAGTGTGGTATTGCACAGGAGCGGAGGATGTGTCGCAGAAGCGGATATTTTGTCCGTAGGTGCGAGGGTCGAGTTTTTGGCTGGTTCCATAGAAGCAGATGTATTGTCACATAAGCGACGCTGCAGAAAAGGCTCATTTGTTCGCAAAAGCGAAAATGGTTGGGCATAAGCTTTAAATCGAGGGTTTGGTCATTTTATTCATTATTGGAGCTATAGACCTCAGATTGAAATGTTTTTTGAAGCGATTTTCACCATATGGATTGGAGTAAGTATTCTCTACTCGATTTTGATTATATTTCATGAATCTATTCTCGTTTTTGGCATCTGATTGATGAATTCAAAAGAGAAATTGGAGGTTTTGCCTAAAGTTTCATAGAGTGAAGTTTTTAGTTTTGAGTATCGATTTAGAGTTGGATTTGAGTGAAATTAGTATGGTTGGACTCGTAATTGAATGGGTTGTCGGATTTTATGAGTTTTTATTGGGTTTCGAGGTGCGGGCCTGAGTTTGACTTTTTGGTTGACTTTAGGCTTTTGACTAATGATTCCACCTTTATCGATTGGGTTTGTTTTCTTTGGCATTATTTGATGTTCTTGAGTTGCTTTTGGCTAGTTTTGAGTCGTTCGGAGGTCTACACACGCGTGATGGTATTTTTGGAGCATTATTTGTCTTGCTAGGTATTGGATTTAGCTTATCCGAGGTAAGTAACACTTCTAAACTTGGTGCTGAGGGTATGAACCCCTGAATATATGTGTTATATGTTCAGTGTGGAGGTGAAGCACATGCTAGGTGACGGGCGTGTGGGCGTGCACCGTGAGAAGTATGACTGGGTTGATTCTGTGATATTGTGTAGCAACCTAATCTTATTTTTATCCATGAAATTTCTATGTGCTAGAGTAATTGAGCTGTGATCCATGTTAGAAATCATGTTTAGGCTATATGCTTGTTCTGTTGGGACTCACCAAGTTCATTTTTGTTGTTGAGATATTTGCTCAAATTGCATATACATACTTAGTCATATTCATTCATTTACATATCATATCTCAGTCTCTGTTATCATTTGCTGTCATATCATGTTATTATCATTATTTGGTCTGTTTGACATGAGATTTGTGAGCACGAGAGACTGGAGAGATTGATGATTGAATTGGGGACTGCGGGCCAGATTGTGAGTGATATAGATGGGATCGGGCTGCACGCCGCAACAACTGTTATTGATTCATGATGGGATCGGGCTGCACACCGTAGCAGGTATTAATTATTCATGATGGTATCGGGCTGCACATCGCAGCAGATATTATTGATTCATGACGAGCCGCATGCCGCAGCAGGTTATATTTGTGCTTGGGCAGGATCCGCCCCTCCGGAGTCTGCACACCTACAGTGAGCACAGTTACTATTGATTCAGGATGGGATCGGGTTGCGTGCCATAGCAGGTACCATACAATGCTGAGTGACTGAGTGTACTGAGTGATTGAGCGTGATGAGTGAGAGTGTGAGACTGTGATATTGAGTACTCTAAGAGTGTGAGTACATGAGTTCATCATTGTGACGCATTGCATCTGACATGCATACTTCACAAACATGCATAGAGATGCATTTCCTCATGTTACACGGTTTTGTGGCATTGATGACTTCACATGTACATTGACATGCAGGCCTAGAGATGTACTTTCCTCATGCTATCTGAGATTGAATCATCTTATTTGTTGTTGAGAGTTTTTGGAAAAATCAGAGGTTTCTGACTTACTCATATTTTGGTGATTTCGGTGAAGGATTTGGATTTTTTATGTTATACTAGAAAAGCATGACTATTTTCCGTAACTGTGAACTAGCTGAGCATCATCTCTCTGAGTTATTTCTTGTACCACTTTTATTATATTGTTATGAGCTGTTGTGGCTATTAGTGTTGGACTCTAACCTTTGTCACAACTCGTCATTACTTTCAACCTACAGTTAGGTTTGTTACTTATTGATTACATGGGGTCGGTTGTACTCATACTACACTTCTGCACCTTGCGTGCAGATTTTGGATGGTAACGTTGCAGTGTATGGTGGGAGCTGGCATTGAATGCGTACTGCGTTGTGTTCATAACTGCCTCGTGTTCTAGGTAGCTTTAGAATTATTAATCTGTTCATGTGTATTTCAAACAAATGATTTATTTATATCATACCATCTTTATAAACTCTAAATCTTTGAAGCTCCTGATTTGTAATACCAGTCCTTGGAATTTTTGTATAAAAGTTCAGTTATTTCATCATTTATTTTATTCTCAGTAGATCTCCTTGAGTTAGATTGTTTAAAAATTGGCTTACCTAGTGGATTGGCCTAGGTGCCATCATGACTAGTTGGATTTTGGATCGTGACTAGTTGGTATCAGAGCTCTAGGTTTATAGGTTCCACGAGTCATGAGCAAGTGTCTAGGAGAGTCTTCCGGATTGGTATGATGACGTCCATACCTATCTTCGAGAGGCTATAGGGCGTTTAGGATAAACTTCCCATCTTTCTTTCCTTATCGTGCGACATTGATTCAGTTTGACGCGTAACACTTTGAATTCCTTCCACTCACTCGTATGCGTATGTGAGCGTTTGGTACCCTATGTGATTTTTGTATGTTGATGATGGGCCAGTTTGGAAGACTTGAGTCCAGGTTTTGACTGTATCTTGAGCACGGGAATTTCGGTTATGTGAGCACGTGCTTTTGGACTTAAATGTTCGATAGTGTCCCTATGAGTGGAATTTGTGGCTCGATGAGTGGTTGGATGGCTATATGATGAGTATGATGTCACTGTGGGATGTGTTTAGATGGTTTGAGTGTGACCAGAAGAGTATGCTTGAGATGTAAAAAAGACTATTGGGTGCTTGATTTCCGTCTTGATGTGACGTGTAGTCTCGAGTTATGCGTGTATTAAAGGATCTCTCATTTTGTTTAGTTGTGGAACAAATTAGATTCTCATGTCTTGTTGATGAGTTTAGACTCAGGAAGATTGAGTGATTGTGCAGTAATTGTGGTTGTGAAAGGGTATAGAAAGATGCCAATTTGAGGCTAAGCAGGTGGGTTACCTCCTGCGGGGTGCTCTACGGAGGTGTGATCCTTATGATGTTGTGTGGAGGCTTTCTTTCCTACGAGGAGGTTATAGGTGTTGCGATTTGAGTTGGATTAGTAGAGAAAGTTGACCTGACCATCACGAGGATGAATGCGAGATTTGCAGATGATTTGAAGTATTAGATGGTTTGTGTTACATGAGCTTATGAATGGTTGAGTTGAATTTCAGTGCGGGATTATGGCGGTAATAGAGTATGGGTATTATGAGTTATCGAGTGTTTTGTTCTATGCCTTTGAGCCAAGTGGGGGAGTCTACTATGGATGATTTGATTGCATGGTTATGTGTTGTACTGATTTCGATTTGAGGCACACTTGTGAACCGGATATGACTTGCAGAGGTTAAGATCGAGGATGACTCGAGTGAAGGAATTTCCGGATACTAGTTATATTAATCTTTATGGGTATATGGGAATCATGGAATGATTGAGTTGTTATTCGTGGAAGATATAGTGCGCATGGAATAGGAATTTGCTCGATTGCATTAAGGCAGGGTTGCTTTTTAGGTGTTGTCGTGCTAATGGGGAACAAGTCGTTCGGACCGTTTGGGTGGTGCAATTGAGATTTGAGTAGGGTAGATGACTCTCAAGAAGGTTCTGATGGATTCAAGATTTATAAATAGCAGTTGAGAATTTATTTGGATTTGTATATGGCTAGAATTCGAGATTTGCGTCGAATGGTGCCGGGACTCGCGGTATTTCTGTATCACTATGGATTCTACATTTCAGTATCATGAGGGTAAAGAAAATAATTTTAGGTTCACATAAGGTCTCTTTGGAGTGGGTGTCTCAATTGTGGTACTTTAGGGTGCTAAGAGGGAATACAACAGTTTATGGGCCTTAGGGCGTTGTGGTTTTATGCTAGGATCTTCTATGGTGAACTTCGGGTAAGGATCATGGTGTTCTGGAAAGGGGAAGTGTCAACTTGAGGGTAATTCAGAAGGAACTCAGAGATATAGGACAACTGGGTAGTAGGTTGGATCAGCATGGTAATGGATATGATTGGTTCTTTGGGTACTTATGATGTGGGGAGTCTCTACAAGTATTTTGTGACAATACTCATGGGTTTGGTGACCTGCGTAGCTTGGTTAAGTTAGACAGATTTAGTTTTTGATGATTCAGTTATGTGAAAAAGGGTTTTGGAGAGTTCTCGATGGCTTCTACCACGATTTGAGATGGATATTTCGTACTGGCGAGAGGAGCATGTTGCGTATTGTGATTTTCTCCTGGGTGAGATCAAATGGAAGGTTTTCGTTTGACCGGGTATATATTTTTCTTGTGACTCAGAGTTGATTATGAGATTCTCGTACTTTTCATATGATGGCATGACAGATGCATATGTTCTGTGGGATTAAGATTTGCATGTGCAAGGTTACGGTTCAACTTTTAAGGGAAGGTCATGAATTCTTAGGCAACATGGACGATTTCAGATGAATAGATGAATCATATTACTACTTGGTATTGTCTACGGAGAGTGTACATTCAGAAGGCGCACTGATTTTTGACTTTTAGATGCTTCATTGGTATTGCGATACTCGCCTGATTGATCGACTACTGATATTCAGATTTTTGCTATGTGGCACAGAAGAATTATGGAATACTTCTCGTGGGATGATCGTACATGAGAGAGGTGCTAGACATTCGAGTGCTGGAGTTGGGATCAGCAATTGTGATGCATGTGTTCTATGAATTTAGAGACTAAGAGTTCTCAGAAGCAGGTTGTTTCGTGGTTGTGTACTGTGAAGATGTGGTCAAAGTTATCCAGATGATAGTATGTGTTATTGTTAGGTCATTATGGATTTTCGGAGGGTTATTTTATCTAGTTGTGGATGACTAGAGTTGATTTGGGGTCGGCGAGGGCTCATTGGTAGGCCTAATGAGGATGTGTATTCTACACCGGATCGAATTTGTTGACTCGGCATCGTTATTGCAGAAAGTTGTGTTATTTGGCTAGAATAGATCCTATGCGTATCCGATGTATTCTATGTGCTACTCTTCTATGCTACGAGGGGTTGTGATTTGTTGGTTATATGTACACATGGTGCAAGTCTGTTTGGGTCTTGTAGCGGAATTTGAGCGAGATGGTTATTAGGGTTTTGAATGGTAGATTGCGCCTTGGTTATGTTCTTTTCGGGCTGTGGTATAAATCGTTATTCACTTCTCCATGATTATGGTCATGCACTTGTGTACTTGGTGTCGAATTGCTTATGGTTGTTCATTTTGAGCATTGGGGATCGACGTATTACATATAGATCAGTGTTTGGATGGATCACGTATTGTAGCGGGGTTATTTTGGGATATGATCCTTTGTAATAGATTTGTGTGTTTGGTTCTACTATGTGTGATGGGATCTTAGCATTGCGTTGTGGTGGTACCTATGGATTTTGCGGAACAGTTTTCTCATTTGAGTCATTTTTCATTTTTGAATGCATTTGAATTGTTGCGTATTGGTGCACGGATTGCACGTTTGTGGTTAGGTATTATCGGTATGGCATGTCTGTAGAGTAGTTTGTATTTGATAAGATGAAGTCTTATGGCCTAAGGTTGTTGCTATCGAATTTGATTACAATGTGTTCAGAAGAGTAATATCGGAAGTTAGCTTAGCATTTGGGATATGGTTCTAGTTAGGCGAGAGAGCTCCGTGACTTGTTGATTGATGAATGGTTATGAGTTTCTGCGTGTTTCTTTCATCATCGGCAGTGTACGAAGGTTTTAGAACGAGGTTTTGTTTGATAAGAGGTTTGTTACCGGTACGGGGTGTGTTTTGAGCAGCTACTGTGGTCAAAAGTTATTGCTGTGAGCATCTGAGTTATGCGGTACATCATGTGACAGCATCTTGGGATTTGGTTATGGCTTGATACAGCTTGATCAGACTTGTACAGTGTATAGATGCGAGAATCAGGTCTTGTAAGGAATTCCGGGGGTTGGAAATTGGGTTCCAAGGTTTATGGGCTAAGGTTGAAATAAGGATCTTCAGTTAGGTTGTGTCTTCAGGCTTATATGGATTAGGGTGACATGGGATCACCCTTGGATACGTGCATGGTAAGGTTACACGGCAATTTGATGTCTTTGGAACGACTCTTGGCACGTTCAAGGACGCACGCATGTTTAAGTGGAGGAGAATGTAACAAGCCAGCCAGTCATTTTGAGTATTTGCATTCCGTTCAGCTATTTGAAGTCTTGAGCAGCATCGTATGATGTATTTTGACTTGTGTGAATCGTCGGTTTTGGTTTTTAGGTTATTTGGAATTGATTTGGGAGAATGAATTTCATGATTGAAGCTTTAAAGTTGGAAGAATTGATCAAGTTTGACTTTTTAGTATTTGACCTAGAATTGTAGTTTTGATGGTCCCGTTAGGTCCATATGGTGATTTTGGTCTCGGACGTATACCCGGATTAGCATTTGGATATATCTAGAAGGTTTCGGCGCTAATTGGCGAAATTTAGAAATTTGAAGTTTTTGAAAGTTCATAAGTTTGACTGAGAGTTAAATTTGAGGATATCGAATTCGGATTGTGGTTCCAGGAATTGGAATAACTTCGTTATGTCATTTGGGACTTGTGCGCAAAATTTGAGTTTATTCTGAGTTGATTTGATATGTTTCGGCACGAGTTTTGGAAGTCAAAAGTTCAAAGTTCACTATATTTGATTTGAGGTGCGATTCGTCTTGTCGATGTTGTTATGCATGATTTTGAGGCCTCGAGCAGATCTGTATTATGTTATGGGACTTGTTAGTATATTTGAACGGGGTCCCGAGGGGCTCGAGTGAGTTACAGACGTGGTTCAGATCATTCTTATCTCTTGTTGCATTGCTGAAGATTTCAGGTGCTGGTGTAGCCGCATCTATGGAGTCTTAGTCACAGAAGCAACTTCGCAGATATGGGATGTTCATCGCCGAAGCGAGAAAAGGCTGGGTAAGGAAAGATCGCAGAAGCGGAGTTTTGAGCGAATGTGCGGATGCGCAAGTGCGGTTGGCTGGAGCGCAGAAGCGAGGTATTGTGCAAGAGCGAATGATAGCTCGCACCTGTGATGTTGCAGAAGCGTATATTTTGTTCGCAGGTGTGAGGGTTGAATTTTCTGCTGGTTCTGCAGAAGCGATGCCGCAGAAGCGGCTTATTTGTTAGCAAAAGCGAAAATGGCTGGGCAGAAGCTTTAAATTGAGGGTTTGGTCATTTTATTCATATTTGGAGCTATAGACCTCAGATTGAGATGATTTTTGAAGTGATTTTCACCATATGGATTGAGGTAAATGTTCTCTACTCGCTTTTGATTATATTTCATGAATCTATTCTCGTTTTTGGCATTTGGTGGATGAATTCAAAAGAGAAATTGGGTGTTTTTGTCTAAAGTTTCATAGAGTGAATTTTTGAGTTTTGAACATCGATGCGGAGTCGAATTCGAGTGAAACTAGTATGGTTGGACTCGTAATTGAATGGGTTGTCGGATTTTGTAATTTTTTGTCATGTTTAGAGGTGCAAGCCCGAGTTTGACCTTTTGGTTGACTTTGTACTTTTGATTAAAGATTACACCTTTATTGATTGGGTTTGTTCCTTTGGAATTATTTGATGTTCTTGAGTTGCTTTTGGCTAGTTTTGAGCCGTTTAAATGTCGTTACACGCGGGATGGCATTTTTGGAGCATCGTTTGGCTTGCTCGGTATTGGATTGGCTTGTTCGAGATACGTAACACTTCCAAAATTGGTGCTGAAGGTATGAACCCCTGAATATACGTGTTATGTGTTCGGTGTTGAGGTAATGCACATGCTAGGTGACGAGCGTGTGGGCGTGCACGGTGTGAAGTATGACTCGGTTGATTCTGCGATACAGTGTAGGCACCTAATCTTATTTTTATCCATAAAAATTCTACGTGCTAGAGTAATTGAGTTGTGATCCATATTAGAAATAATGTTTAGGCTATATGCTTATTCTGTTGGGACCCACTGAGGTCATTTCTA
Organism: Nicotiana obtusifolia; assembly: GCA_002018475.1. NCBI lineage: Eukaryota > Viridiplantae > Streptophyta > Magnoliopsida > Solanales > Solanaceae > Nicotiana > Nicotiana obtusifolia. The sequence goes on along the minus strand of MCJB01033120.1, from coordinate 18,854 downwards.
TTGTTGAGTTATTTGCTTAAATTACTTTTACATACTTAGTTATATTCATTCATTTACATATCATAGCTCAGTCTCTGTTATCATTTATTGTCACATCATGTTGTTATCATTATTTGGGCTGTTTGGCATAAGATTTGTGAGCCCGAGAGACTGGAGAGATTGATGACTGAATTGGGGCCTGAGGGCCGGATTGTGAGTGATATTGATGGGATCGGGCTTCACGTCGCAACAAGTGTTATTGATTCATGATGGGAACGTGTTGCACGCCACAGCAAGTATTATTGATTCATGATGGAATTGGGCTGCACGCCGCAGCAAGCACTACTGATTCATGATGGGGTTAGGCTGCAAGTCGCAGCAGGTTATATTAGCTCTTGGGCAGGATCCGCTCTTCCGGAGTCTGCACACCCATTGTGAGCGCAGTTAATGTTGATTCATGATAGGATCGTGCTATGCTCCTTAGCAGGTACCGTACAGTGCTGAGTGACTGAGTGTGCTGAATGATTGAGCGTGATGAGTGGGAGTGTGAGACTATGATATTGAGTACTCTGAGAGTGTGAGTACATTAGTTCATCGCTGTGACGCATTGCATCTGACTTACATACTTGACATACAGGCATAGAGATTCATATCCTCATGTTACACGGTTTTGTGACATTGATGACTTCAACTGCATATTGACATTTAGGCATAGAGATTTACTTTCCTCATGTTATCTGAGATGAATCATCTTATCTATTGTTGAGAGTTTTTGGAAAAAATCCAAGGTTTCTGACTTACTCATATTTTGATGATTTTGGTGAAGGATTTGGGTTTTACTATTACACTTGAAAAGTATGACTATTTTTCGTATTTGTGAACTAGTTGAGCATCATCTCTCTGAGTTATTTCTCGTACCACTTTTATTATATTGTTATGATATGTTATTGGATATTGGTGTTGGACTCTGACCTTTGTCCTAGCTCATCACTACTTTTAACCTAAGATTAGGTTTGTTACTTATTGAGTACATGGGGTCGTTGTATTCATACTACACTTCTGCACCTTGCGTGCACACTTTAGATGGTGACGTTGCTGTGTATGTCGGGAGCTGGTATTGAAGGCGTACCTGCATTCCGGTCATAGCTGCCTCTTGTTCTTGGTAACTTTAGAATAATTAATCTATTCATGTTTATTTCAAACAGATGATGTAGTTATTTATATCAGGTTTGTAAGCTATAAATCTTAGAAGCTCATGATTTGTACTACCAATCCATGAGATTTTTGTACAAATGTTTAGTTATTTCATCATTTATTTATTTCTCAGTAGATCTCCTTGAGTTGGATTGTTGCTAATTGGCTTACCTAGCGGGTTGGGCTAGGTGCCATCACGACTAGTTGGATTTAGGGTAATGTGATCCTTACTGGGACCAATCTATAAGAAATTACAGCCTTGAAGACCTTCCAACACAATCAGTTCAAGATAAAGGACCTTGGGAAACTATACTACTTTTTGGGGCTGCAGATGCTGTACAAACCTGATGGAGTGTTGATGTGCCAATGAAAGTTCGCCATGGACCTATTAAAGGAATATGATTTCTTAGAGTACACCTCTGTTGCCTCTCTAATTGATTCTAAAGTCAAATTGAGGAGTGGAGAAGGGACTCTATTGCTAGATCCAGGGTACTACAGGAAGCTTGTTGGTAAACTAAATTTCCTAACTAGCACAAGGCCAGACATAGCCTATAGTGTACAACATCCGAGCCAATTTATGCAGGTACCAAGGGAACCTCATCTAAGGCTGCCATGCATATTCTTAGATACTTAAAGAAGGATCCTACTTTGAGGATTTTTCTGTCTAAAGATCCCAGCCATATGCACTAATCTTATACCAGTATTTTGCAACTGTCAATCAGCAGTCCACATTGCAAAGAACCCTGTGTTCCACAAGAGGACAAAACATATTGAAGTGGATTGGTACTTTGTGAGAGACAAGATACAAGATGGGATGATTACATTGCACTATATTTCCACTGCTAATCAATTGCCTAACATTTTGATAAAGGCTCTCACTACGATAAAACATTCTGATCTTCTCAGCAAGTTGGCAGTGAGCTCACCTCCAACTTAGGGGGGGGGGGGGTTTAATGAGATTAGTTGATATAATATTTATGTATCTTAGCTGAGCAGTTAAGTAGTTGATACGGTTGAGTTAGTTAGAGGTTAATTAGGAAATTAGCTGGAGACTTTTTCTCCTATGTTCTTATACCAAGTATATGTATGCTTGAATAGTGAAAATAATACATTGTTCTTTTCCCCAATACTCTAGTATCTAGAACCTTCTCTCACAAGCTCAATTTGTTGCGTCAATGGAGGTAATTGAATGCCTTCGATTTTAAGTTTTACAGTATGAAACATGTAGGACGGATAGTAGAGATAAGATACAGTTAGGCTACCCTATAAATATTCCCATTTCCCTATCGTTGTAGAACACAATTGTAATGACCCAGCCGGTCGTTTTGAGCCTTTGCATTCCATTCAGCGAAGTCTTGAGCAGTATTGTATGATGTATTATGACTTTTGTGAATCGTCGATTTTAGTTTTCAAGTTATTTGGAATTGATTTGGAAGAATAAATTTTATGATTGAAGCTTTAAAGTTGGAAGAATTGACCAAGTTTTACTTTTTAGTATTTGACCTCGGATTGTAGTTTTGATGGTTCCGTTAGGCCCGGGTGGTGATTTTCGACTCAGACGTTTGCCCGGATTTGCATTTGGATATTTCTAGAAGGTTTCGGCCTAATTGGCAAAAGTTAGAAATTTGAAGGTTTGGAAAGTTCATAAGTTTGACCGAGAGTTGACTTTGAGGATGTCAGATTTGGATTGTGGTTCCAATAATTGGAATAGCTTTGTTATGTCATTTGAGACTTGCACAAAATTTGAGTTCATTCAGAGTTGATTTGATATGTTTCGTCACGAGTTATGAAAGTTGAAAGTTGAAAGTTCATTATATTTTATTTTAGGTGTAATTCCTCGTTTTGATGTTGTTATGCATGATTTTGAGGCCTCGAGCAGATCTATATTATGTTATGGGACTTGTTAGAATATTTGGACGGGGTCCCAAGGGGCTCCGGTGAGTTACGGATGTGGGTCACATCATTTTTATCTCTTGTTGCATTGCTGAAGATTTCTGGTGGTGGTGTAGTCGTATCTACGGAATCTTAGTCGCAGAAGCGACTTGGCAGATGCAGGCGAGCAGAAGCGAGAAAAGGCTGGGTGGGGAAAGATCACAGAAGCAGAGTTTTGAGCGCGTGTGCGGATGCGCAGGTGCTGTTGGCTGGAGCGCTGAAGCGTGGTATTGCGTAGGAGCGGATGATAGCTCACACCCGCGATGTCTCAGAAGGGGATATTTTGTCCGCAGGTGCAAGGGTTGAGTTTTCGGCTGGTTCCGCATAAGCGGATGTATTGTCACAGAAGTGATGCCGCAAAAGCGGCTCATTTGTTCGCAAAAGCGAAAATGGCTGGGCAGAAGCTTTAAATCGAGGGTTTGGTCATTTTATTCATATTTGGAACTATAGACCTCGGATTGAGATGTTTTTTGAAGCGATTTTCACCATATGGATTTGGGTAAGTATTCTCTACTAGGTTTTGATTATATTTCATGAATCTATTTTCATTTTTGGCATTTGATGGATGAATTCAAAAGAGAAATCGGGGGTTTTTGCCTAAAGTTTCATAGAGTAAATTTTTGTGTTTTGGACATCGATTCAGAGTTGGATTTGAGAAATTAGTATGGTTGGACTCGTAATTGAATGGGTTGTCGGATATTGTGAGTTTTTGTCGGGTTCCGAGGTGCGATCCCGGGTTTGACTTTTTGGTTGACTTTAGGATTTTGATTAATGATTCCACCTTTATCGATTCAGTTTGTTTCCTTTGGCATTATTTGATGTTCTTGAGTTATTTTTGGCTATTTTTGAGTCGTTCGGAAGTCGGTACGCACGTAATGGTATTTTTGGAGCATTGTTTGTCTTGCTAGGTATTTGATTTAGCCTATTCAAGGTAAGTAACACTTCTAAAATTGGTGCCGAGGTATGAACCCATGAATATATGTGTTATATGTTCGGTATGGAGGTGATGCACATGCTAGGTGTTGGGCGTGCAGCGTGTGAATATGACTCAGTTGATTCTGCGATACTATGCAGTTACGTAATCATATTATTATCCATGAAATTTCTAGGTGCTCGAGTATTTGAGCTGTGATCCATGTTAGAAATCATGGTTAGGCTATATGCTTATTCTGTCGGGACATACTGTGGCCATTTCTGTTGTTGAGTTATTTGCTCAAATTGCATTTACATACTTAGTCATATTCATTCATTTACATATCATATCTCAGTCTCTATTATCATTTGTTGTCATATCATGTTGTTATCATTATTTGGGCTGTTTGGCATGAGATTTGTGAGTCCGAGAGATTAGAGAGTTTGATGATTGAGTTGGCACATGAGGGCCAGATTGTAAGTGATATTGAAGGGATCGGGCTGCATGCCGCAGCAAGTATTATTGATTCATGACGGGATTAGGCTGCACATTGTAGCAAGTATTATTGATTCATGATGATATCGGGCTGTGCGCCACAACAGACATTATTGATTCATAGCGATCTACACGCCGCAGAAGGTTATATTGGCGCTTGGCCAAGATCCGCCCCTCCGGAGTCTGCACACCTACAGTGAGCGCAGTTACTGTTGATTCATGATGGAATCGGGCTGTGCGCTGTAGCAGGTACCGTACAGTGCTGAGTGATTGAGCGTGATGAGTGTGAGTATGAGACTGCGATATTGAGTACTATGAGAGTGTGAGTACAGTAGTTCATCACTATGATGCATTGCATCTGACATGCATACTTGACATACAGGCATATAGATTCATATTCTCATGTTACACGGATTTGTGACATTGATGACTTCAAATGCACATTGACATGTAGGCCTAGAGATGTACTTTCCTCATTCTATCTAAGATTGAATCATCTTATCTGTTGAGATTTTTGGAAAAAATCAGAGGTTTCTGACTTACTCATATTTTGGTGATTTCGGTGAAAGATTTGGGTTTTTATGTTATACTTGAAAAGCATGACTATTTTCTGTAACTGTGAACTAGTTGAGCATCATCTCTCCGAGTTATTTCTTGTACCACTTTTATTATATTGTTATGAGCTGTTGTTGGCTATTAGTGTTCGACTCTTGACCTTTGTCACAGCTCGTCACTACTTTCAACCTAAGGTTAGGTTTGTTACTTATTGAGTACATGGGGTCGGTTGTACTCATACTACACTTCTGCACCTTGCGTGCAAATTTTGGATGGTGACGTTGCAGTGTATGGTGGGAGTTGGCATTGAACGCGTACCTGCGTTGCGGTCATAATTGCCTCTTGTTCTTGGTAGCTTTAGAATTATTAATCTGTTCATGAGTATTTCAAACAGATTATGTATTTATATCCTACCTTCTTTATAAACTCTAAATCTTAGAAGCTCCTGATTTATAATACTAGTCCTTGGGATTTTTGTATAAAAGTTAAGTTATTTCATCATTTATTTTTTTCTCAGTAGATCTCCTTGAGTTGGATTGTTGCTAATTGGCTTACCTAGTTAGTTGGGCTAGGTTCCATCATGACTAGTTGGATTTTGGGTCGTGAAAAGTTGGTATCTGAAGTCTAGGTTTATAGGTTCTACGAGTCACGAGCAAGTGTCTAGTAGAGTCTTGCGGATCGGTATGATGTCGTCCATACCTATCTTCGAGAGGCTACAGGGCCTTTAGGATAAACTTCCCATCTTTCTTTCCTTATCGTGCGACATTGATTTAGCTTAACGCGTAACTCTTTGAATTCCTTCCACTCACTCGTATGCGTATGTGAGCGCTCGGTACCAGATGTGATATTTGTGTGCTGATGATGGGCCAGTTTGGAGGACTTGAGGCTGGGTACTGCATCTTGAGCACGGGAATTTCAGTTATGTGAGCACGTGCTTTTGGACTTATATGTTCGGTAGTGTCCCTATGAGTGAAATTTTTGGCTCGATGAGTGGTTAGATGGCTATATGATGGGTATGATTTAACTGCGGGATGTGTTTAGATGGTTTGAATGTGACGAGAAGAGTATGCTTGACATGTAAAAAGGACTATTGGGTGCTTGATTTCCCTCTTGATGCGACGTATAGTCTCGAGTTATGCGTGTATTGAAGGATCTCTCATTTTGTTTAGTTGTGGAAAAAATTAGATTCTCATGTCTTGTTGATGAGTTCAGACTTAGGAAGATTGAGTGATTACGCAGTAATTGTGGCTGTGAAAGGGTATAGAAAGATGCCAATTTGAGGCTAAGCAGGTGGGTTACCTCCTGCGGTGTGGTCTACGCAGGTGTTATCCTTATGATGTTGTGTGGAGGCTTTCTTTCCTACTAGGGGATTATATGTGTTACGATTTGAGTTGGATTGGTAGAGAAAGTTGACCTCACCATCACGAGGATGAATGCGAGATTTGCAGATGATTTGAAGTATTAGATGGTTTGTGTTACATGAGCTTATGAATGATTGAGTTGAATTTCGGTGCGGGATTATGGCGGTAATAGAGTATGGGTATTATGAGTTATCGAGTGTTTTGTTCTAGCCTTTGAGCCAAGTGGGGGAGTCTACTATCGATGATTTGATTGCATGGTTATGTGTTGTACCGGTTTCGGTTTGAGGCACAGTTGTGAACTGGATATGACTTGCAGAGGTTAAGATCGAGGATGACTCGAGTGAAGGAATTTCTGGATACGAGTTATATTAATCTTTATGGGTATATGGGAATCATGGAATGATTGAGTTGTTATTCGTGGAAGATGTAGTGCGCATGTGTACTGTGAAGATGTGGTCAAGCTATCCAGATGATACTATGTGTTATGGTTAGGTCATTATGGGTTTTCGGAGGGTTATTTATCTATTTGTGGATGACCAATGATGATTTGGGGGGGGG
>MCJB01033109.1:167408-204743 GCA_002018475.1 Nicotiana obtusifolia | reverse complement strand
TCGAAAGATGCTGAGTTGAGGCCGGCACTCACCGGTGGAGAAGTTCCTCGCCCTCCCCTCGTATTGGAGAAAGAAGGGGGGAAAAAGTGAAAAGAAGTTCCGGCCATCCCGCAGAGCCCGAGAAAAGGAAAGGCAGGAAAAAGATGAGGGCTCGCAAAGTCATAGTCATCGATCCGGCCATCCAACTAAGCAACGATTCTGAGGAGGAAACAAATCCCGATGCTTAAAATAACGATCCTCCTCGGACAGTCCCCGAGCCAGCGGTCGGTGAGGCTTGTATCCCTCAAGCGGAAGATCTCGAGGCGGGGACAAGGACTGGGGTCCGAGCCGATGCAAGGGAGGCAACACAAGGGCTCTCGGACCTCCCAGAGATGATGGAATCACCTTCTTTTTCGGAGGCAACTCTGAATGAGGCCCAAGCTGCACGAACTCATACACCAAGTAAAGGACCGGTTACAGCTGGAGCCTTTGAAGAGTTTTTCGATGGGGTGCCATCGGCTGATACCTTCGGACTTGAAGTGCCAAGAAGGAGTCCCCCCCCCCTCCGAGACAAGTGGGGTGTCTGTCGGTACCAAATTGGTCGACAGATTTCCAGCTTCGAGCTCCATCCCTGATCGAAAGAGGGTGATAAAGTTCACCGTCCCCGAGGATGCTCGAGTATTGGGCGCGCCCGTAGGCGTGGCTAGCTATCTTCATTGCTTGGTGACCGATGAGGACCAGGCCGCAATGAACGCAGTAGACTAGGCATGCGTATTCAACGAAGCTCAGCAGACATTGAACAAGGTATGTTTCCTCATATGTTCTATCTTATATCCAATACCTTATCCCTAAATTTGAGCTGACTGTCTTAGTGTGTATACTTTGCAGGCTTTGGTGCTTCACCATGAGGCGTTCCTTTGGATTAAGGAAGGAATGATACAAGAACGGGCACAACGTCAGCGGCTCGAAGGTGAGATGTCGAACCTTCGCGCCGAGCTAAACTTCATGCGGAGGGAGCACAGCAAAGTAGTTGACCAGCTGGGGTAGCAGACCGACCAGTTAGATCGACTCCGGTTTGAAGCGAACGAGGCTAAGGCTGAAGCTAGTGGTGGAAGACTATGGTTGAAACTCTAACTTCGGAAAAAGAAACCCTCCAAGCTCGCTTGGAAGAGCAAGTCTTGGAGGCTCAAGAGAAAATCGGAGTTTTGACCAAGAGCACCGAGTCTCTTCACTACCAGGTTGAATTGCTCACTCAGGATCGGGGCGTTCTGGTCAACCAGCTACAAGAAGCAAAGTCGGAGATTGCTACCACCAATGCCGATGCTGAAGACTTGATAGCTCAATATAGAGCCGATGCCGAGGCCGCCCAGGAGCAATCAAAGATGTTGGTCGAGTATACTAAATGCCAGACCCGCCTCTCCGTTTTCGAGGAGCTGCAGGCTCGGAGTTTCGATCTATCCTCTGAAGTAGCTGAAGCAACGAGGATCGAAGCTGAAATGAGGAAGCAGGCTTTCCCCAAGGAGGATGAAGACGTTTCCGACTGACGTTGTTTTGTAGAAGTGTCATTTTTGTAGCCTGAATGTATAGAAGGATTCCCTCATTGTGTATAAACATCCTTTATTTTGTTTTGACTTTGTTCTGTAATTTTCATGTCTTGCAATTTTCCTGCCTTAGCTAGGATTGTAAATTTTTCTTTTCTATGACCGCCTGAATAAGGTCCGCATCTCGGGAGAACCTTGACCGGTTAATGGGCTGAACCGATTTTGACAAATTTAAGACTGATTCGGCTTTAGCCTTATCTCAAATTCGGGATGGGCTAAATGAGCTTTGTCTACCCCTGAGCCCTTTTTGGCCTGTTAAAGAATCGAGATCATGCCTTAGCAAAATTTGGTCCCTTTCAAATTTCAATAACTTAATTTGGCCTTAGCCCCATTTTAAAGAATCGAGGTCTTGCCTTGGCAAGCTCCAATCGTTTTCGAATTTTAGTCTAGTTCGGCCTTAGCCTTTTATAAACTGGGGTTGCCTGAATCGGTCTTATTTCCCTTCGAGTTTTGTTAACTCAATACGGCCTTGGCCTAGCAATCGATTCTGGGGTTTGCCTTGTTAGGTCTTACTCCCCTTCGAATTCAATATGCATATTTTAACAATGTCAACTCTTGATAATGCGATGATAATCGAAGAAGCCCTTGGGCTTAAAAACACAATGTTGGTGCCAAAAGACTTTGTTAATATTCATATGCTCGTACATCTTTGCTTAATGAGGGGGAAGATCGATCTATTCGGGCACGGTTCTTCTGACCGTTTGACCCTTACATTGGTTCCTAGCGATCTTTGTGAAGTCCCCTTGAAATTGAAGCAAGTAGATGAAGATTTCGAAAACAACTTTAGAGTCGAATATCAAATTTGTGAAATCTGATGAATGACCGATCTATGTTAGCACGATTTATGGTTGCCTCATTAAAAACCTTGCCATAAAACCCAATTTGGGACAAAAGCGGTCGAAGGGAAAAAGAGTGCAACGCGTGCTTTCAGTCCTAATGCCTTGTGTTTCCTGGTTCGATACCGATCCATCCTACATGTGTTAGTACCAACAAACGAAACAAAAGAAAAGATAAAATAAATTACCTCAACAATAGTACCGCTTCAAGTGGCTCACGTTCCAATTATTTGGCAGTTGCTTGCCATCCATAGTCCCGAGCTTGTAAGACCCCTTTCCGGTGACCTTCAAGACAGTGTAGGGACCTTCCCAGTTCGGTCCCAATTTTCCTTCGTTGAGGTATCGGGTATTGGGTGTAACTCTTCTAAGTACCAAGTCCCCAGCGTTAAAATATCGGAGACGGGTTCTCCGATTGTAGTACCTCTCAATTTTTTGCTTCTGGGCTGCTATCCGGACTAGAGCAGCTTCCCTCTTTTCATCCAAAAGTTCCAGGCTGATGTTCATAGCCTCCCGGTTTGACTCTTCGGTTGCATATCGAAACCTGACACTTGGTTCGCCTACCTCGACCGGTATCAATGCTTCAGTGCCATATACTAAGGAAAACGGGGTGGCCCCGGTGCTGGTTTTCTCGGTTGTTCGGTATGCCCATAAAACCTCAGGCAGCATCTCCCTCCATTTTCCTTTAGCGTCGACTAGTCTTTTCTTTAAGTTTTGGATTATGGTTGTTGGTCGACTCTGCTTGACCGTTGCCGCTGGAGTGATATGGAGTCGACAATATCCTCTTGATCTTGTTATCTTCGAAGAACTTTGTTATTTTACTACGGACGAACTGTTTGCCATTATCGCATACGACTTCTGAGGGCATCCCGAACCGGCAAATAATATGGTCCCATACGAAGTCAATCACCTCCTTTTCCCTGACCTTCTCGTAATCCTGTGCTTCCACCCACTTAGAAAAATAGTTAGTCATAAAAAGGATAAATTGAGCTTTACCTGGTGATCGAGGGAGGGGACCGACGATGTCCATACCCCACTTCATAAATGGCCATGGCGATAAAACCGAATGTAGTGTTTCTCCGGGCTGGTAGATCATCGGTGCATGCCTTTGGCATTCGCTGCACTTGCGTACAAACTCCTTTGCATCTCTTTCCATGTCGTTCTAGTAATAGCCGGCCCGAATTATTTTTCGGACCAATGAATCGGAACCGGAATGGTTGCCGCAAGTTCCTTCGTGTATTTATTTTAAGATATACTCAGTGTCTCCAGGTCCAAGGCATATGGCGAGAGGACCTCCAAATGTTCTTCCGTATAAAGTTCCATCGTCGGCCAAGCAAAATCGGGCCGCCTTTGTGCGTAGCGCCCTTGACTCTTTGGGATCGGATGGAAATCTGCCTGAACTAAGATATTCCACATATTTATTTCTCCAATCCCAGGTCAAGCTTGTTGAGTTGACCTCGGCATGGCCTTCTTCCACCACCGACCTTAATAACTGCACGACTTTTTCAGAGTCGATTTCTTCATCTTCGACCGACGAGCCTAAATTGGCGAGGGCATTGGCTTCGCTATTTTGTTCTCGAGGTATGTGCTGTAGAGTCCATTCCTTAAACCTGTGTAGTGTGACCTGAAGTTTATCCACATACCTTTACATACGCCCTTCTCTGACCTCGAATGCTCTATTTACTTGGTTGACAACGAGGAGGGAGTCGCATTTGGCCTCGATTACCTCTGCTCCCAGGTTTTTGGCTAACTCTAAACCTGCAATCATAGCCTCATATTCAGCTTCATTGTTAGTCAGTTTTACAGTCTTAATAGACTGTCGAATTGTATTCTCGGTCGGGGGTTTAAGTACGATGCCTAGCCCCGACCCTTTTGAATTTGAGGCGCCGTCTGTGAACAAAGTCCATACTCCCGAAGGAGTCCCCGATTTGGTGATAAGTTCTTTCTCGACCTCGGGAATGAGTGACGGCGTGAAGTCGGCGACAAAATCGGCTAGTACCTGAGACTTTATCGAGGTTCAGGGTCGATATTCGATATCGTACTCGCTTATTTCGATGGCCCACTTGGCCAACCGACCTGACAACTCAGGTTTGTGCATAACGTTTCTAAGTGGATAAGTCGTCACCACGCATATTGGGTGACATTATAAGTACGGTTTCAACTTTCTAGAGGCACTCAATAATGCGAGTGCTAACTTTTCTAGGTGTGGGTATCTGGTTTCGGCCTCTCCTAGTGTTCTACTGACGTAATAAATGGAAAATTGCATACCTTGTTCTTATCGGACCAGGACCCTGCTTACTGCTATCTCTAATACAGTGAGGTAAAGGTACAACTGCTCACCTGCTTTTGGCATATGTAGTAAAGGTGGGCTAGAGAGATACCTTTTTAGTTTTTCTAATGCGTGTTGGCATTCTGGCCCCCATGAGAATTCGTTCTTCTTCTTCAGCAAGTTGAAGAACTGATGGCTCCTGTCGGACGACCTCGATATGAATCGGCCTAGTGCTGCTATCCGGCCTGTCAATTTCTGCACAGCCTTGACGCTGTCGACGACCGTTATGTCCTCGATGGCCTTGATTTTATCGGGGTTGATTTCTATTCCCCGGTTTGAGACCATAAAGCCAAGGAATTTCCCTGAGCCTACTCCGAATGCACACTTCTCCAGATTCAACTTCATGTTGTATCTTTTCAGGACGTCAAATGTTTCTTGCAAATGACTTAAATGGTCCTCTGCTCGCAGAGACTTAACCAACATGTCATCGATATAAACTTCCATTGTTACACCTAGTTTTTTTTTCGAACATCTTATTTACTAGCGTTGGTAAGTAGCCCCTGCGTTTTTAAGCCCGAAAGGCATCACATTATAGCAATAGGTGCCATACTTAGTGATGAAGGATGTTTTTTCTTGGTCATCCTTATCCATTTATATCTGGTTATACCCAGAGTAGGCATCGAGAAAACTAAGAGTCTCGTGGCCAGCGGTAGCATCGATCATGCGGTCGATGTTGGGCAAGGGGAAAGAATCTTTGGGGCACGCTTTGTTTAGGTCTTTATAGTCTATACACATTCTAAGTTTATTTCCCTTCTTAGGGACTACGACTACATTAGCTAACCATTCTAGGTACTTAACCTCCCGAATGGACCCTATATTCAAAAGTTTAGTTACTTCGTCTTTGATGAAGGCTTGTTTAGCTTCGGACTGAGCTCTCCTCTTTTGCTTGATCGACCAGAATTTTAGGTCAACGCTTAGCTTGTGAGTCACAATTTCCGGCGGTATGCCTGTCATGTCTAGATGGGACCAAACAAAGGACTTTTCATTAGCTGAAAGGAAATTAATTAATTTAGCCCTGAGCTCGGAGTTTAAGCTCGAGCCCAGGTATACCTTTCGATCGGGTGCATCACTGCGGATTGAAATTTGTTCGAGCTCTTCAACTGTCGATTTGGTCGCGTTGGACTCGTCCGGAGCGATAAATGATCGGGGGATCCCGTAATTGTCGACGTCAAGTTAATCTTGTTCACCCCCGTTTGTTGAAGGTGGCCTCTCTGATTGCTATTTGGTCTTCTGGGAAGGAGCTGTCGGTTTTGACGCTGCCTCTTCCACTGCAAACATTTCTCTTGCAGTATGTTGTTCTCCATAAACGGTGATGACCCCCTCAGCCGATGGAAATTTCAACATTTGATGCAATGTTGAAGGTACGGCTCCGATGTCGTGGATCCAAGGCCTCCCGAGCAAGGCGTTATATCTCATGTCGCCTTCGATCACGTAGAATTTCATTGCCTTGATAGTCCCAACGATATTCACCATTAGTGTTATTTCACCTTTGGTTGTTTTCGAAGCCATGTTAAAACCATTGAGCACCTGAACCTCGTAGATAATCTCGTTTGACAACCCCAGCTGTTCGATGACCCATGACCGAATTATGTTGGCTGAGCTCCCGGGATCGATAAGCACATGCTTCACCCGGGTTTTGTGTACCAGCATCGATATCACCAAGGCATCGTTATGGGGTTGTGTAATCCCTTCTGTATCCTGAAGTATAAAGCTCCCTCTGCTGCGTAATCCCGGGTACGTTTTTCCCGGGTAATAGATATTTTAGTGCGCTTCAACACTGGGCCTTCGGGTGCATCTACCCCTCCGATTATCATGTTGATTGTGTGCTGCGGCTCTTCTTGATTTTCTGGTCTGTTTCTGTTTTTGTAATTGTTCTTGGCTCGATTGCTTAAGAATTCCCGAAGATGCCCGTTTTCGAGCAACCGGGCTACCTCCTCTCTCAGCTGCCGACAATCCTCCGTTCTGTGTCCATGTGTACCATGATATTTGCCTATTAGGTTGGGATCTCTTTTGGCAGGGTCTGTTTGCAACGGCCGAGGCCATTTGGTGTCTTTAATGCGACCGATGGCTGACACAAGAGTTGCTGAATCGACATTAAAGTTGTACTCAGACAATCGGGGTGCTTCTCGATGATTAGTGGTTCTTTCGAAGTTATTTTTCGGCAACAGTCCCCGGTTCCTTTGGCTGGGATCGTTCTTTCTCTCCTGTCTCGGGGATTTGTGTCCACCCGGGATGACTCTTCGATCGCCTGGGTATGGCCGGTGCCTATCTCGGTTTGACCTCGACTCTCGATAATTATCCTTTAGAGTCCGATCGTAAGTTCTAATAGGGTAACGGACCCCGAGGGGACTCCGAGCTGATCATCTTCTACCCTGATCTTCGATTGATACCGGTTGTGTATGTCTGCCCAAGTGACAGCCGGGTATTCAATCAAAATTTGTTTGAGTTGTTGAGATGCCGTTGAACTTCGGGCATTGAGCCCCTGAGTAAAGGCCTGTACGGCCCAATCATCGGTGAGCGGTGGTAAATCCATTCGCTCCATTTGAAAACGCGACACAAACTCTCTCAGCATTTCATTGTCCCTTTGCCTGACTTTGAACAAATCTGACTTTCTTGTTTCGAACTTAATGGCACCTGCATGGGCCTTGACGAAGGTATCTGCGAGCATAGCGAAGGAGTCGATGGAGTTCGGTAGTAAGTTGTGATACCATGTCATTACTCCCTTGGACAGAGTCTCTCCGAATTTTTTCAGAAGGACGGACTCAATTTCATCATCCTCGAGATCATTCCCTTTTATGGCGCATGTGTACGCCGTTACATGTTCGTTTGGATCCGAAGTCCCGTTGTATATGGGGATTTCCGGCATGCGGAACTTTTTGGTATCGATTTCGAAGAAGCGCTAGATGAGAAAGGTTTTTGTACGAACTTCTTTGAGTCCAAGCCTTTCAGCACCGGGGGTGCTCCCGGGATCTGGTCTACCCTCGAATTATATGTTTCCACCTTCTTGTCGTTAGCTTCAATCCTTTTTTCACCCGACTCGACTCGCTTAGTCAGCTCCTCGAGCATCTTTATGATTCCGGAGTTTATTCCCGAACCGCTTTCGTCCGGTTGCGCTGTGACTGGTTCATTTTGAGGAGCTACCCTTCGAGAAGAAATGGCTTCGACTCTGTCCGAAATCTGACTGCAACTTTGTAATTGAGTTGTGGCCGCTTGCTGGGCTTGCAACATGTCAAATATCACTTTGAGGCTGATCTCGTCTCCTTCATTATGTTGAATCCTTGAATGGTGTTCTCCCCGAACGCTGTTCGACGGGTCAGAGGTCTGATCAGCGTCGACCGCCATTTAAGAGTTGGCGTCGATCGAGACCTCGTTGCCGAGCATAATGTTGTTTCGCCTTGGTGGTTGAACTCGTTGTTGATGGGAAGTAAATGCGACATGACTATATTGTAATCTGAAAAATAGAAAATTCTGCAAAGAACAAGCGTAAAATAGTGTGTGATAGAGAATTGTATCAAAAATTCACTATTATCCTTAGCCCCACGGTGGGTGCCAAACTGTTTACCCTAAAATACGAGTGACAATTGAATTTGTACGTGGTATTAAGGATATGTGAAATGATTTGACACAATGAAAAATATAACAGTGAATAAGAATTGACTTAAGCAAATAAAGGAGTAACCAAACCGTTGAAGTTGAATGGATTTTATGTGATGGAGCAATATGTAATGAAAAATAGATAACTTTGATAAGAGATAGATAGAAAATGATAATCAGTATTGCCAGTAATGTATGTTGTCGTTGTACAATGAAGCTAAATGCCCCTTTATAGGAAAGGGGAGAGTTCTACATATGGTAAAAGACTTAATTACATGATGGTTTATCCCTAAAAATATTGGTCTAACGTCTCTGAGGATTGGGGCCGTGATTTCCGCCGAGATATTCATGCTTCACGAGATTCCCGGCCTTTCCGTTACACGAAACTGATACTTTACCACGAAATGCCTTTACCCAGACCGGTCTCAATCGCCTTATCCCGACCGCTCTGACTCCGAACCCAACGACGCCCGACCTCGAGCTTTCTTTCCCGAAATGCTGGTTCCGATTTGAAGCAATCCGACTCTGAACTACACTTGGGCCCGATCTTCCTTGTATGCTTGATTGCGTCCGACCCAGTACAGAAACTTTATTTGAAAGAGTTTTCAGGTGAAATTCCAGAAGAAATTAATAACTTTAGCTACTGAAGATACTAAGTTTATAATCGTTGGTTTATTATGGATGATACATGATTGTGGGAATTTTACTTCTCTTAAGAGGCTAATTGAACCTTAGAAACAAGTTGTTAATACGTCAGTCCCATTACAACATCGTTGCATCAATATAAGTGGTGCATATTAGAACTGGTTAAAGTAATAAGTTGGGGTATTATCATTTCTAGTCCGCGTCACAAACTATTTATATTCAGTAGTTGAAAAAGTGATAAAATTTGTATATAACATACAAAATGGGGCCCTACCCGGTGCAAATCTGGATATAGTCGGGCTTCAATATGTATACCGGACACTGGGTTGGAAACCAAAAAATAAAAAAAATATAAAATATTATATGTATATATACACACACACCCATACAAAAAATATATATATTTTTTGGCTATTATTTTAAGATCGACTATAAAGTGTTACTTTTCCAATAATTGATAGCCACTTAATCCGTAATATGTTTTCCACGAAGCATGACAAAAGAATAGTAATAGGTAGAAGCAGTGGTAAGAAGGCCCATCTCAAGTGAAGAAAGCTGAGAAAACAAGTGAAAATAGCACGAGCTAGCGAGTTTTTGGAGTGGTAATTGAAAAATAGCCAGCGTTTGCAAAGTCATTAAAAATAGCCACTATTTTGCTGCAACAAGGAAAGTTCCAGCATAATAATATACTGGAGATTGATGCACCTGTGTATGAACTTCCATCATATTATACTGGAACTCCAGCACACAGAAAGTTCTAGCACAATATACTGGAGATTGGAGCACCTACGTAACAACTTCCAGCATATTATGCTGGAACTTCAGTATATAATGCTGGAAGTTCACATGTAAAAATTCAAACTCCAGTATATTATGCGGGAATATTTTACGGATTTTGAACAGTATTTTCGTTCATATTTATCTTTACATGAAAAGTGGCTAAATTTCAATTACTTTTAAAACTGTGGCTATCTTTACATGTTACATCCATTAACTTATAGTAGTTTTTTTGACAATTGACATGTGCTATTATTTAGGAACTTCATTAATCCTTCAATCAGTTAGAGGAAATGGCATATTTTTATTCTATTCTTTATATTGTGAACTTTCTGAATACTACTTCAGAAAAGGAATCCATGAAGATTGAAACTTTAATTGAGAGAGTTTTCAGGTGAAATTCCATAAGAAATTGATAGCTTCAGCTACTGAAGATACTAAGGGGTCGTTTGGTACGAACACAAGTAATGCAGGGATTAGTAATGCAGGGATTGTAGTGCTGGAATTATTTTTTATCAAGTGTTTGGTTCATTATATTAAAAATTAATTATGCAATGTATAAGTCTGATTTAGTAATTTTAAGTCTTATCCATGTATAGCTAATCCAGGGATTAGTAATCCCTTGCTTTCCTTGGTATTAGTTAATCCCTCATATGAGGTATAACTAATCCATGTATTAGGTAGGAGTAAATTGAATTGACCAACCAAATATGGTATTGGACGGATTAAATTTTTATACGGGGATTATTTTACTTAATACGGCCTACCAAACGACCCCTAAGTTTATAGTTATTGGTCTATTGTCGATGATACATGATTGTGGGAATCTTACTTCTCTTAAGAGGCTAATTGAGCCTTAGAAACAAGTTCTTAATAGGCCAGTCCCATTACAGCAACGTTGCATCAATATAAGTGGTGCATATTAGAACTGGTTAAAGTAATAAGTTGGGGTATTATTACTTCTAGCTCGCGTCACAAACTATTTATATTCAGTAGCCGAAAAAGTAATAAAATTTATAAATAACATACAGAATGGGGCCTTACTCGGTGCGAATCTGGTTATAGTCGGGCTTCAATATGTGTACCGGACACTGGATTGGAAACCAAAAAACAAAAAACTTACAAAATATTATATATACACACACACAGAGACATACATTATTTGACTATTATTTTAAGATTGACTATAGAGCGTCATTTTTCCAATAATTGATAGCTAATTAATCCGTAATACTTTCTCCAGGAAGCACGACAAAAGAATAGTAATAGTTAGAAGCAATGGTAAGAAGGCTCATCTCAAGTGAAGGAAGCCGAGAAAGCAAGTGAAAATAGCACGAGCTAGTCATTTTTCGGATTGGTAATTGAAAAATAGTCAGCGTTTGCAAAGTCATTAAAAATAGCCACTATTTTGCTGCAATACGGAAAGTTCCAGCATAATATACTGGAGATTGATGCACCTGTATATGAACTTCCACCATATTATGCTAGAATTCCAACACACAGAAAGTTTCAGCATAATATACTGGAGTTGGAGCACCTATGTATGAACTTCCAGCATATTATGTTGGAACTCCAGTATATTATGCTGTAAGTTCACATGTAAAAAGTTTGAACTCCAGCATATTATGCGGGAATATTTTACGGATTTTAAACAGTGTTTTCATTCACATTTATCTTTACATGAAAAGTAACGAAATTTCGATTACATTTAAAATTGTGACTATCTTTTAATTACCACTTCTAAATTTAGTTATTTTTGAATTTGTCCTAGAAAACAAGTAGGAAGAACACTATGCAAGCTTATAATTAAGCAAAAGATACTGAGGACTATAGCTTTATCCTGCATCAATTGTGCGTCTCTTATCTCCATAATGGTTGAAAGTGCCATTTTGCTACAGAGCACTTCGCCAGCTAGGGCATTTTGAGTTTGAGGGCGTTCCCATGGTAAAAAATGGTTGAATTTCTGCAGAGCTCTACATCCGGCCACTGTTAGCTGCTGCCTTCACAATCGCATGATGAAACAATTTCGACGAATTATTAGTGAAAAGGGCAGCCAAGTGCATTAAGCTACCGCTGTGCGCTGTGTTCGGAAAAGGGCCGGATCACAAAGGTCTATTGTATGCAGCCTTACCCTGCATTTCTACAAGATGCTGTTTTCAAGACTCGAACTCCTAACGTCCAGATCATATGATAGCAACTTTACCAGTTATGCTAGCGTTGTCCTTTCAGGACGAATTATGTGTCTATCTATATATTTGGCCCTTTTTACTAAAGTACCTTACATGTAATGTTCATCTGTATTTTCAATTGAAACATTACGCAGATATGTTAGGTAATGGAAAGTCTTTCCGGTTGCTACATGAGAGATACAGAGTATAACATGCCATGGAGTAGTATATTAGATTGGTTAAAGAACTAGGAAAAGGAAAATGGTACGGAGTAGTTATGATGGTTATGCACAAAATTGGAGGATAATGTTTGTATTCTTAAAACAAATACAGATCATCAAGCAAAAGAAAACAGTAGACAAACTATCAGCGGCTTTTCATAAGTCTCCAGAGTTGTAGTAACTTCCAGTAACATTCTTGTGAAGTATGAAGTGAGGAGCTTCCATCCTTTTAACTTCCAATAGCCACACAAATTGCCTGCAATAACATTTAAGGACAACTACTGATGGTTAATTGCTACTGAACTTTATAACTTTTTTTTTCTTCTAGAACGGATATGGAGAGTACCTGATGTCATGTCGTTGGTCATTCAATAACAAGAAGAAAGCTTCTGCCTGATCTTTTCCAGTGCTGCTACAACACTAGTCATGTTTATCCTTTCAACAGGAATATTAGCTGTGCAATTCATGGCTAACTCCATGATGGATGACACACATTATAGCTTTTGACTTAAGTTTTGTTCATCTAGTGTTAGTAAGTCAGCATCTATGAGTTGGTCCAACTCATCAGGAAGCAAATTTTGGACACAACTTCTCAAATTAAAATCTCCCGTGAACATTTCATTTTTAGGTTTCTTCTTGGTAAAAGTTTCCAGCATCATGATACCATAACTATAAACATCAGACCTCTTCGATATAAGGCCTTCCAAACCATACTCTAAAAAGAAAAATTAAAAATGTTAGCCAAAACATTTATAACGCATCAATCCATAAGTTCAGTTTTAAGTTAAATAAATGACTCACCTGGAGCAATGTAACCAATTATGGCAAAGGTTGTAGTATGAGCAATGTATTCTTCCTTAGTTAAAAGTATTTCAATACCAAAGTCAGTCAGGTGACCCACCATGTCGTTGTCAAGTAGCACGTTGCTAGGCTTCAGATCACAGTGAATAACTGGTACTGAGTAACCATGATGGAGATATTCCAGTGCAGATGCAACATCGACCATGATATTCAATCTTTGCATTATGTTTAAACAATAATCTCGAGAATAAAGCAACTTGTCTAAGCTCTGATTTGGCATGTACTCGAGTATCAATGCTTTAAAATCCAAGTAACAACAGCTGCTAATGATCTTGGTGAGATTTCTGAGATGAAGATTCCGTAAAATTTCACATTCTCTATCAAAGGTTTGAAATGTACCTCCCATCTGCACATTGAAAACATTAACAGCTACTATCATCCCATCTGACAAAGTTCCTTTATAGACAGAACCAAAACTTCCACTACCTAGCAAGTTATTTCTGTCAAAGCCCTGAGTTGCTCTTTGAAGTTCATTGTAAGAAATTCTTTGTGCTGCTACCTCAGATAACCACTCATCTTCAGCATTGACTGTTTTATGCAGACGTCTCATCAACACAAAAATTATTGCTGAGGCAAGCCCTATTACAGAGATCACTGAAGAGGCAACTACAATCCATATTAGTCTTTTTTCCGATGAATTAGAATGATTATTTGAATTAGAAGGACAAGCTGGGACATGCTTTTGAGGATTACCACACAATCCTTCATTCGACATGAAAGACTGATAAGGGAAGTGAACAAAAGGTCCTCCATTCGGAATTTCCCCATGTAACATGTTGAATGAGACATTAAAGGAGCCTAGTTGCTTAAGTTTCTCTAATGACTTTGGAATCACACCAGACATATTGTTATATGAAAGATCCAATATTTCCAAACTAACGAGTTTCCCAAATGTCTCAGGAATAGATACTTCAATTCTATTATGTGCCAAACAGAGTTGAATCAGTTTTTGTAGACCTCCCAATGTACTTGGAATGTTTCCTGAGATATGGTTTCTGGAAAGATCCAAAAATATTGCAGCTTTGAGGTTTCCAACTTCTAGGGGTAGAGAACCAGCAAAGAAATTAGAAGACAAGTTTAGTGTTGTTTACCCTTAAAACCGGATAACTATTGAATTTGTTCGTGGTGCTAAGGATCCGTGAATCAATTTGATACAATATAAAAATACGACGTAGAAGATTAAAATAAGATAAGCAAAAGAGAACAGTCAAACCACAAGTATCCAACAGCTGATAATAAAATATGAGAAATAGGGAAGTATTTTGATGAACAATGGAGATAGTTGTGAATAACAGTAAAATTATATTGCTTTTCTCTCTTAGATGTGTTGTCTCTTACAATGGGAGGTCAATGCCCTTCTTATAGGTAAATGAAAGAGTCCTAAATAAAGTAAAAGACTGATTACAAGGCAAATCCCATTAATTACGGGATTGAATATCCCACGATGATAGCATAACGGCTATAACAGTTGAGGAGATTGCTCCTGGCGAGATATTCGGGATTGGCGAGATATACGGTCCGAAGCCGATCCTTTGTTACGAGGCCTCCCATGGCCGACCACATGGGTTGTCCCATTTCGGCCGCTCCAGCCTATGTGCCCGACTTGTCGAATTCCGGACCGGGGTGGCCCGGCCTCACCTTATACTCGGACCCAACTTTACTCGATCGCATCCAACCCAATACAGATAGTCCCCTCGTTTATTGGAGAGTAAGGACAAAAAACGACATGAATTATCAATTTTCGAACTTCTTGACTAAGCGATCTATATTCTTACTAAACATGAAGCGGAAGCACAGCTGTCAAAATCGCTTATCCCCAAAAGATCCTATGTATGACGGTAGCGTAGTGATGCATACAACCGTCGATGCAGGAAATTATTACCTGCCTTTTGTAGAATCTTGTACCTTTTTCATTGCATTAAATGCGTGCATTTAATGCCGCTTACCTCGTGCTTCGTGCCGCCGCTTTTTGAGAAAGTATAAATACTTCCTCCTCCTTTGGATTAGTCTGTTTGTCTTCACGCAATTAATCACTTTGTCTCTTTCGATCTTCTT
The DNA here is from genome assembly GCA_002018475.1 of Nicotiana obtusifolia. Classification (NCBI taxonomy): domain Eukaryota; kingdom Viridiplantae; phylum Streptophyta; class Magnoliopsida; order Solanales; family Solanaceae; genus Nicotiana; species Nicotiana obtusifolia. The sequence goes on along the minus strand of MCJB01033109.1, from coordinate 189,680 downwards.
GAGCAGTAAAAACCTTTAGTCCTCTTCATCGAAAGCCTTCTAATCTTCTTTGCTTCTTGCTACTTCAATGGCCAAAACCTCCAAATCAGTTCCTCTAAGACAAACTTCTCCCGCTCAGCCTGTTGAAGAGGCTGAGCATATCAACACTGAAGAGCCCTCTATGGAGCCTCCATTGAAGGCCTTCATACCAGTGGGGTGCTACATAGGCCACGACTTCAAGGTCGAGAAGTCTTCCCCGGTGCCCGGCCGTGGCGAACGGTTTCTGAATATGTCAGTTTGATCACCCCAAAACACCTCGAAAGGGTGAAAGCTGAGTGCCATTGGGCCGACAAGGAGATAATAATCCCTTCTCAAAACGAAGCCATTACCACACATATGGAGGGATACCTTAATGTGTATACTTATCCGTTCACACTAGGACCCATAGATCCTTTGATTATCGAGTTTTGTAAGAGATACCAAGTCACTTTGGCTCAAGTACATCCTTCTGTATGGAGGATAGTCTATCTTTTTCGTTTTTTCATAGATAAGGTCGAGGGGAGACACCCTTTCACCCTCGACCATTTTCTTAGATTATACAGTCCCCGAATGTTCCGAGGGGGACTGATTAAGCTAGCTCGCCGGGCCATTAAGGCCCCGTTCTCGAGCATTGACGAAGACAGGGATCGGGGCTGGATGAGCCGATTTGTTCGAATTAAAACTTTTTATCTGATCCTTGCCGATAATATGCCGTTCCCCGAGAAGTGGAACATGAAACGTAAGTGTTTCCCTATCCGACTTTTTTTTTTATTACCGTTTTTCAACGTATGACTGATATGTTATCATGTACAGCCGTTTCCCAAGCACCGGCCGCGATCCAAGACCTGAAGGACTTTCAGGAAAATCGTGGCCCAAAGGTCGTACTCCGAGCGGGCATGGAGGGAAATATCGAAAGGTCTCTGGGAGGCAAAGAACCATGGTAAGCTTCATCTACATTCATCTCTCTCAGAACAATCGGTGCCAACACTTAATACTCTGGAATTTACGCTTCACAGGTCTCTCGAAGGATGCCGAATTGAGATCGGCAGTTACTAGTGGGACAGTTCCTCGTCCCCTTCCCGTGTCGGGGAAAGAAGGAGGAAAGAAAAGAACAAGGGCTCCTGACCATGCTGAGCCCGAAAAGAAGAAAAGAAGGACGAAGATGGCGGCTCGCAAAATCACAACCTCCGATGCCGCTATCGAACTGAGTGAGGACTCCGATGGGGCGAAGAGTCCCGAACTTGATAAAGCCCCTCGGGAAGTCCCCGAGCCTGTTGCGGAGGAAACCGGCGCCTCCCAGGAGCCCGTATTGAAAAGGGAGCAAGGGCCGACGGTCGGGCCAATATACAAGAGGCGGCCCAAAGATTTCGGATATTCCCGAGATGTCGCATTCTCCTTCCTTCTCGGAGACAATCCGAGATGCTGGGACTCACATGCCGGGAAAGATGCCGTCTTCGAGGAATTCTTCGACGGGGTGCCATCGGCTGATACTTACGGCCTTGAAATCCCCAGAAGGAGTCCCCCAGCCGAAACAAGTGGAACGTCGGCTGGTATTAAGTTAGTGGATAAGTTCCCTGCGCCGAGCTCGAACCCAGAGAGGAGTCGGGTGATAACCCTTGCTATCCCCGAGGACGCACGAGCACTAGGCCCCCCAGTAGGCATAGCGAGCTACCTCCATAGCTTGGTAACCGAAGAGGACCGAGCTGCTATGAACGCCGTGGACTGGGCTTGCTTGTTCAACAAATCTCAGCAGGCATTGAACAAAGTAAGTTTTTCTGTTCTCCTTAGATTATATTCAACACTTCGATTCATACTCCCATACTGAAAGTCTTCTATTCGAATTTTTCACAGTCTTCGGTGCTTAATCACAAAGTGTTCCTTCGTATCAAAGAAGGAATGGCACTAGAATGGGAACGACGTCAGCGGCTTGAAAATGAACTGGCGAATCTCCGAGCTGAGCATGCCTCTTGTGCTGATCGGTTGGGGCAAATGGATAGCCGGTTGGACCAACTTCGATCTGAGCTGAGTGGGGCAAAAGCCGAGGCGAGCAGTTGGAGAGCCAAAACCGAGCTTCTTACTATAGAGACAACGACTCTCCAAGGACAAGTCTCGGCAGCTCAGGAAACAATCGGAGCCCTGACCAAGGATAATGAGTACCATCGGCTCCAAGCTGAATCGTTCAACCAAGAACGGGCGGCCCTGGCCAACCGACTTCAGGAAGCAAAGTTACAAATCGCTGCTACCAAGGCCGAGGCCGATAGTTTAATAGCTCAGTATAGAGCTGATGCTGAAGTAGCTCACCAGCAATCCAAGGCGCTGACCGAGTATACTCAATGCCAAACTCGCCTTACCGTTCTCGAGGAGCTTCAGGCCCGTGGCTTCGATTTGTCCTCCGATGTCGAAGAGGCATCGAAAGTCGAGGAAGAAATGAGAAGGAAAATGTTTCTTGAAGAATTCGAAGATGGCTCGGATTGATGTTGTCCTTATTTTCTATAGCCTGACTGATGTAATTATCCCACCTTGCACGATGATATTTGTTCAATATATATCTCAAGTTTGTTCCTTGATTTTCATGTGTCAAAATATCTAGCCTTAGCTAGTACCATAAATCATGACCGACTAATTAGTAATTAGCCCGGCCTTTTAGCCTCGTAGTAAATTCAAAATACATTAATAACTAGTTGGGCCTTTAGCCTTGTTTAAAGTGATAACCAGCTCGGCCTTGGCCTTGTTCATAGCGATTTAATCAAGTTATCATTTGCTATGTTTCCAACCCTTAAACTTATAAGGATCGGGGTCATGCCTTAGCGAAATTTTTGGACCCTCATCAAACAAGTTTGATTTGGACTCGGAGTCCTGCCCTTTCGAACTTTGATTAAATAAGAGCTTTCAAGTTGATCCGGCCTTAGCCGTAAATTGGTTTGACTCAATAAGAGTTTTCAAGTTGATTCGGCCTTAGCCGTAAGTCGGGATTACCCATGTTGGTCTCAATTCCCTTTGTGCTTATTCTGAAAAAGCCTTAGCCTGGTTTATCAGTTTAGGGTTTGCCTTGTTAGGTCTTATTCCCCTCGATCTCGATGCACATTTTTCTCTAGTATCGATTATTGTCAGTGCGGAGATAATAAGAAAAGCCCTTAGGCTTGATAACACAATGTAGGCATCAAACAACGTTGTTAATATTTGTATAGTTGTACATCTTCAATGGTCGGAGGCGAATTAGATCGTTCTATTCGGGTACGGCTCTTCTGGCCGTTTGACCCTTACATCGATTCCTAGTGATCTTTTTTCGGCCCCTCGAAATTAAAGTAAACAAACAGATGCAGCTAGAATTCAATATGGTTGATCTACGGTAGCACGACATATGGCTGCCTCATTAAAAACCTTGCCGGAAAACTCTAATTGGGACAAAACCGGTCGAAGGGAAAAAGAGTGCAGCGCGTGCTTTCAGCCTAAATGTTCGGTGTTTGTCTGATGTCGAACTGTCCTGCATATGTTAGTATCGATAAACGAAGTAAAAAGAAAGTAAGGAAGGCAAAGTAAAATACCTTAGCAGTAGTATCTCTTTAAGTGGCTTACATTCCAGTTGTTTGGCAACTGTTTACCATCCACAGTCCCTAGCTTGTAGGAACCCTTCCCGGTGGCCTTCAGTATGGTTTAGGGTCCTTCCCAGTTTGGTCCCAATTTCCCTTCGTTAGGGTCTCCAGTATTGGGAGTGATTCTCCTGAGCACCAAGTCCCCTGTGTTGAAGTGTCGAAGTCGAGCTCTCCGATTATAGTATCTCTCGATTCTCTGCTTTTGAGCTGCCATTCGAACTAAAGCAGCCTCCCTTCTCTCATCCAACAGCTCTAGGCTAACATTCATAGCCTCTTGGTTGGATTCCTCGGTTGCATGCTGAAATCTAATGCTCGGTTCGCCTACCTCGACCGGTATCAAAGTTTCGGCGCCGTACACTAAAGAGAATGGAGTGGCTCCGATACTGGTTTTTTCAGTTGTCCGATATGCCCACAAGATTTCGGGCAATATTTCTCTCCATCCTCCTTTGGCGTCAATTAACCTTTTCTTCAAATTTTGAAGAATAGTTTTGTTGGTTGATTCCGCCTGGCCGTTGCCACTGGGATGGTAGGGAGTCGACAATATTCTTTTGATTTTATTGTCTTCGAAGAATTTGGTTATCTTGCTACCGACGAACTGCTTTCCATTGTCGCACACGATCTCGGAAGGCATCCCAAATCGGCAGATGATGTGTTCCCATATGAAGTCGATCACCTCTTTTTCTCTAACTTTCTCGTAAGCCTGTGCTTCCACCCACTTAGAAAAATAGTCAGTTGTAAAAAGGATGAACTGAGCCTTACCTGGTGCTCGAGGGAGTGGTCCTACTATATCCATCCCCCACTCATAAATGGCCACGGTGATATAACCGAATGCAGTGTTTCAGCGGGCTGGTGGATGGCCGGTGCATGTCTTTGACACCTATCGCATTTGTGCACGAACTCCTTTGCGTCTTTTTCCATGTCGACCCAGTAATAGCCGGCTCGGATTACCTTCCGCACTAGTGAATCTGAGCCCGAATGATTGCTGCAAGCTCCTTCGTGTATCTCTTTCAAGATGTATTATGTATCCTCGGGACCGAGACATATGGCTAAGGGTCCTCCAAAGGTTCTTCTATAAAGAGTTCCATCGCTGGCCAAACAAAATCGGGCCGCCTTTGTATGTAATGCCCTCGATTCTTTGGGGTCGTGCGGGACTTTACCCGAGCTGAGGTATTCTATGTACTTGTTCCTCCAATCCCACGTCAAACTTGTCGAGTTGACCTCGGCATGGCCTTCTTCTACCACCGATCTCATCAACTGTATGACTTTTTCGGAATCGATCTCTTCATCATCGACCGTCGAACCTAGGTTTGCAAGAGCGTCGGCCTCGCTGTTTTGTTCCCGGGGAATATGTTGCAGGGTCCATTCCTTGAATCGGTGCAAAGTGACTTGAAGCTTATCCACATACCTTTGCATACGGCCCTCCCTGACTTCAAATGTCCTATTTACCTGGTTGACCACAAGGAGGGAGTCGCACTTGGCTTCAATTATTTCTGCCCCAAGGTTCTTGGCCAGTTCGAGACCTGCAATCATAGCCTCATACTTGGCTTCATTGTTAGTCAATTTTACGGTTTTGATGGATTGCCTGATCATATTTCCGGTCGGAGGATTTAGAACGATACCTAAACCCGATCCTTTCGAATTCGAGGCCCCGTCAGTGAACAGAGTCCACACTCCCGAAGGAGTCCCCGATTTAGTCATGAGTTCCTTTTCGAGTTGGGGAATAAGCGACGGTGTGAAATCGGCGATAAAATCGGCCAGTACTTGCGATTTTATCGAGGTTCGAGGTCGATACTGGATATCGTACTCGCTGACCTCGATGGCCCATTTGGCCAGTCGGCCCGACAGCTCGGGCTTATGCATGACATTCCTAAGTGGGTAAGTTGTCACTACGCATATCGGATGACTCTGAAAATATGGCTTTAACTTTCTAGAAGCACTTAACAAGGCTAGAGCCAGTTTTTCTAAGTGCGGAACCTAGTTTCAGCTTCCCCTAATGTTCTACTAACATAATATATGGGGAACTGGGTACCCTGTTCTTCTCGAACCAAGACCCCGCTCACTGCTATCTCCGATACAGCGAGATAAAGGTATAATAGCTCGCCCATTTTTGGCGTATGTAATAAGGGTGGACTAGAAAGGTACCTCTTAAGTTCTTCCAAAGCGTGTTGGCGTTCCGGTCCCCATGAAAATTCGTTCTTCTTCTTTAGTAGGTTGAAGAACTAGTGGCTTCTGTCTGATGACCGGGATATGAATCGGCCTAATGTTGCGATCCGGCCTGTGAGTTTCTGTACGGCCTTGACGCTGTCGACGACCTTTATATCCTCGATAGCTTTGATCTTGTCCGAGTTGATTTCTATTCCTCTGTTCGAGACCATGAACCCGAGAAATTTCCCGGAACCTACTCCGAACGCGCACTTTTCCGGGTTCAGCTTCATGTTGTATTTTTTCAAAATGTCGAATGTTTCCTGCAAATGACTAAGATGGTCCTCTGCTCGAAGGGACTTAACTAGCATATCATCAATATAAACCTCCATGGTTTTACCTAGTTGGTTTTCAAGCATCTTATTTACCAGGCGCTGGTATGTAGCCCCCACATTCTTAAGCCCGAATGGCATCACATTATAGCAATAAGTACCATATTTAGTGATGAAGGACGTTTTTTCTTGATCGTCCTTATCCATTTGTATCTGGTTATATCCAGAATAGGCATCGAGAAAACTTAGAGTCTCGTGGCCAGCTGTAGCATCGATCATACGATCGATGTTGGGCAGCGGGAAAGAGTCTTTAGGGCAGGCTCTATTTAAATCCTTATAATCTATGCACATTCTAAGCTTGTTTCCCTTTTTTGTCACTACCACCACGTTAGCTAACCATTCGGGATATTTTACTTCCCGAATGGACCCTATATTCAAAAGCTTAGTTACCTCTTCCTAAATGAAGGCCTGTTTGGCTTCGGATTGGGGCCTCCTTTTCTGCTTGACCGACCGGAATTTTGGATCGACACTCAGCTTATGTGTCACAATCTCCGGTGGTATGCCTGTCATATCCAAATGGGACTAAGCAAAAGAGTTTTCATTAGCCGAAAGGAAAGAGAGTAATTTACCCCTGAGCTCGGAGTTCAAACCCGAGCCCAGGTATACCTTCCGATCGGGCGCATCGTGACAGATTGAGATTTGTTCCAACTCTTCAATCGTTGATTTGGTTGCATCAGCCTCATCGGGGGCAACAAAGGATCGAGGTACTCCGAAATCGTCTTCATCCGGTTGCTTTCCCTCAAATTCATCGTTCAAGGGCGGCTTTTGTAATTGCTATTTGGCTTTCTGTTGGTGATCGGCGGACCTCGATGTTGTTTCTTCTATTGCGAACATTTCCCTCGTTGCATGCTGCTCCCCATAAACGGTGGTGATCCCTTCAGCCAAGGGGAACTTCAACATCTGGTGCAAAGTCGATGGTACTGCCCTAATGTCATGTATCCAGGGTCTTCCGAGCAGGGCGTTATATCTCATATCACCTTCGATTACACAGAATCTTGTTGCCCTGGTGGTACCAGCTACGTTCACCATCAATGTTATTTCTCCCTTAGTTGTTTCTGTTGCCATATTGAAACCATTGAGTATCCGTACATCGTAGACGATTTGATTTGTTAGTCCAAACTGTTCGACGACCCAGGACCGGACTATGTTGGCTGAACTTCCAGGGTCAATAAGAACGCGTTTTACTCGGGTATCGTGTATCATCATTGATATCACCAATGCATCATTATGAGGTTGTGCAAGGTCCTCGATTTCCCTGTCGCTAAAGCATAAAGTCCCTTCGGGAGTATAGTTTCGAGTTCGTTTCTCACGGGTGATGGAGATTTTCGTACGCTTCAATACCGGTACTTGGGGTGCGTCCACTCCTCCAATTATCATGTTGATAGTATGTTTCGGTTCCCTTTGATCTGCCGGCCTGTCCCTGTTCTCATAAGGAGTCTTCGCTCGGTCACTAAGAAATTCTGGAAGATGCCCGTTTTCGAGCAATCGGGCAACCTCCTCTCTCAACTGTCTGCAATCTTCGGTTCTATGGCCATGAGTGCCATGATATTTACATACGAGGTTAGGATCCCTCTTGGCGAGATCGGTTAGAAGTGGTCTTGGCCATCTGGTGTCTTTGATGCGGCCAATTGCTGAGACCAAAGTTGCTGAATCAACATTAAAGTTATATTCGGACAACCGGGGTGCTTCTTGTCGATCGTTGGTTTTCTCGATGTTGCCCTTTGGCAACGGCCTCCTGTTCCTTTGGTTCCCTTCGTACCTATTTTCCCGTCTTAGGACCTTGAGTCCCCTCAACAAAAACCGTCGATCTTCCGGGTATGGTCGATGTCTGTCTCGGCTTGACCTTGGTTCTTGGAAATTGTCTCTTCGAGGTCGATCATAAACCTTAGCTGTATAAGAAGAACCCGATGCGATTCCGACCTGATCATCCTCTATTCTGATTTTCGACTGATACCGGTTGTGGATATCTGCCCATGTGATGGCCGGATACTCGATCAAACTATGCTTAAGCTGCCTCGATGCGGCAGAACTACCGGTGTTTAACCCTTGAGTGAAAGCTTGCACTTCCCAGTCGTCTATAACCGGTGGTAAATCCATTCGCTCCATTTGGAATCGGGATACGAACTCCCTTAGCGTTTCACTATCACGCTGTCTGACTTTGAGTAAATCAGACTTCCTTGTTTCAACTTTAATAGCCCCTGCATGGGCTTTGACAAATGTATCTGCTAACATGGCGAAGGAATCGATGGAGTTCGGTGGTAAATTGTGATACCAAGTCATCGCTCCTTTGGATAGAGTTTCTCCGAATTTCTTCAGGAGGACGGACTCGATTTCGTCGTCCTCGAGATCGTTTCCCTTTATAGCACAAGTATAGGCTGTTACGTGCTCATTCGGGTCCGAGGTTCCGTTATACTTAGGAATATCGGGCATGCGAAATTTTTTGGGGATCGGCTTCGGAGCAGCGCTGGAAGGGAATGGTTTTTGTATGAACTTTTTGGCATCCAAACCCTTCAATACCGGAGGTGCTCCCGGTATCTGGTCTACCCTTGAGTTATACGTTTTGACTTTTTTGTCGTTGGCTTCGATTATTTTTTCGCCTGTTTCGACCCGCTTGGTTAACTCCTCCAGCATTTTGATAATTCCGGAATTGATCCCTGCACCGCTTTCATCCGATGTCACTACGACCGATTCATTTTGTCTGATTGCTGCTTGAGGGGTAGCGTTTTCTGCTCTGTCTGGGCTCCGGGTGCGGCTTTGCAGTTGGGCTATAGCTACTTGTTGAGCTTGTAGCATGTCAAATATTGCCCTGAGGCTGATTTCGCCCTCTCCGCTTTGTTGAATTCCTGAGCGGTTCTCCCCCCGAACGTTATGTGTTGAGCCGGATGCTTGGTCGGCTTCGACCGCCACTTGAGAATTGACATCGACTGGGACTTCATGTCCGGGCAAATTGTTGTTTTCCATTTGGTTGCTGATCTCGTTACTGAGGGGGAGTGATCGTGCCATGATTAATCTGTGCCCTGAAAAACAGAGAATTCTGCAAAGAGCAAGTGTAAAATTGTATTTTTAAGCAAAAATGTATCAAAAATTTACTAATATCCTTAGCCCCACGGTGGGCGCCAAACTGTTTACCCTTAAAATCGGATAACAATTGAATTTGTTCGTAGAGCTAAGGATCCGTAAATTAGTTTGATACCAAATAAAAGTATGTAGTAAGTAATCAGAGTATTATAAGAGAAATAGAGCAATCAAACCGTAAATATATGATAATTAACGAAGAATCGTATGTAATGGAATAGTATTTCGACAAACAGTAATAGAGAGCTTAATATTGAGTTCTGAAGAACAGTAGAGATGGTAAGGAATGATAAAAGTAAACTGCCTTGTATGATGAGAAAATAATTCATGCCTTTCAATGAAGGGTCTCAGCCCTTTTTATAGGCAAGTGTAAGAGTCATAATAAAAGCAGGGAACTGATTACAAGGAAAATCCCCTTAATTACTATTTTTAATACACTTAAATGATGGCATAACGGCCATAATGGTTGAGATAATTAATTCTGGCGAAATATCCGATGATTGGCGAGATATTCGGGTTGAAGCCGGTCCTCAATCACGAAGTGTTTCTCGACCGACTATATCGATCGTCTCATCTTGGTCGCTCCATCCCACGTGCCTGACTTTTTGATCTCGGGCTGGGGGGCCGACTTCATATTATCTTTGACCGCTTTCACTTAATGGTATTCGATCCGACTTCACCTGATTGTATCCGATCCGACTTCAACTAGATGGTCCGACCCAACAATCCCTTGCTTGAAACCAAAAGAAATGAAGTCTTTTAATGGTCAAGTAATGTTTACTGCTCTACCATATGGGTATGAGCGCGAAATGAGTTGGCTTCATCACAAATAAATTCTTGGATTTCTTCATCCTGGCAGACTGGCAGTATTCTATGTTCCTCAGAATTGCTTGTGGATAAACTACAACTTTTCATAAGATAATTCTCTATGATCACATCAATACAACAGCTCATTTCGCTAACTTGTCCATATTAAGTGTTTGTGCAAACAGTTGATATAGTGTCATCACTGGAAGCCCTTATATTAGATGTTGTCTTATTATTCTACAGTTACAATTTTTTTTCTGGGGTGGAAATTGCTTCAATGATGCCTTTTAAATCATTCAAATACATTATTTAGGCATGTGGAACCTTTTGCAGAAATTTTCTATTTAGAATATGCTTGAATATAGTTTTGGTAAAGGTGATAATCTGCTCCCCCTACCACAGGTCAAAAAGATGATTCTTTATGCCGCAAGGGAAGCTATTGCGGACCTGGCAATGCTCAGTCAGTGAACTAGTTTCACCTGAAACTGTACTATTCTCCTCACCCCTCCCCTTGTTGCCAGAGGTGGACTTGAGGGGTCATCGGACCCGTATGCTTCGACAAAAATTTTGTATATGTATATGTATATGCCTTGAAAATGGTATCCTGAACACTAAAAGCCTTTAGGGGCACTGGTTGAATAGAATATTGTGCCCCCATCGCCTAAAAATCCCGAATTCGCATCTGCTTGTTGCCATCCATTTTCCCGTCTCTAGACAAACAAATTAAGCTATTGATGGCAGCTTATTAAAGTAGGTCCTGGTGATGTGTCATGCACGTGCGACTATCTTTCTGTATAAGATTGTCTTTTTAACTCGGGAAAAGGGCTAAATATACCTTTTTATTTTTTAATATTGTCTATATTTAACCTCCGTTATATTATTCGATCAAATTTATCCCTATCGTTATATTATATGGCTAAATTTACCCCTATCATCGCAAACATTTAAAAATTACTCTTTGATGTATTAAGTAATCCAAAATCTCCCAAATTTCTTTTATTTAAATAACTTGTTCTTCTTGCTCCACTATTTTTCAGAAATTACTGTTGATGTGAAAGCTAAAGTTACTAGACTATAGAAATTATTCATGAATATTTTTAATTACCAATGCACCCACTTTCTTCTTGTAATAATGGGTCTGGAATTGGTTTAATTTTTTTATTTTTATTTTTCAACCATATACACATTGTAGAATTTAGTTGGTCTATTTATTGCGAACTATATGCAACTGATCATTATATATGTATATGTATATTCAAATATATTTTGTCATTATCTGGTTAGTATATAGTTCGATCAACTAACTTAAGAGTGCACAATGTGTAGGCATTTGATTAAAGCAAAGTTGAATTCGGCAATGTAAAGTATTCGAAGGAACTTCAACTTCAATCACTAATACTTGCAAAGTCCCCATACATTTGGTTTAATGAATTCATTAAAATTGGCATGTTGTAAATACTTTTAGAATTTAGACAAGCTACCTAATTTAGATTTTTCAAATAACTATACTTCGTTTATTAACTGTTGTATTATTTAATATTATTTTCTCTTTTTTTTTTTCCAATTCAGAAAGTAGGTAAATACCAATTATTTCGAAAATAGTGGACCATGAAGAAGAATCAGTAACTTAATTAAAATGATTTGGGAGATTCTGGGTCACCTAACAGACAGAGGGGTAATTTTTAAAAGTTTGTTAATTATAGGGGTAAATTGGGCCTGATAGTATAACAGTAGGGATAAATTTGGCCCGATAGTATAATGAAGGTTAAATATAGATAATTTCTGAAAATAGAGGGGTATATTTGTCCCTTTTCCCTTTTAACTCTAACAGTCTTAACTCCAAAAAAAAGAAATTGTCTTTTTAATATTTCTCTTGGAAGATGGATTAACATGTAAAGCTTGATCACTATGCTACTGAAGATGACATGGCTAAAGTGTGAGCGTCATTGTCTAGTTTGAAGTCCTCTTACGAGAGGTTGGTCTTGTCATCTACTGTAATGGTTATTTCTTTTCTAGTTTAGCAGCTTGTGACTAAAAGTTGTTCTCTTTAAATTCTTGCACTAACACAAAATTTATACTCCTGTTTGTTTCCTGGATTTTCTATCAAAAAATAAATTGAATTCTATAGATGTTCAACTTAACGGAAATCCTATTGAGACGACGAATGATGAAGATTAAAAAGCATCTCGATATTACTGATATTGCTTGGAAAACTACAGTATAGATCATATGACCCCGATCCCTTGGTTCTGAATTGTACTGCATAAATATTACTTACTCCAATAAGTTTGAAACACATGATATAGGAAACCAAAAATTTAATGCTAAAAGTATTTTTATTATTTGACATGACCGGTTGGACCATTATAATTTGAATATGATACACAAAGTTATTGAGAATTGACATAACATCCTCTAAGCGAGCTTTGGCCATTTTTTGTCATAGAAATAAAATCGATTTTAGAAAATGAACTGTTCCTTCAAAGACTACAGTCTTTAAAAAAGCATTATTGTTGGTATTTAACTTGCTCTAATCTTTGAATAGGAAGTAACACTGTAACATCATAATTCACCAACTGGCTTTGAGATGGTATTATTCACTGGGAAAAATCACAAGGAAGACCTTTGCCTTCACTGGATTTTGATCTTTTGATATCAAAACAAAGCTCTAGTAGGTATAAATACAAGTAAATACTATGACTACCAAGAAGAATGAGTTCAACCACAACTCTGCATCTATCTTCATCTCAATAGACACATTGCACTTCCATTATTGCTGTTGCTTTGTAATCGTCTTCGGCTCGCTTTTTGATCCTCTTTCCTTCTTCACTTCTCTGTTCACAACCAGATCAAACAATTGTTTGTTATAATAAATTCCAGTCTACATTCAGTTTCAAATAGTTGGACTTTTAGGAGAACTTTCAACTACCTTTTTACATTTTTTAAGTTGCTCCTCAAGATAGTTATTTTCTCAGTGAACCCCATAAAAGATCATCTCATATGATAAAAAGCAGTAAAGACTTTCAGTTTCAACCTTAGGAGTTTTAGGAAAAGTTCGAACTATTCTTTGACATTCTTAGGTTCCCCCTCAAGATAAGTTGCTTTCTAAGCTAATCCCATTTCCTAAGATAAAAAACAGTAGACAGAAGAACTCAAATAAAAGAACCCCCTAATTTACTATTAGAGCGGAACAGATATCAAGAATTCATATAGCCTGATTTCGACTAGTTTGGAACTGAGACGTAGTTGATTGATATGTATATATATACAACAAAACAAGTTTGATTAGAAAAATTTACCTTGGTTCGGATTGCTGGTTGGAAAGTGATTCATAAGTGGAAATGGAACGCAGGGACATCTTGGCAATCTCCGCCACAGCAGTGTCTCGGATAGCTGGTGAATCACTTGTCAAATCTAAGTATGCTGCTTGGAAAGCTTCTTGCCAGAACTTAGGCAACCTGATTCTGCTACTCTGTGTGTACACATCCCACATATGTTTTACCATTCTCTCTTTTTCCTCCAATTCCTACAGATCAGTAGATAAATTTAACATATTAGCACACAAAATAGTGTAATTGTCAAGGAGCTTAGAGACTCCAGAAAAGAAAATCCATCATCTAAAGTAGAAAAAGAATATTAGAAAGAGGAAAGGTTAAAAGGAAAAAAACTTTTAAGGTGAATTGACCTTAAATGTACTCCTACTACTACCAATAATCAACAAATACTACAATAACTATGTCTTAGTCCCAACAAATAATCAACTAATCTCAATACAAAACAAGTTGAGTCTGCTACATATACAACTACAACCTCTAGCGAAAATCAAATTCTTTTTCCTTTAGTTACTTATAATTTACCTAGGGTCTATAGGAAACAACATCTCTACCTTCACAAGGTAGGGATAAGGTCTGTGTACACACTACCTTCCCCAGATCCCACCTCCACCTATGGGATTACGCTAGGTTTTTTGTTGTTGTTGTTGTGTACTTATAATTTGCCATATAGAAAATGACCCATCAAAGAAAAATCGATTCAATTTAATATTTTAACATGGTAAATATCAAGAAATCAAAGACCCCAAAAAATAGAAAGTCCATCTAAAGTAGAAAAAGAAGATTAGAACCAGAAATGTATTCCTAATACAACCAATCAACTGCGTCTCGGTCCCAAACTAAAACTAGTTAATCAGCTTACGATACTATTACTGCACCTAGCAAACATCAAGTGTCTTTTTAAAATTATTTATGATCTGCCTTAATAATAAATGACCCATCAAAGAAAATCAATTCAACTTAGCATTTTAACAATTAAAATGGTGAAATATCAAGAGATCAAACACCCCAGAAAAGCAAAGCCATCATCTAAAGTAGAAAAAGAAGATCAGAAAAGAGGAAAAGCTAAAAAGTACAGGACTTTTAAGGTGACAACAATAAAAACAAATCCAATGGAAGTGTGTACGCAAACCTTAAGGTAGGGTAGAAAGGCTGTTTCCAAGAGACCTTCGACTCGAGCAGGACTTTTAAGGTGAATTGACCTGGAAAATGTACCCCTACTACAACCAATCAACTATATTTCAATACCAAACTAGTTGAATCTGTTGAAGAGGAGCCTTAGAGCAACGGTAAAATTGTAAGGTCACGGGTTCGAGCCGTAAAAGCAGCCACTAATCCTTGCATTAGGTAAACTGTCTCCATCACACAAAGGGGTACGGCCCTTCGTTCCGCGTGAATGCGAAATGCCTTATGGACCGTGTTGCCTTTTTTTGCTTAAACTAGTTGAATCTGTTAACTACACTACCACTACATCTAGAAAAGATCAAATCTTTTTTCTTAGTTACTTAAGATTTTTACCTTATAGTAACTGACCCATCAAAGAAAAAGGAAAAAGGAGGGTAGAAAAAGTACCAGAATATCAAGATCATCATGGATCGAGAAATCAGAAGCATCAGATAGACGGCGGAGATTAGCAGCAGACCAATTGAGACTGAGAGTGAGTGAGCCAGTAAACATAGACCAAAAAGCTAGCAATAAAATTGCAGCCAATACCCACAACTTATATTTACCTTTACCCAATAATCCATTACATCCTTCTTTTTTACCACTTGCTGCTGCTGCTGCTACTACAACTGAAGCTGCAGTTGGTGTTACTGTATTTGTAGTAATACTTCTTGTTTGAGCTTCTTCATCTTTCATTTCTTGGTATATTCTCATGATTTTTTTTTTCCGACTCAATTGAGAAATATAAATCTTTGTTAAAATGAATCTTGAAGATGTAGAGGTGAGGGCAGAGTTTTTGAGAATCAAGAAGATGGGTGTATTAAATAGTAGTGTGATGTTAGGAAGTTTTAGTTTAAGGAATAGTGTGTGGAAGTGAACATAAACATGAGATAGATGAGGGGATTGGGATTCAAAAGTTAAACCACCGACAAAAGTAGAGAGTGGGACAGTGCCATTAACAAATGTAGTTTTCTCACTGTATATATCAGTAGTTAATAGTAGTAGTACTAATTAGCTGTGAGGAATGTGGAGAACTAACATAGGTTTGTGGGGAAGCAGGAATAGTTAAAAAAAATAGTTAACCGTCTATGTTATTTACTACAAAATAAATTGAATAGTAAATTTTTTAAAAGTGGGTCAAATTAACTGTCTGGAGAACCAAACATACTGACAAAATGGATAAAAGAAAATAGTTATACATTCATATTATTCATTAAAAAATAGATTAAATAATAATTTTTTTAAAAACGGATCAAATATGGATAAGAATCATATTATCCATTTTTGAATTATCAATTGATAATTAATGGGTTTAACTTTTACATTTGTAAAGCCTTAAATTGGGGTTGTCTCAAGTTTGGAAAACTAGGAATTCTCCCATCTTTGAGGAATTTTCATAAACCATTATTGTTTAGTGGATATTAACTTTCTATAGCTATCATATACATAATTATTTCTTATAGCTACTATTTAATTGTTACTTGACTGTATTCGTTGTATTCGCGCTACTGTATTCATGAGTACAGTGACATAATTCGCCTAAAAATAGGGGAATCCAGCTATTTAATAACGGAAAGAGGATCAATTAGCGTGTACACTCCTAATTTAACTCAACAAAATTAATTCTACATAAATTTCGCTGCTACGTGACTATATTCGTCGTATTCACGCTACCGTATTCATGAATACAGTAGCAGAATTCGCTTAAAAAATAGGAAATCCAGTTGTGCGACTATATTCGTTGTATTCGTACTACTGTATTCATGAATACAAGAGCGAAATTCGCTTAAAAAATAGGGGAATTCAGCTATTTAATAACGAAAAGATGATCAATTAGCATGTATCACTCCTAATTTAACTCAACAAAATCAATTCTACATAAATTTTGCTGCTACTGTGTTGTATTTCATGTATCCGTGCGACTGTATTTATAAATACAGTAAGCTAATCGAGAAACATGGTGTATGCCGTTCTGTTCAATTCACAAATATTCATTATTCACTATTATGCATTGTATTTAATTCACTGTATTCAATTCGACTGTATTCAAATAACAAAAGATCATAAAACACAGTGATATTCGGCTATATTTAAAAAATTCATACCTTCGGAATACATAAATACAGGCAAAAAATAATATATTTATACAAAAATATAATGTATTTAAGTATATTTGTACAGATAAAATTTATTTGTATCACTGTATGTGACTAAAATAGCAAAGAAGAAAAAAAAGTTCGTCGGAGATGGCGTTTTTCAGCGAAGCCAAATACTGTTTACATTGTATTAAAACTGAAATGGAGACGAACAAAAACCCGGCCCTCAAATCTTCTCCGGCGTAGCCATGGCCAGATCTGTTCGCCTAAGACGATGAGCCAATAATGGATGACGACGCCGACGATTCTAACGGCGACCACGATGATGACGCCGACGATTCTGCTAATTTGATGGAGAAGAGATAGGATTGAGAATCTTGCAGATAGAGAGGGAGAGTGAGAAGGAAGAGAGAGAAAGAACATAATTGTCGTATTTCACGCAGCAATGGTAGGTATAATTAAATATTTATTTTGCTATAAAATTGAAAAGGTAGCTAATAAGTAATATAATATTTTGAAATTATTTTGATTTATAATAAATAGGGTGTAATTTTACTATATGAGGTAAAATTTCCTTTATCTTTTCGAATGTGTAATGTAACTAGTAATCTACGTAACAAAGTGTATGCAAAATGAAAAAATTTACTTTGTGCCTCACAAAATAGATACTAGTTGTGTGAGGTCTCTTTTTTGTCTCACACTTTGTGGTCCCAATATTTTGTGGACCCAAATGCGAAAGATATGGGTTCACAGATGTCACACCTTCTTTTTTTCGAGGGATAGGGAAGTTTTTTCAATTAAAGTGACATTGTTCGAAATGAGATTATTTAATTAATCAGAGTTGCCACTTGGGATAATTATTATGGTGTCCCAAGTCACCGGTTTGTTTTAAAATCCCGAATCGAGGAAATTGACTCTATTTATGGTCCGCGAAACAGAAGAAAGGGTAAGAAATTCTATTAACCTGGGAGGTGGAGGCACTCTCGAGTTTCGTGATTTTAGCATGGTCGCTTTAAAATTATACCTGGCTTAATTAAATCTGAATATTACATGTTTAAAACCTTTTATGCGTTACTGCTTCTATACCACTTTTATTTATTTTTAGTCATTTTTAGTATTTATGAAATTTATTTGAACAAGTCATGATATCGCGCACTTGTTGTTTATCTACATATTGCAAATCACGCCACGTAAAATGTACCCGCAATTTACAACATATTTATTTTATTATTATTTGAAGTTATAGGAACAAGTCACGCGAGCGTGCACTTGAATTTAGGATTAAGTGTCTCAGTTATGCTAAGGGAACCGTACGCATAACTATGACGATTATTCATCGAGACGCGCTTAAAGCAACTAATGTGTTTATGAGTCATTCCTCCCTAAGTTTGAGGTTATTGTATAGGCCAAAGATTATGAAATCACTTTGTGGATGAAATAGCATGATATTAATATCAAAGAGAGTCATTTATACTATATAATTTTTATTTGCAGATTTAAACTAAACGTTTCACTGCTAGTCTAACAAATAAGACACTAATTTTGATAACTATGTAAGGCCCATGAATAAATCATGTTATGATACTAACAGAACATATCTAAACATTTAACAAACTTTTCTAACTCTATCTAACAGTACACATAATCTTATAACTTTGAATTTTGATTACAAAAGAAAAAAGATATACTAATTTTCCAGTACTTCAATAACAGCGAAACAAACCAAATCAGTTAGAGAACAAAGCAATAGAAAAGCTGGCCATAAAACATTCACAAATGAGAATAGAGCATGAAATTAATATAAAAATAGTAGATAAAAAAAGTGGACATTTTCATAAAATTATCTTCAAAGCAAACGGTATAGCAATAGAGAATAACGGTATAGCAATCACGTGAGAGGCATTAGGAAAATGGAATATTCTGTGTGAATTTCTTGGGGGAGAAAGAGTTATAAGAAGGAAAATGTGCACGTTAGTTAGCATGCAGAATTGATTTGGAATTGGGATAAAGTTTGTTGGAAGGAATCTTATGATGTGCCATGTTTCCATTGGCTCGTTAATTTTCTTTTCTTGAAAATACGTCAACAAAATAAAATCTACTCCTAAAAATAACAAGGTGAAATTACTGCATACTCAATATTTATTTGTTGAAAGTCTCTAATTTTAAAATTGCACTAAACTAAATAAAATTATATATTTTTGAAAAATTTTCTTTCTTTGTAAAACTTATACAAAAAATGTGATTATTTTTTATCTTTTTTTTTTCAATTTTCTTAAGTAAAACCTATAAAAGGGTAAAACAAAGTTAAACATGTAAATTAAACTTAAAATTATTTACATAGTAAAAAGTGGTAAAAAATTTAAATACGGTCAAAAATTAGGTGCTCACAACAGATGTGTGAGATAAAAAGAAGTATCACACAATTAATGTGAGTTGTGTGAGGCACACCATAAAATCACTCGTGCTAACAGTTATGACTCGTTTGTTACGAGGGATAAGGAATAATTAATTCCGAAATTAAATTTGAGATGAGTTTATCCCATATTTGGTTGAGATAAAATCGTGATATAAGTTTATCCCATGTTTGTAGTGTTTTTATCCTGTGAGAGGATATAATAACTAATCTCGAAATAATTAATCATGGGATAACTTGTTTCCAACCAAAGAAACCCTTAAAATTCTCCCACATATCAGAGTTTGAGCTTTATAAGCATATAATCTCTTCTTAGGAAACATTTTACCTATTTTTTTTAATCGCCGTATGCACTTTTTTTGTTGTTAATTTTAAGTGTATTCTTAAAGTCCTTTTGTACAAAATGGTACAATATTTATATGACCCGTTCAACACGGATATATACTTATCCTGTAAAAAGTCAGAACTTCGCTAGCACTTACGTAGTGATGAAAGCAAATCCATTTTGGAAAATGCTAAAAATACCAAACATGGCAAGTGTTAACAGCTTTCTGTTTTGACGAAGTTGCGACGAAAATGGCCTTTTCACATTGGTTTGTCAAAGTCTTCAACTATTTTAAGATACTAATGGTTGCTACTATAAAAAGAAGCCAAAAGATAGAGTTTTTTCCTTGGATATTTGAGCCTAAAGCGTATCAAATTTGCGCGTAAAACATCCACAACTTTATGTTAGTTCTGCTTCGGAGACCTGGGTGGTGTTTTGTTAACGAGTATTTTAATATATTTTATGTAACTTCACTTTTTTTAATGAAAACCTGACTTTTTAAAAGATGTAATCCTTTTTTTAAGAAAAGGTGGATAATCCGTCATTTTCTAATAATTTTCGACTAAAACGGTTTGTAGTTCCTTTTTTGACAAATTTTGAAGTGTGTGGGTTTGGAAGAACTGTTGAAGACTCTGTCTACCCTAAAAATCGGATAACAATTAAATTTATACGTGGTTTTAAGGATACGTAACCTAATTTGTACAAATGACGAGTAATACAATTGAAATTAAAATTAACTAATAAATGAAAAGAATGCAAATCACCCAAGCTAGACATTGTTGATCGTTGGTTGATCCTTCTTGGACAGGGATTGATCATAATAGAAATTGAAACAAGATAATGAAATAATGATACAAGAGAACAATCTATAGCTATCTTTATCAATGATTGGAAAAAGTGTGCCCGAAAATAATTGACCCCCCCCCCCTCCTTTATATAGTAGGGGATCCTACATTTAGTACAACTCATATGAGGTAAAAAATTCCTGATTTGCTAATTAAGCGGATTCATTGATTTGTGCCGAGAGTACCGCCGCGATGTTCATCTCATTACAGATTTTCTGGCTTTCCGTTATTTAGGTTCGGTGATCTTTCCTCGAGCATTTTAGGAGTCGGGATCGATTTCGAATCACGGGCTCGGTGTTCTCGAGGTCGGACATTCCAGCTTCGTGTTCCGCTTCCATGAAACTCAGGGTCGATCTTCAACCCTATGCATTCCGAACCCGACCTGTCATGCAATAGTCGATCCCAATTTTGACCATCTACAGTCGAGCCCGATTTCGACCATATACAGTTGGGCTCGATTTGGGCCGTATACAGATAATCCCCTCGTTTTTCGGAGAGTAACGACGAGAAATGATATGAGCCTCAGATTCTCACCATACGGGCTTCCGATTCTCACTCTGATAAGTGATGATAGACTCATGATGTATGCAATACGGAAATTGAAAACGTCCTATCAGAAAAGCCCTTTAAAGCACTAAATGTGTGTCAGTTGATGTTCTGCCGCTTTGGGATGCGACCCGCCGTTTTGAAAGACTTTAATTACCCTTATTTATTCTTTGTATTCAAACATTCGTGCTCTTTTATAAAACTTCATCATTCTTATCTTCAAAACCTCCTGTCTTCTGATTTTTTGAAAATATTTCACAAGCTATCTGCAGATTATATCTCCTTCGTATTAGCATCTTTTTCTTTCTTCCTATATTCAAAAATAATGGCAAAGACTTCAAAATCCGTTCCTCAAAGAAAAACTCCCTCTTCTTCTCAACCTGCTGAGAACGTTTCGCATGTCGTCACCGAGGAACCTATATCGAAACTCCCCTAAAGGCGTTTATACCCACGGGGTGCTCAACCGGAGCCGATTTCAAGGTTGAAAAAACTTCTTCAACACCGGGTCGATGCGAACCGGTCATGAGATACATCTGTTCAATCACCGACAACGTTCTCGAGAAAGTCAAGAAAGACTGCAACTGGGTCGACAAGTGTGTGGTGGTTCTTCCGCCTGAAGAAGCAATTACTACCCATGTGGAGGGTCTTTTTAAGTGTTAAAACTTATCCCTTCACATTGGGCCCTTTGGACCCGGTCATTATTGCCTTTTGTAAAAGGTACGCGGTGACCCTGGGCCAAATTCATCCTTCTTTCTGGAGCATAGTTATCCTTCTCCGTTTTTTTATAAGCAAGATCGAGGGGTATCCTTTCACCGTCGATCATCTCATGTGTTTGTACAGTCCCCGACTCTATCGATGGGGGTTAATAAAACTTGTCCATCGGGCAAGCAAAGCCCCATTCTCAAGTATTGATGAGGATCGGGATCGAGGTTGGTTGGGTCGATCTGTTCAAGTGAAAACATCAGATCTAATCTCGACCGAGGATATGCCATTCCTTGAGAAATGGAATATGAAGCATAAGTATAACCCTTCTTTTTAGAAATCTGTTTACCGTTTTCCCTTTTGCCGTTCCTCTTATCAATTTTCTATGGTGCAGTTGTTTCTCGGATGCCAGATGTAGTTCCTCATCTCAAAGAGTGGGTCGAGGGGATCGTATCCCAAAAACCATATTCCGAGCGCGCATGGCGCGAGCTTTCGAAAGGCCGGTAGGAGGCCCGACTTCATGGTGAGATAACTTACATTCAAGCTTAATTTTTATACTATCGATTTCTAACTTGTTTTGCTTCTCTTTCGCAGGTTTATCAAAAGATGTTGAAATCAGACCTCCACCCGTGGGCGATGATGCTCCCAGCGAGCCCCTGTTTTGAAGCAGGATATAGGGAAGAAAAGAAAAAAGGCTCCATGTTCCCCCGACCTCGAGAAGAAGAGACCAACGAAAGATTGGCTCGTAAGCCCAATAGGAGTGCTAGTGATAGAGTATTATCTTCGGACTCACTACATCGATTGAGGTATGAGTCTGAGAAG
>MCJB01033109.1:126167-167388 GCA_002018475.1 Nicotiana obtusifolia | reverse complement strand
CTTCAAGACCTCCTGCCTTCTGGTTTTCTGAAAATATTTCACAAGCTATCTACAGATTATATTTCCTTCGTATCAGTATCTTTTTATTTCTTCCTCTATTCAAAAATAATGGCAAAGATTTCGAAATACGTTCCTCAAAGACAAACTCCCTCTTCTTCTCAACCTGCTGAGAACGTTTCACCTGTCGTCACCAAGGAACCTATACCAGAACCCCCTCTAAAGGCGTTTGTACCAACGGGGTGCTCAACCACAGCCTATTTCAAGGTTGAAAAAACTTTCTCAATACCGGGCCGATGCGAACCGGTCATGAGATACATCTATTCAATCACCGACTGCATTCTCGATAAAGTCAAGGAAGACTGTAACTGGGTCGGCAAGTGTATGGTGGTTCCTGCGCCTGAAGAAGCAATTACTACCCCACGTGGAGGGTTTTTTAAGTGTTTATACTTATCCCTTCATGTTGGGCCCTTTGGACCCGGTCATTATTGCCTTTTGTAAAAGGTACGAGGTGACCCTGGGCCAAATTCATCCTTTTTTCCTGAGGATAGTTATCCTTCTCCGTTTTTTTGTAAGCAAGATCGAGGGGTATCCTTTCATCGTTGATCATCTCATGCGTTTGTACAGTCCTCGACGCTATCGAGGGGGGTTGATAAAACTTGCTCATTGGGAAAGCAAAGCCCCGTTCTCAAGTATTGATGAGGATCGGGATCGAGGTTGGTTGGGTCGATTTATTCAAGTGAAAACATCGGATCTAATCCCGATCGAAATATGCCATTCCCTGAGAAATGGAATATGAAGCATAAGTATAACCCTACTTTTTTAAAAATTTGTTTTCTGTTGTCCCTTTCGCTCTTCCTCTTATCAATTTTCTATGGTGCAGCTGTTTCTCGGATGCCGGATGTAATTCCTCATCTCAAAGAGTGGGTCGAGGGGATCGTATCCCAAAAACCATATTCCGAGCGCGCATGGCGCGAGCTTTCGAAAGGCCGGTAGGAGGCCCGACTTCATGGTGAGATAACTTACATTCAAGCTTAATTTTTATACTATCGATTTCTAACTTGTTTTGCTTCTCTTTCGCAGGTTTATCAAAAGATGTTGAAATCAGACCTCCACCCGTGGGCGATGATGCTCCCAGCGAGCCCCTGTTTTGAAGCAGGATATAGGGAAGAAAAGAAAAAAGGCTCCATGTTCCCCCGACCTCGAGAAGAAGAGACCAACGAAAGATTGGCTCGTAAGCCCAATAGGAGTGCTAGTGATAGAGTATTATCTTCGGACTCACTACATCGATTGAGGTATGAGTCTGAGAAGGAAGACGAGGACTTTGATCTTGTGGCTAGCGTACCGCCACTGTCTGAAGGGGCCTCCGAACCAGGGGTTAGTGAAGCGGATCTTCATCGAGTTGGGGAACCCGCGGTGGAAACAAGAATTGAGGCTTCCCCAGATACGAGGAGAGCACCGCTGGGAGTATTGGGTCCGATTGAGATGGTTGATTCGCCTCTTTCTCAGAATCAATGTTCAACGAGGTCCAAGTAGCAAAAGAACATTCCCTAGATGGAGATCATAGATCGAAAACCCTTTCCGTGGTTTTTTCAATGGTGTGGATTCGACGGCCACGGAAGATGTTCTTGGGCCGGTAATTTAGAGGTACCGAGGAAGGGCTCATCCTCCGATACAAGCGGTACTTTCTTTAGTCCAAAATTGATCGATCGGTTTCCCGCACCGAGTGCTTACGCTGATCGGAAATGCTCCATATCTTTTACCATTCCCGAGGATGCACGAGTTCTTTCTGCCCCTATCGGGGTGGCTAGTTATCTTCGGTGCTTGGTGACCGAGGAGGATCAGGCAAAAATGAACGAGGTGGATACGCCCTGCCTGTTCAACGAAGCTCAACAGGCGTTGAATCGGGTAACTTCCGATATTCTTTACTCGATGTCCTTTGTTATGCACGTTAAAATTTTAAGTAATCATAACATCTTCCTTTATGGTTGCAGGCCTCGGTACTTCACCATGAGACTTTTCTCCGATACCAGGAAGAGTCAAAATGCCATGAGGCCGACGCTCGGGAGCTCATTGAGAAAATAGACACCTTGAAACTTCTCAATGAGCGGCTCGAAAGGGAGGTAAAGAACCTCCGTGCCGAACTGGAGCTTGCCCAGAAGGATAATGCTGACTTGGTCGAGCAGGTAGGGAAAAAACTTGATCGGATTGATCAGCTTCGAACTAAAATGAATGTGGTTAAAGCTGAGGCCGACGAGTGGAGGAGCAAGATGGACCAACTGGCCTCGGAAAAAGAGACATCTCAGGCACAATTAGCTTCAGCAGAGGCTCAGCTTAGAGAAGAAAAGGAGAAAGCTGAGGCCTAGACCAAGAGTACCGAGGAGCTTCAATCTCGGATTAGTACGGTTATCTCAGATCGAGATAATCTGGCCAAAGAGCTAAAAATGGCCAAGTCCGAAGCTGCAGTGATCAAAGCCGAAGCTGATGAACTGGTGGCTCAATATAAGGCCGATGCTGAAGCTGCTCAAGACCAATCAAGGAATATGGTTGACCATATGAGATGGCAATCTCGCAGGCTTGCCCTTGAGGAAATTCACGCTCGAGGCTTTGATTTATCGGCTGAGATCGAAGATTCCAAGATAGCTGAAGCCGAGGCCAGAAAACTAGCCTTTCCAGAGGAGGATGATTCCGAGGATTCAGTCGGGTCTGAAGAATGAGAAGACTTCAGAAATATGTCGAGGCGGGATCCGATCTAGACCAAGTCGCTCCTGATCGAGTTTTATCTCTTTTCGTGTTTAATATTGTGTATTGAGATTGCTCGATTTCTATAAAAAGGGATTTTTAATATATATAAGGCTTTCTTTTCACAACTTTCAAATTTTCTCTTTGCTTTTTAATTTGGATTTGCAAAGATAGAAATGCTTTAGCCCTCGAGTACTATTAACTCGGAGTGGTCTTAGCCTTTTGATTCGGGCATTGCCAAATAAGTGATGTGCCCTCGGATTTTGTTAATCCGGTATGGCCTTAGTCTTTTAATTCGGGGGTAGCCAAATAAGCTTTGTACCTTGGGGTTTTGTTAACTCGGTATGGCCTTGGCCTTTTAATTCGGGCGTAGCCAAATAAGCTTTTACCTTCGGGTTTCGTTAACCCGGTATGGCCTTGGCCTTTTAATTCGGGCGTAGCCAAATAAGCTTTGTACCAACGGATTTCGTTAACCTGGTATAGCCTTGGCCTTTTAGTTCGGGGGTTTCCTAATAGGTCTTACGTTCCCTCGAGTTCTGTTAACTCGAAATTGCCTTAGCCTTTAAAGTTCGGGGGTTGCCTAATAGGTCTTATATCCCCTCGAATAAATTTATTTTTCGGACGGTAGTCCCCGAGTGAAAGAGTGATTATTCGAACTTAAGTTAAGGTGGCCCTTTGGCTCGTTTTGATCGGAAGAGGGACGTTTGTATACAAGAGACTTCTCTTTATTCTTGTACATAATAGTAATGTATGTGTACAACTTGCGTTAGGGTTCGATCAATCTATTTGAGCACAGTTCATTTGACCGTTTGGCCCTTACATAGAATCTTATTGATCTTCGACCCTTCAATCCTAAAATATCTTTCCATGCTAAAGTGGCCCCCCAATCGATTGAAGATAGGCCTCGAATGTTGTTGTCACCGATTTGCTATCGGCCTTCGAATCTAAGTTAGCACGATTTACTTGACCCTCATTAAAAACCTTGGCGTACCCGTTTTGGGACAAAACCGGTTCAAGAAAAAAAGAGTGCAACGCGTGCTGTCATACCTAGTATCTCGTATGGCCCCTTGTTCGATACCTGCAAATGTTAGTTCGTAATGCAAATAAAAATAAAGAATAGGGTCGTACCTTAGCAGTAATACCGCTTCAAGTGACTTATATTCCAGTTGTTTGGTAGTTGTTTACCATCTACTGTTCTGAGCTTCTAGGATCCCTTTCCGGTGATTTTAATGATACAATAAGGTCCTTCCCAGTTTGGTCCCAGCTTTCTCTCATTTGGACTCCGTGTGTTCGGCGTGACCTTTCTTAGTACTAAATCCCCGACGTTGAAGTATCGAAGGTTGGTCCTTCTATTATAATACCTCTCGATCATTTGCTTTTGAGCTGCTAATCGAACAAGGGCGGCTTCACGTCTCTCATCTAACAGCTCCAAGTTCGTATTCGTGGCTTCGTGGTTCGAAACCTCTGTTGCATACCGAAACCTGATACTTGGTTCCCCGACCTCGACCGGTATCAAAGCTTCGGCGCCATAAACCAGAGAGAACGGGGTGGCTCCGGTGCTGGATTTCACGGTCGTTTGATATGCCCATAGGACTTCGGGCAATATTTCCTTCCATCTCCCTTTGGCATCGGTTAACCTCTTTTTGAGGTTCTGGAGTATGGTTTTGTTGGTAGATTCGGCTTGTCCATTCCCACTGGCGTGGTAGAGTGTTGCTAGGATCCTTATGATCTTGTGATCTTCCGGGAATTTGGTCATTTTGCTACCGATGAATTGCTTCCCGTTGTCACATAAGATCTCGGCTGGCATTCCAAATCGGCATATGATATGATCCCAAATGAAATCAATAACTTCTTTTTCCCTAACCTTCTCGTATGCCTGAGCTTCCACCTATTTAGAAAAATAGTCAGTCATAATCAATATAAATTGAGCTTTACCTGGTGCACATGGAAGAGGGCCAGCGACGTCCACCCCCCACTTCATGAACGGCCATGGCGATAGGATTGAGTGGAGAATCTCCCTGGGTTGAAGGATCATCAGGGCGTGCCTCTGGCATTTGTCACACTTTCGAACGAATTCCTTTGCGTCTTTTTCCATATCGACCTAGTAATAACCGGCTCTGATTATTTTGCGAATTAATGACTCGGCGCTTGAATGGTTCCTGCAGGTACCTTCGTGGATTTCCCTTAAAATGTACTAGGTATCACCCGGTCCCAGACATATTGCGAGTGGGCCGTCAAATGTTCTTCTGAATAAGGTTCCATCTTCGGACAAGCTGAATCGGGCCGCCTTCGTACGCAGGGCCCTCGACTATTTTGGATCCGAGGGCAGTTTACCGAAGCTGAGATATTCTTTGTATTTGTTCCTCCAACCCCAAGTTAGCCTTGTCGAGTTGATCTCAGCGTGGCCTTCTTCCACTACTGACCTCATAAGTTGTACAACTTTTCCCGAGTCGAACTCGTCGAACTCGTCGTCTTCGATCGACGACCCCAAGCTGGCGAGGGCGTCGGCCACGCTGTTCCCGAGGTTTATGTTGTAAGTTCCACTTTTTAAACCGATGCAACATCACTTGCAGTTTTTCAAACTATCTCTGCATCCGTTCCTCTCTAACCTCGAACGTTCCATTGACTTGATTTACCACAAGAAGTGAGTCGCACTTGTCTTCGATCACTTCCACTCCCAAGCTCCTGGCTAGTTTTAGGCCTGCAATCATGGCTTCATATTCTGCCCCGTTGTTAGTCAGTTTCACAGTCTTAATAGATTGTCTAATTATATTACCTGCTGGTGGCTTCAATATGATGCCAAGTCCGGATCCCCTTGCGTTCGAGGCACTGTATGTGAAGCGGGTCCAGATTCCCGAAGAAGTCCCTGAGTCAACTAACAACTTTCTTTCGACCTGGTGTGAAATCGGCCAAAAAGTCTACCAATACTTGGGATTTAATGGCAGTCAGAGGTCGATATTCAATGTCGTACCCACTTATTTCTATGGCCCATTTGGCCAATCGGCCCGAGAGCTCGGGCTTATGCATCACATTTCTTAATGGGTAAGTTGTTACGACGCATATGGGATGACACTAGAAGTATGGTTTCAGTTTCCTAGAAGAGCTTAACAAAGCGAGTGCCAGTTTTTCTAAGTGAGGGTACCTGGTCTCGGCTTCGCCTAAGGTTCTGCTGACATAATAAATTGGAAATTCTATACCTTGTTCTTCTCGGACTAGGACTCTGCTTACCGCTATCTCTGGGACTGCCAGGTAAAGGTACAGTTGTTTGTCCGCCTTCGATGTATGAAGCAACGGCGGGCTCGATAAATACCTTTTGAGTTCTTCCAAAGCTTGCTGGCATTCCGGAGTCCATGAAAAGTTGTTCTTCTTTTCTATAAAGCGAAGAACCGGTAGCTTCTATCGGACGACCTCGAAAAATCACCCTAGAGCGGCTATCCGTCCAGTCAACTTTTGCACGGCTTTCACATTGTCTACGACCGTGATATCCTCGATAGCCTTGGTCTTTTCAGGGTTGATATCGATTCCCCGATTCGAGACCATGAATCCGAGGAATTTAACCGAACCTACTCTAAACGCGCACTTTTTTGGGTTCAGCTTCATGTTGTACCGCTTCAGTACACTGAATGTTTCCTGCAAATGGCTTAAATGGTCCTCTGCTCGCAGGGACTTAACTAACATGTCATCAATATAAACCTCCATTGTCTTCCCTAGTTGTTTCTCAAACATTCGGTTTACTAGGTGTTAGTATGTGGCGCTAGCATTTTTTAACCCAAATGGCATTACATTGTAAAAGTATATGCCATATTTAGTGTTGAAGGAAGTTTTTTCCTGATCACCTGGGTCCATCCATATTTGGTTGTAGCCGAAGTATGCGTCGAGAAAACTAACGTGGCCGGTAATAGCATCGATCATGCGGTCGATGTTGGGTAAGGGAAAAGAGTCTTTTGGACATGCTTTATTCAAGTCTTTATAATCTACACACATTCTTAATTTATTCCCTTTCTTAGAGACTACCACTACATTAGCCAACTAATCCGGGTACTTAACCTCCCGAATAGACCCAATCTTTAGAAGTTTAGTTACCTTATCCTTGATGAATGCATGAT
This sequence comes from Nicotiana obtusifolia, assembly GCA_002018475.1. Taxonomy (NCBI): domain Eukaryota; kingdom Viridiplantae; phylum Streptophyta; class Magnoliopsida; order Solanales; family Solanaceae; genus Nicotiana; species Nicotiana obtusifolia. The sequence goes on along the minus strand of MCJB01033109.1, from coordinate 160,543 downwards.
TGATTTCGGACTGAGGTCTCCTTTTTTGTTTAACCGGATGGAACTTCGCATCCAGGCTCAGCTTGTGAGTGATTTTCTCCGATGGGATACCTGTTATATCAAGGTGGGACCAAGCGAAGCAGTCTTCGTTAGTTGTAAGAAATCGAATATGTTTTGGCCTAAGTTCGGAGCTCAACCTCGAGCCCAGGTATACTTTTCGTTTGGGCAAGTCTTCTCGCAGCATAACTTGTTCCAGTTCCTTGACAGTAGATTTAGTGGCATCGGAATTATCAGGGGTGATAAAAGATCTGGGAATCCCATAATGTTCATCCTCGATATATACTTGTTTATCCACATTTGTCGAAGATGGTATCTGCGATTGCTATTTTGACCTGCTTTCGATCTCTTGGTTTGGAACCGTTGGTGTTGGCGTCACCTCTTCCACCGCGAACATTTCTTTCGCGGCTGGTTGCTCCCCCATTGTTTTAACTCCATCGAGCGTCGTAAATTTCAATGCTTGGTGCAGTGTCGAAGGCACCGCCCTTAAGTCATGGATCCATGGCCTCCCGAACAGAGCATTGTATCTCATGTCTCCTCCGATCACACAAAACTTTATTTCTCGAATGGTTCCAGTGGTATTTATTGGCAACGTTATCTCACCCTTGGTGGTCTCACATGCCATATTGAACCCGTTAAGTACTCGGACTATAGGAACGATCCGGTCTAACAGGCCGAGTTGCTCCACGACCCATGATCGAATTATATTGGCCAAGCTACCTTGATCGATTAAAACACGCTTTACTCTAACTTTATGTATAAGTACAGATATTACCAGTGCGTCATTGTGGGGTTGTACAATTCCTTCTGCATCCTCGTCGTTAAAAGATAAAGTTCCCTCTAGCGTGTAATCCCAAGTGTTCTTCTCCCTAGTAATGGATATTTTGGTGCGTTTCAACATCGGCCCTTGAGAGGTATCGACTCTACCGATAATCATGTTGATCACAGGTTGAGGTTCTTCATGGAATGTCTGTTTGTCAGGGTTCCTATTTCCGAAGTGATTTTTGACTCGGTCGCTCAAGAATTCTCGAAGATGTCCGTTACTGAGTAGCCGGGCTACTTCCTCTCTCAGTTGCCGACAATCTTCCGTTCTATGACCGTGGGTGCCATGATATTTGCATATTTGATTAGGATCCCTTTGGGCCGGATCGGATTGCAATGGTCGAGGCCATCTAGTATCTTTGATGTGACTGATAGCCGATACAATGTTGGCAGCATCGACATTAAAGTTGTATTCTGATAACCGCGGTGCTTCTTTATGCCCGATAGGCCTTTCGAAGCTGCTTTTGGTCATGAGCAGCCGGCTGCTCTGACCTCGGTCACTTCTCCTTTCATGTCTTAAGGAGTTTTGCTCGGATACGCCGATTTTTTTGTCCCCGTGATATGGCTGATGTCGATCTCTATTCGATCTTGGTTCGCAATAAATATCCCTTATGACTTTGTCATAAGCTCTAACGAGGTAAATAGATCCCGAAGGGACTTCGAGTTGATCGTCTTCAACTCTGATTTTCGACTGGTACCGGTTATGTATGTCAGCCCATGTGAAGGCTGGGTACTCTATTAAATTCTGCTTTAGTTGCTGCGAAGCCGCAGAGCTTCGAACATTGAGTCCCTGAGTGAAAGCTTGAACAGCCCAATCGTCAATGATTGGTGGCAGATCCATTTGTTCCATTTGAAATCGGGACACGAACTCTCTGAGCATCTCGTTATCCTTCTGCCTGACTTAGAAAAGGTCTGATTTTCACGTTTCGACATTGATGGCACCTGAGTGTGCCTTCACAAAAGAATCTGCAAGCATAGCAAATAAGTCAATAGAATTAGGAGGTAAGTTGTGAGACCATGTCATGGCTCCCTTTGACAGGGTCTACCCAAATTTTTTCAACAGAAAGGATTCGATCTCATCATCCTCCAGGTCATTCCCTTTATAGCACATGTATACGCGGTTACATGCTCGTTCGGGTCGGTCGTTCCATTATATTTCGGACTTTCGGGCATACGGAATTTTTTGGGGATCGGTTTTGGAGCCGCGCTCGGAGAAAAATATTTTTGCACGAACTTCTTGAAATCTAGGCCTTTTAACACGAGGGGTGCCCTTGGTTTTTGATCTACCTTGGAGTTGTAGGTTTCCACCTTTTTGTCATTTGCCTCGATCTTCTTCTCCCCAGATTCTATTCATTTTGTCAGTTCTTCGAGCATCTTCATAATTCCGAGGTTCGCCCCCGATTCACATTCATTCGACCTTCCTACGACCGATCCATCCTTACGGGTAATTTCCCGGGAAGGGCCGGGCTCAACCATGTTCAAGATTTGGCTTCGATTTTGTAACTGAGCTATCACCGCCTGTTGGGCTTGTAACATTTTGAAGATCATCCGAAGGCTGATCCCGTCCCTTTCAACGTTTTGGGGATTTTTCTTTACCGATCGGACTCCCCTATGAACGCTATTTGAGGAGTCAGTAAGCTGATCTGCATCGACTGCCACATGTGAATTAGCATCGATCGGAATTTCGTCACCATACGCTACGTTATTATTTTCGCCTTGGTGATCAAACTTGTTATCAACGTGCAGAGGTGCCGATTGAGAGTTTGACATTTCTGTATTATAGCCTGGAATCAAAGACACTTCAAAGAGCAAGTGTGAAGCAATGTGCGTTATGAAATTTTGTATCAAATATCCACTATTATCCTTAGCCCCACGGTGAGCGCCAAACTGTTTACCCTAAAAATCGGATAACAATAAATTTATATGTGATTTTAAGGATACGTGACCTAATTTGATACAAATCACGAGTAATACAATTGAAATTAAAATTAAATAATAAATAAAAAGAATGCAAACCACCCAAGCTAGACACTGTTGATCGTTGGTTGATCCTTCTTGGACAAGGATTGATTATAATAAAAATTAAAATAAGATAATAAAATAATGATTCAAGAAAACAATCTATAGCTGTCTTTATCGATGATTGGAAAAAGTGTGCCTGAAAATAATTGAAACCCCCCCCCCCCCAATATAATAGGGGGATCTCACATTTGGTACAACTCCGTATAAGGGAAAAAATTTTCTGATTTGCTAATTAAGCGATTCCATTAATTTGTGCCCCGATGTTCGTCTCATTACGAATATTCTGGTTTTCTATCATTTAAGTTCGGTGATCTTGCCTCGAGCATTTTCGATGTCGGAATCGATTTCGGATCACGGGCTTTGTGTTCTCAAGGTCGAACATTCTAACCTCATATTCCATATCGATGAAACTCGGGGTCGATCTTTAACTCTACGCATTCCGAACCCGACCTGTCGTGCAATAGTAGATCCCGATTTCGACCATCTAGAGTCGAACCCAATTTCGACCTTATACAAACTCCAAAAGGTTGCTGCTCAATTCATGCCAGTTTTACTAAAATAAACAGATATAGACAAAAATCTAGTTGATGGTGAATTGCAATAAGAAAGTTTTCACAATCAAACAACCAACCAACAATGTTTCAATGTCAATCTAGTCTTTTTGGTTTCATAATAAGATTTAGGACTCAAACTAATAACCTCTAGTTATCAGCAGAGAAATTATATTCATCTTACTATAAATCTTGTTGGTGCCAAGCTAGTTATATAAACGCTTCTAGCCAAGACCTTTTCCACTACATTGACCAAGTGTTCATCTGCTTTACTAAAACCAATAAACTATAAACTTTTTAAATGATAAAATTGATATTCATGATATAATTTGTATTCATTTGTTTCGTATAAATATCTATTGTCGATACGGCTTCAAGCTCCCAGACTAGACTGTAATGTCGGAAAACCTTTTAACAATAGATGGGGACATCCACGACCCTAAAGATTCCTTACAAAGACACAAATCCAAAAAAATGCCACTCGATAGACCACATGTATCACATATGGTACCAAAATTAGTGGTCAATAAACACTTTAGTTAGCGTGTAGATACTTTTTATCCATCTAATATTCATAACATATTAGTCAAAAACCAAAAAGAAAAAAATATATCAAAATAATTGAATTAATACTTTAAATCCATTATCTACATACAATAAATTTAAGGTCAAATCCTGCCTTACGAGTTGAGCTATTTAGTTGAGATTCACAATTCTGTCCAATTCATTTGAAACCCAAAAATCTTGTTATTTTAATTTTTAGTCACTTTAGAACGAAAGCTTTCAATAGTACAACATGAATCACATATTACCAAAATCAATGACTTATTAAAGTCGAATTAATTCATTAAATTCAAATACAAGATTTTAAGCGACATAGATTCTCTCACAAATTAATCTTAAGCACCTCCAAACTCTCGTTGAGAATAAAATACATACGTTGATCAAGAAATTCCATAATTTTATCCAATCAAAGAAGACAACTTATAGATGCTTTGTGAATGTTCATTGATAAAATTGTTTTAGAGATTCGAAGTAGTACTCATTTATCTACTAAAATGCTTTTACTCAAAAGTTGATTTGTGATTTCAATTTTTTTGTACAAGTTCGTATTAGCAAATTAACCAAATTTAAATTTGCACACAGATTATTCTTCTGTATTACAGGATGATAACTTGCAAAAAGCTCTATTCCAGGACCAAACCAGCCAAATTTAAGATGCACATCAACCAAAGAACTGAAACAAAAAAAGCTGCTCAGAATTTGCAATTAACTAATCACGGACGATTATCATAAGTCCAGACATAATTTTGAGCAAGTTCATCACTGCAATCAGAAAATCCAATCAAAAATGAGATAAAAAACACAAATTAAAAATATTTATATAAAACCATTAGCTATAGCTTTCAGAGAAATTCCATTGAAGGAAGTAGTGCAGACATTCAACACGGCATCAGGTTCTGACCGCCCGTCTGCTTGTTCCTCATCAATAAGCTAACAAAATAAATTTATTTAATAAATATTATTAGTAAATACTTTCAAATCTAAATAATAATTAGGAGACATCAGAAAATTAGTTGAGAATTATTTGTCTTCATTCATTTTCAGTGTGTAGTATAAGTTTTTTGTTTAACATCATTTGCCTCCTACACTGCAACTTTAAGCAAACTTATCAAGCAGAAAATAAAACTAAATAGAGAAAAATTAAACAAAATATTAAAAAAGTTACATTTCAGATATGGCATCAGATAATAAGCGGAGTAAATAATCAACAGAATTATTCAGTATTTACTGTGTTATATCTTCATATGCCATCGGAGAACCACTAAAAAATCGAAAATTTCTAATATCTGAAAAGGCAACCATTTCAGTTTAAGCATCAGCTATATCTCCTTGTTCACATCTTTCAGTACAAGAAGAGGGCAAATCCGATGCGATCTAGAAACAACAAATATAAATAAACAGATTATACATATATATGACTATTTATTGTAAACTCAATTGACAGAGAAAAGCAAATGTTCTAAGCAAGTAAGAAACAAAGGAGAAAATCTTGCTTAAATAGAGCTTGGGCTGTGCTTAGGGTTTGGAGTTGCGGCATTTAGCTAGAAAACTGGCGAATATCCTTCTTTGCCCCTGTAGTTTTTCAAAAGTACATTATGACATAAGAATTGTAAAATTTCAAAAAAAGAACGAGAATTTATTTCAACTGAAAATAATATTTGAAAATTAAAGTTGTGAGTTATTTGAGTGAAAAATTTTTAAAAATAATTTTTTAGAGTTTTTTTAAAGTTTCAAAAAAAATTAAATTCATTTTCAAGTGAAAACTAAAAATTTTATGACCAAACACTAATTTTACAAAAAAAATTAAAATTTTTCAAAAGAAATCTAATGTACAAACGGGCTCTAAATTACCCATTATAATTTCGTTATACGTGTGACTACGAGAAATGAAATCAACTTACATAAAAAGAAAGCTTTGTATGAAGAAATTCTTGGTATTGAACACTTTGGTCTTGAATAGATTTTGTGCCACGTGAATTTGGAAGTCAAGACAATGAGTTACGAATATCAAATAAAAATAAAAACGATCCTCCATCGAAGCAAACTTTCTGTTACTTAATCAACTATCGTATATATCCGTCTCTATTGATATGATGTTAAGAATTTTTTCTATTTAAAAGATATTTTTTACTATTAAAAATTTGAGGGGTTATAGTACTATGATGTTATTTAAGAATTCTTTTACTCTCTTTTTGGCTTTAAAATTATTTTTTCCGTCTTAAATTATCTATCGTGCTTTCTAAAAATAATTATCTCAAATTATTTGTCATTTTTAGAGTATAAAATAAAATTAAATTAATTTTTTTTAATTTTACCCATTAATAATAATAATTGTTCTTGAAGATGGAGATAGGATATAAATAGAATAAATATTCAGTGAAGAGAGATTATTTTTAATAAAATAAATAAGGATAAAATAGTCCAACCCTCCTCCTAATTAATGTTTCTTAAGGGACGTATAAAAGAGAAACACGACAAATAATTTGAGACAGTGAGAATAATCACAAAACTAAAAAGAAGCATACTTATTGAAGAATTATTATTTCCATAAGTAGTGATTATTTCCATATATACTTATCTAAGCAGAACATTAACAAAATTGGACAATGCACAGAAATGGCCGGTTGGTCGAAATTAAAAGCATTCACTAGTTAAAAAGTGTATCTTCCACACACCTATCCTGATTATTATGTTTATTTTGATATATTAATGACTTTCTACGATATTATTCTTATTTTGTTTATACATGGGTGTTAGTTCCATGTAGTAACTTCATGTTCATCTATGTATCAAAACTTCATGACTACTTTGTCATTTAATTCACAATGGATTTGTGAAAAAGCTATCTGCTTTATTCTCTAATTGATACTACACAAATAAAAAAATGCTACAATAAAGTAAAAGTTTATTGATATAAAAATCCTATCATAATAAACTTGGAGTTTATTGATAACTACACACACCATGATGTAAACATGAAGTTTATCAATATTGATAATTCATCCAGTTGGCATAATTGGTTTAGCCATGTTAATTTAAGTATGATGTGCAAAAATAAAAGACAATTCACATGGATAAATATTAAAGAATTAGAAAGTTCTGTATGAATTTTCTTATATTGCTTGTTCTCATTAATTAATATACCAACTAAAATTGGGATTGAATTCCATGAATACTGGAAATATCAAAGGAGAATATGGCTCATTCACCTACCATATATACCACATAAGATGCATCTATGAGATGGTTACATGTGTGATTATTATTAACCCGCAACCTAGTGTTTGCGAGGTAATCTGCTCAATAATTTAATTAGAGCATAAATTTCATATTTTCTATTTAAGACAGTTCATCTTGATAAGTTGGTTTAGCAAAATAATTTATTGAGTGCCTCCACTTAATAGCTAAATTATTACTTATGAGAATAAAGTTATCTATATCAGTTTGATATACGTTATATACGAAAATATATTACATTCTCCCCTCACAAATGGTTCATGGTCAGTGACCAAATAATTCCATTTTATTGTTATTAATATGCGGCGTATATTGTGATTAACATCATAACATACAAAGGTGGATTTCCAAAGTTGAGAAAACAAGTTAATTTATCTAACATGAGAGAGAGACATGATAAAAGTTGAGAAAAAGTTACATGCAATGAATTATCATTTGTACATCAAGATCCTCGAATAGGATAATATGAACTTGAAGCTCATAAAAGGATAATTCACCTGCAATATATTGCAAAGCATGCCAGAAGCATTTGGACCCAAGAAAGTAACTATTCTCACTGTAAATGCTCATATTAGAATAAGTCCTAGAAGGACAAAGTCTATGGTATGCTTAAAGCGTATAGACAAATCGGTTTCAAATAAAATTCTTGATAAAGAAAATGAGCAAAAGATCAAAGAGATCATAATAACAGGCAAGTGCTCTAGAAGAGTACATGACATAACATTTTATAAACCTTCAGGAGAGGTTTAGGTATTTGAAATGAATGAAGAGATCTCTATGTTATGTCTTTATGAAAAAAATGTTGGAACCGATATAAAATGTTCGCCGACGACACCTATGATATCGCCAAGTATAGATGAAGATCTTAAGTCTGTCGAATATAAACGCAAAAATATTAGCCAAATGGAAGAGAAACAATTCAAGTAGAATTGGTTTCATATGAAAAACATGTAGTTTTGGACCTACAATTCAAACACTTGAAAGTATAAAGTCAACGGTGTGGGCAATCAGTTTTCTTTATCTTATATGTCTAGCATGACAAGAAAACTTGATATGCATATAAATTAAAGTCTATTATATGACTTATATGACAATCCCTAACGGATTTAATTCGCTTAAAGCATATACAATTTTTGGTCCTGAAGTACCATATTGTGCAATTTGTGTACATATGTATCTTGCTATAAGTATAAGCATGATAATATGATAGCGAGAATCTCTACAAAGATATTGAAAAGGCCATTCAACGACGTTATATGAAGATATTACATATCTATCAAGAATGATAATTTCAAGGTACAACATATTCATTTAAGTTAATTGTTTATCAAATCTCTACCAATGATCTTTTGAAGATGGTGCACAAGATTGGAATGCGAAGACTCAAGGATGTGAACCGATGCTCTTATTAGGGAGAGTTAATACGCGTTGTACTCTTTTCCCTTACAAGGTTTTGTCCCGCTGGATTTTCCTTGCAAGGTTTTTAACGAGGCAACCAAAAGGCATACTTCTAAATTTGTGGGGTTATAGTACTATGATGTTATTTAAGAATTTTTTACTCTCGTTTTGGCTTTAAAACTATTTCCTCTGTCTCAAATTATCTATGGTGCTTTCTAAAAATAATTGTCTCAAATTTTTTGTCATTTTTAGAAGTTCAAAACAAATAAAATTATATTTTTTCCATTTTACCCATTAATAATAATTGTTCTTGAAGATGGAGATAGGACATAAATAGAATAAATATTCAGTGAAGAGAGATTATTTTTTATGAAATAAATAAGGGTAAAATAATCCAACCCTCCTCCTAATTAATATTTTTTAAGGGACGTATAAAAGAGAAACACAACAGATAATTTGAGACAGAGGGAATAGTCACAAAACTAGAAAGAAGCATACTTATTGAAGAGTGATTATTTCCATAAGTAGTGATTATTTCCATATATACTAATCTAAGCAGAACACTAACAAAATTGGACAATGCACATAAATGGCCGATTGGTCGAAATTTTTTAAAAGCATTCACTAGCCAAAAAGTATATCTTCCATACACCTATCCCGGTTATTATGTTTATTTTGATATATTAATGACTTTCTACGATATTATTCTTATTTTGTTTATACTCATGTAGTAATTTCATGTTCATCTATGTATTCAAAATTTATGACTACTTTGTCATTTAATTCACAATTAATTATAAATTAAATAAGTCAAATACTAGCCAATTTAATTTTCGAAGTTTTTGTTATAATTTCCTATCTATATAATTTTTGCTGACCTCTTTATATCAAAATTGTCTTTTCTAAAATTGCACTACTGTTGGAATAGGGGGAGAATGCATCTTCCTATTTGGGGGAGAATCTTTGACATTTATGCATCTTCCTATTTGGGGGAGAATCTATGACATTTATAGAATTAAATAAAATATATATATATGGCAATTACTATTCATAGCCTACTCACAAAAAAACGATTATTTTTCTTTAGTTAGGTAGTTTACACGACCTGTAAGAGTCTTTATGAATAAGGTTAATCGAAGATTTGAAAAAGTTTATTGGTAAGAGGGAATCATTTTTTAACCAGCGTACCTATACTTATTTATGTATTCGAGGAAGAGGCTGGAGCAGAAAAAGACCAGATTTCATACATATGAGACAGGTAGAGATATGAAACGAATAATTTATTGAAAAGCGAATTTAATTCTGTAGTCGTCGTCTTTGTTCGAAAAATGCACTTAAAAGAGAGTTTGGTTTACTGGCAAAAAACAAGACACTATCAGGTATATGAATTAAATATATTATTTAGTACATCAATCTTGATCAGATTACATTAAATCTTATATTTGTATTGTTATTACAGCAAGCTTGATTAGATTACATTGAATCTTAATGCAATCTATATCATGTCTATATTAAAGTCTATCACCATTGTAATATGGCCCTATAAAATGTGAAGTTTCTCCTTCATTTGCATAGCATCACAAACAGCTTAAACATGGAGAAAAAGATAGCCCTTTTTCTTCTTGGCTTTCTATTCATTTCTCATTATGTGGTCATAATCCAATCCAAAATCCCATACCCTCCTTGTGATCCATGCACCTGCACTGGTAATGAGTGCAAAAAGTATTTGGGAGATTCGTATCAGTATGAATGGCCGGAGTTGAAAGGAGTTGAGATCATGAAAGCTAAAGCCATCGTAGAACGCACAAATCCTGATGTTACTGGCGTCGTGTTAAAAGATATTTATTGTATTGTTACAATGGACATTTGTTGCAATCGTGCGTGGCTTTGCCCTGATGAGCATGGTCGTGTTAAAAAAGTACCAAGGGTTGGATGGTAAAACTTTCCGAATTATCATTCTCAACTTTGAAATATATTATATAAAAATCTTTTTCTTTTCAATAATATTATGTGGAATTACTACTTCGTTTTCTTTTACAGTTTGATCTAAGCACCATCAGCACCATCTCAAATAGTAATAGTAGTATTATATCAAATAGTTTAGGACGTCCACAAAGAGTACAAGGAAACAGCCTAGATGAATTTTTTTTTTTTTTTTTAAAAAAAGAATAATATCCTGCACTTGTAGTAAGAAAGAGAAACCTTCAATTAGTAAAACGGAAAAGATATGGTTTCAAATTCTTTCACAAGATTAAAAAAGAAAATTAATCAAAAAAGAAAAAAAAAAAAAGTAAACTGTTATAAATAGAATTTTATTTAAGGTGAATGTCTATATTTTAGAGAGATTTTAGGATTTTGTTACTTTGTGGCTAAGTCACTTTTTCCCTATAAATATAGGGGTTCTATTTCTAATTCATCCCAAATCAATAAGAATTCTCTCTTTGCTTTTCTCTGCAATACTCTTCTTCTTCTTTTATTGTTTCATAACACGTTATCAACACGAGACTCCAATCAATTGAGTAGAGGCTTTGGGATACGTGCATGGTGCTTAACGTATACATAATAATGAGCATAATGATTGTCAATTGTTGTGACGACCCGGTAAATCGTCTCAGGGGTTACTGCTCCGTCTTCCCCAAATTTCTGTATCATTATGCCTTGTTATCCGTGTTTTAGGTAATTAAGTTGAGTAAGTTGCATTCGGAGTGAAATCGGTAATAAATGAGACCCTTAGTCTCTTTTAAGAAAGGCTTAAAATGTGAAAGTCAACTGGATGTTGACTTATGAGTTAGAAGGCTCGGATGTGAATTCTGATGATTCAGTTAGTTTCGGGAGAGGATTTATGACTTAGGAGAGTGATCAGAATTAGTTTTGGTGGTTCCGTGTAGAATTAGTCTTGAATTGATGAAGTTAGAATTTTGGCGATTTCCGGTCGACAGGCGAGATATTGATCCGAGGGCCGGAATGGAATTTCGAAAGTTGCTGTAGCTTCGATATGTGATTTAGGACTTGTGTGTAAAATTTCAGGTCATTCGGACGTGGTTTGGTTGGGTTTAGACCAAAAGAGCGATTTAGAAGATTTTGAAATCCTTAGGCTTGAATCCGATGCGAATTCCATGTTGTGATGTTGATTTGACCGTTCCGAAGGTCGGAATAAGTTTAAATAAAGTTATGGGATATGTTGGCATGTTTAGTTGAGGTTCCAGAGGCCTCGGGTGAATTTTGGGTGGTTAAACGGATTAAACCATCGTTGGAAAAGCATAAGTTGCAGAAAAACCAGGTGAGAAATGCGGACCGCATATCTCACAGTGAAGTCGCAAAAACAAGCAGAAATTTGGGCAAGATTCGCGACCAAAATGCGGCCAGAATGCGAATCGCAAACCTAAAATGCGAACCGCATATTTGACAGTGGAGATCGCATACTGAGACAGAAACCTGGACAAAAATCTACGTCAAGAATGCGACGGGAATGCGATCGCAAACCATGAAATGCGAACCGCAAATCTCGCTTTGTGTTGATTTCGCGGTGAAGGCTAGGGCTGTCTTCGCGATGGCTACGTCAAATATGCGAACCGCATACCTGCTATGCGACAGGTATGCGATCGCATATTTGGTCGGGCAAGGGTGTTTTAACTCGATTTTTGACCACTCTATAAATAGAACTCAGTATCCATTTTACCATGCAAAACCCATTTCCGTTACCCACGAAGAGAAAAACCTCCAAACACCATAGAATCACCATAAATCAACTTCAAAACCATATCCAAAGGAGATTATCTTGTGTGGATTCTTAGAGAAGGGGATTTGACCATTCTAAACACATTTGGAGCTAGAGAGCTCGGATTGAAACAAGATTTGAAGCAATTCTTGGAGGGTTCCCAAGAGAAACATCGGGGTAAGTGTTCCTAACTCAATTTTGAAGGAATTACCTAAGATTATAGCTGTTTTTAGCATTTTACTGGTATTTTGAGTTGGAAAAATGGTGAAAACCCTAAAGCTTAGATTTGAGGGTTGGAGGTCGATCTGGTGTCGGAATTCGACAAATTTTATATGGTTGAAATCGTGAGAAGATAAGGAACCCATTGAGGTGATAATTTCTGAATTTCGAGACGTGGGCCCGGGCTCGGGTTTTCTAATTTCGGAATTTCTTGGTGTTTTTCAATTGTTTCGCTTGGGCTTTGTTCCCACGACATATTGTGATGTAATTATTCTGAATTTGGACAGATTTGATGCACGTGGAGGCCAATTCAAAGGGCAAGGGCGTCGCGGGCTAAGGATTTAGCCGATTTGAGGTGAGTAATGTTTGTAAATGATGTCCTGAGGGTTTGAAACCCCGGATTTGCACATCATAGTGCTATGTTCTGCCGTTTACTACTGGGGATTGTAACTTGGTCCAACCTGAATGATGATTTTACTACGTAATTGATTGAAACCCATTGATATCATCATATTTGGGCATCTCGCCGATTATGTGAACCCTTCAAGGGTATTTGTCATTGTTTACTAAATCATACTTGGGCATCTCGCCGGTTATGTGGACCCTTCAAGGGTATTATTTGGCATCTCGTCGGTTATGTGGACCCTTCAGGGGTATTATTTGGCATCTCGCCGGTTATGTGAACCCTTCAGGGGTATTTTTGCTGCATTGATTCATTTCATAAACTCAGTTTTGAAACTTAAATGATATTTTCAAATGATTTAAATGGGATCGGGTGGCACGCCGCTACGAGATGTGACATGCATGGATCGGGTGACACGCCGTCACGAAATATTGCACTACTGAACCCCCCACAGTAAGCGCCGGGTACCCAGGGAACGGGTGGCACGCCGCCACGATAGTCATGACTTGCATTCAATTGCATCGCATTGCATTTTTAGTTGTGTTGGTGTTGTTTCCATTTACTTCACGCTATCTATTTGAGATGTTACATGTTTTTACTGTTCCATCGTGGATTGCTTTAAGTCCTATGTGTTTCTTACCTTCAGTCATTATTTATATTTATTACTCACTGAGTTGGAAGTACTCACATTACTCCCTACACCATGTGTGCAGATTCAGGCGTTATCGGTTCCGCCCCGAGGTACTGACTACTACTATTGTCAGGGTGGTGATTCGGAGATTACGAGGTAGCTGTTGGCGCTCACAGCCCGTATCTCTTTTATTTTGTTGTTTCCACTTTCTTCAAATAATTGTGCCAAAGATATTGTAATAGTTATTTTATTATTAGGATTTCATTAGTGGCTCATGACTTTGTGACACCCCGATCTGAGGGTTGTAGTCGGGATGGTTTACTATATTTTTCCGTAATTTACTGTTATTAAATCATACTTATATTATTTTCGTATTATTTAACTGTTAAAATGAAGTTAGTTTGGATTGGCTGGCCTTGTCTTCATGTGAGGCGCCATCACGACCCGGTTGGGATTTTGGGTCGTGACAATTGTTCCATGATTCCTTGAGAAATAAATTCTGAATTTAAAGTAAGTATTTTACCTTATTTTTCTCTTTTAAATTCTTGAAATTCTATAATTTGATTTTAAATACAAGCAAAGACAATAAATTTTGTTTATAACTCTAATAGAGTTTGTAAGAAATTATAATCACCTGAAGTGGTGAAATTTCTATGTCTTGCCATGATCAAATTCATGTATGATTATGAGCACAAGAAGTGAACACCCGTCCCATTGAATTTGCTTCATTCCCGTTCCCTTAAGAGATGTGGTAGTAATATGTTAAGTCTGAAAGAAGACAAAATTGGACGTGGCAGTAGACGAAATTATAATCATCATCATTGTGGTAACGAGAATAATAAGGATTCTCAAAATAATCCTTCACCCTGTGAAAGTAATATTTGTAATCAATTTAACATGAGATTTTGTAAAGCACGTATAGATGATTATGATCCATTCAAGACGTGAATGTGATAACATGTGACTCATGCATACATGTTCATTCTAGAAGTGAGTGTAGTGAATATACCACACTCACCTCTAGAAGGGAGTTTAAGATGAAATAAGAAAATAATGTCATTATTATGGTATGAATGGTCATTGATCACGTACCTATTGTACGCCAAAATATTTGACAATGAGATTATTAAAGGATAACAGTAATGCAAGAAACAGATCTTGCATATAATTTTGACAATAACCATAATGGTATAACTTTCTCGTTAAAAGAATATTCACCATATGGATGTTGATGAATATGTGATAGTACCAAATTAATGAGAGCTCTGAAAGAGCCAACTATTATTATTTTGGAAGAATAAAATTGATTATCAATAACGTATTGTCTCGTAGTAAGTCTCAGAGAAACTTAATTAGTTTCTAAAGTATTCGCGAAAGCGGTTGGTTATATTGAGACTATAAAGAAAGGAAAGATTTAATATCTTTTATTACTACAACTTGTAGCGGGGTAAAATGTATGTGAAAAACTACCTGCTTTATTCTCTAATTGGTACTACACAAATAAAAGAATGTTACAATAAAGTAAAAGTTTATTGATATAAAAACCCTATCATAATAAACTTGGAGTTTATCGATAACTGCACACACCATGATGTAAACATGAAATTTATCAATATTGATATATTATCCAGTTGGCATAATTGGTTTAGCCATGTTAATTTAAGTATGATGTGCAAAAATAAAAGAGAATTCACATGGGTAAATATTAAAGAATTAGAAAGTTCTTTATGAATTTTCTTATATTGCTTGTTCTCATTAATTAATATACCACCTAAAATTGGGATTGAATTCCATGAATTCTGAAAATATCAAAGGTGAATATGGTTCATTCACCTGCCATGTATACCACATAAGATACATCTATGAGATAGTTACATATGCGATTATTATTAACCCGCAACCTGGTGTTTGCGAGGTAACTTGCTCAATAATTTAATTTAGAGCATAATTTTCATATTTTCTATTTAAGACAGTTCATCCTGATAAGTTGGTTTAGCAAAATTATTTATTGAGTGCCTCCACTTAATAGCTAAATTATTGCTTATGAGAATAAAGTTATCTATATCAGTTTGATATACGTTATATACGAAAATATATTACATTCTCCCCTCACAAATGGTTCATGGTCAGGAACTAAATAATTCCATCTTATTGTTATTAATGTACGGTGTATATTGTGATTAACATCATAACATACAAAGGTGGATTTCCAAAGTTGAGAAAACAAGTTAGTTTATCTAACATGAGGGAGAGACATGATAAAAGTTGAGAAAAAGTTACATTCAATGAATTATCATTTGTACATATAGATCCTCGAATAGGATAATATGAACTTGAAGTTCATAAAAGGATAATTCACCTGCAATATATTGCAAAGCAATGCCAGAAGCATTTGCTGACCCAAGAAAGTAACTATATTCTCACTGTAAATGCTCATATTAGAATAAGTCCTAGAAGGACAAAGTCTATGGTATGCTTAAAGCATATAGACAAATCGGTTCCAAATAAAATTCTTGATAAAGAAGAGGAGCAAAAGATCAAAAAGATCATAATAAAAGGCAAGTGCTCTAGAAGAGTACATGACATAACATTTTATAAACCCTCACGAGAGGTTTAGGTACTTGAAATGAATGAAGAGATCTCTATGTTATGTCTTTATGGAAAAAATGTTGGAACCGATATAAAATGTTCGCCGACGACACCTATGATATCGCCAAGTGTAGATGAAGATCTTAAGTCTGTCGAATATAAACGCAAAAATATTAGCCAAATGGAAGAGAAACAATTCAAGTAGAATTGGTTTCATATGAAAAACATGTAGTTTTGGACCTACAATTCAAACACTTGAAAGTATAAAGTCAACGGTGTGTGCAATTAGCTTTCTCTATCTTATATGCCTAGCATGACAAGAAAACTTGATATGCATATAAATTAAAGTCTATTATATGACTTATATGACAATCCCTAACGGATTTAATTCGCTTAAAGCATATATAATTTTTGGTCCTGAAGTACCATATTGTGCAATTTGTGTACATATGTATCTTGCTATAAGTATAAGCATGATAATATGATAGCGAGAATCTCCACAGAGATATTGAAAAGGCCATTCGACGACGTTATATGAAGATATTACATATCTATCAAGAATGATGATTTCAAGGTGCAACATATTCATTCAAGTTAATATGGCTGATTTGTTTATCAAATCTCTACTAACGATCTTTTGAAGATGGTGCACAAGATTGGAATGCGAAGGCTCAAGGATGTGAATTGATGCTCTTATTAGGGAGAGTTAATACGCGTTGCACTCTTTTCCCTTACAAGGTTTTGTCCCGCTGGATTTTCCTTGTAAGGCTTTTAACGATGCAACCAAAAGGTATATTTCTAAACAGTGTACTCTTTTTCCTTCTCTAAAATTTTTTTTCACTGGGTTTTATTTTAGTTGTGGTTTATAATGAGCCACATTATCTGTTGAATAGACATTCAGGGGGAGTGTTATAAATAGAATTGTATTTAAGGTGAATGTCTATATTTTAGAGAGATTTTAGGGTTTGTTACTTTGTGGCTAAGTCACTTTTTTCTTATAAATAGAGGGGTTCCATTCCATTGTAATTCATCCCAAATCAATAAGAATTCTCTCTCTACTTTTCTCTGCGATACTCTTTTTCTTCTTTTATTGTTTCATAACAGTAATAGTCTATCTATATTTACAAGAGTGTTTGTACATTAGAATAAGTTCCCTACATTACACTCATTGGGTTCATTGGGTTGTGGCCAGACCAGGGAAGACCTACGTGGGGTCAAGAGGGTTCATTTGAACCCGTCGGATGTATGTTTTATCTTTCTTGTAGTATGCTTTATATATAATGTTTGTTGACCCCACTTGACACAAAGACACTGTCTAGCCCATTGGCAAAGTGCATTCAAATTTTCCAGAATACCTGAGTTCGGACTCTTTTTTCCCCTATATACATATGACATAGGGAAATTTCTACTTCTCCTACATCACTCTATCTTTTTTCCTATACACATACAACATTAGGAAAATTTTTGTTTCTCTTTTTTAGACTAGGAAAGCTTTATATACACAATTTAGGGAAAGAAAAATACATCTTTTTAATAAAAAAATTATTTTGTTGACGTCATTGTATATTTATTTCTTTGCATTTTGAATCCCTTGATGAAAACTTTGGGTCCACCGCTGCGCCAGACCCTGCATGAACGTGGGATGTCCTATGCATCGATCTGCTCTTTTTGTGATACAGCTCTGTTGTCGGCTAAAGCGATCCTAGAATCCCATTCTTCATTTTCCTTGTTAACATCAGCAGGAGGCAAAAAGCAATCCATTGACAAACCACTTATATTAAAATCAATCTCTTCAATCTTCCATGTTTCCTCAACTTTTGCTCTATAGTCAATGTTCTTTCCATATCTATAAATTGTTGCTGTAGTTTTCCCACTGTGTGCTATGTTTACACCTTCAATATACAGATAATCTTTCAACATAGATTCCATACTTGTTTCCCAAAAAACACTATCATCTTCTTTAGCTGATTTCAATCTTACTAGTTTTGTGTCCTCAAATTGGATAAGAAGTCCGGAGCGTTGGCTGAAATAGCCCCATATAGTGTGATGAACAACTTCTGTGTTAGCTGTATTCTGTGCCTTCAACATGTCTTTGGTTGTCTCAAGCTTTAGTATAAAGCATTCTTCATCCTTAATTTTCTTTTCACCAATACAAACAGCCTTCAAAAATAAATTGGCTGTTGATCTGGGGTCTAATCCCTGTTGATCAAGAAAAATTTCATGAACAAGAGCAGTATTTATATAAGTAACCATTTAGGGGGCGTTTGGACATAAAAATTGTGAAATTCCAAAAAAAAGTGGAAAAGAAATAAAGTAAAAATTATTTTTGAAAATTAAAGTTGTGTTTGGACGTAAATACAATTTAAAGCTGTTTTTGAATTTTTATAAGTGATATAAAGTGAAAATTTAAAAAAAACAGCTTTTTGGAGTTTTTCAAATTTTCGAAAAATTCTGAACTTCAAGTGAAATTTGAAATTTTCATGGCCAAACATTAAAAAAGGGCAGCTCGATGCACCACCCGGACCACAAGGGTCTATTCTGCGCAGTCTTACCATGTATTTTTACAAGAGGCTGCTTCTACGACTCGAAACCGTAACCTCCTGATCACATAGCCAAATACTGATTCCGAAAAAAAAAGCAAAATTTTCTGAAAAAAAATGTGAAATTTTTTATTGGCCAAATTTGTCCTTAGATCCCACTTGAGTAGAACTACTAGTTGGATGATTGCATAAAGAACAAAAGGGATGGGTGTGACTTGCAAATCAAAGACAAGAAGTATGTTACATTAGTCATCGAAAGATGATAAAGAATGTGTAAAGAAAAGTTTATACCACAAAAATTCGAGGTTAAGTTCTATGCATTAACAGTCTACAAAGTATTTATACAATCAGCTGACTTATACGATAATTAACGAGCTTTATTGCTCGGATCCTCCAAAAACATTTTTGGCGGATCAGACACAAATGTAGAGACATTTTTGGAACATCCCGAACAACACAAATTATAGGAAACGGCAATGGACGTTTTATCACAAGTAAAATTACACGTCGGCATATATAACTTAAATCCTACAGTTTATGTTACTTGGCCTCAAAATAACGGAAGAAGACGGGGTTACCTGAAAGAATCTCCGGGGTGGTCTTGGAGGACCTTTTGAAGCATTAGAATTGTTGGAAGAGTGACTCCAAGCTACTATTCCATTACTACCTGCACTGACCTTGCAATCAGAAACAACCAATTCTAGAAACCACAAATCAGGGTTCTTTTGCCAAAGAACAAATCCTCCATCTTCACAATTCCTTTTGGAATTCATATGGTTACCACTTTGATGAATATCTGATGTTGCCATCTGCAATTGTCCCACTGCATACATGCTATTTATTGAATTTAATGCAGCTTGCCCTCCACTAGCTGCTAGATATTGTTGTACTATGTATTTTGCAGTAGAAGCCTTCTGTTGATCACAATCAAAAGGATTTTAGCATGATTTTTGTTTCAGAAATTTAAGCAAAATCTATCAGTAAAAGCCTTCTGTTGACCACAATATTAGAAGGCATACAATTGAAAAGCATAAAATTCGTGGATTTTGCAAGATTGTTACAGGCTAATGAGTTTTATTAGGGACATGCCAACCAACATAGTCAGAGGGAGAAATTCTGAAACAACAACAACAAACCCAGTGAGTTCTCACAAGTGGAGTCTGGTGAGGGTAATATGTATACAAACCTAACCCCCTACCCTGAGAGTGCAGAAAGATTATTTCCGATAGACCCTCAGCTAGAGAGTAGATGAAAAGAAGCATTAGCCACAAGTAATAATAACAATAAGATGTTAAGAAAATCAAAGCAAACGATAGCAATCAAACGGTAGGTAGAGATAGCAATCTAAGAGTAAAAAGGATATCATACTAACACTAATGCTACCAATACGAGAAAGAAAGAGCAAAATGCTCGACTACTAAGAAATTCTAATAAGAAAATAAAAAAGTGCAAGTCCTTAGATTTGAAACTGCAACCTTAAACAATTTTCGAACCACCTTTGCTGTTACACTAGAATCTTCACTTAACTCATTGAGATTTAGCAAATTATATATATGTGCAAGAAATTTTCTTTTATCCTATTTTATAATATAATTTTTCAGCAAAAGATATTCAATTGAACCCATAGTCTCCACATATGTCCGGACTTGTCAACCAAAGTAGGTGCTACATTCCGAATATAGCTAAATAAATACAGAAGATGCTTAGATTTGACCCTTATTTATTTGACGAATTGAGGCATAGCTGATTGATTTTTATCGATAGATTGAAATAAAAACCAATTTAACATTAGCATAAATGAAAAACATATAGAGATAGCACTCACAATGGAACCATCCATAACAGGCAAGCTAATAGCATGATCCAATTGAACTTGAAAAGGGATAAGAGCAGAGCCAACAATTTTCAACAAGAATATAAATTGATCATTATTGCTTGAAACAGCTTTTGATTGAGCAGATAATTTATCAGCTTTCATAAGATTACGCATATTTTTCCACCTTAGGGCTGCATTAGTACCCATTTTGCTAAACATTTCCTCTGGAATTGGCACCTCTAAAACTGTCTCTAAACCATCTTCTTTTTCCAAATTAGAACACAATTTCCTCATTGTGTAAAATCTGATACTATTCTTGAATTCTCCTTCCAATTTTATGAGAAAAAAGAAAAAAAAATAAGAAAAATCTATATACTAGAAAGAGGAAGATTGTAGGAACATTTCACTCTTGCAATAATTGAGAAATGGGGTTTCAATTTTTTTCTCTTTTGGAAATATTTGAATGGAACGGATGATTTTGTGAGAAATTTGGGGAAGAGGAAAAGGATCCTTTCTTCAAAAGGTGGTTTTTTGGGGTAGTTGCTAGTGTGTGGGCATGATTTTGGCGGGAATTAGATCTTTGTTTTTTTTCCTTCTAAATATGGATAGAGCGTCAAATGAGCGTGTTGAATAAATATGAACGAATCAAAACAAATTAAACCAATATATAGGCGAGTTAATAACCTGGCCAAAGGTTTCTTGGGCTTATATGGTTGCATTGCTTAAGATGTACTATTATATCATATACTTACTTTAATTAGTTTTAATTATTCTTAATCTTTTATCGTCAAAGACATATTAAAGATTTAAACATGATAGAATCATCCTTTAAAGTTTTAAATACTGGACTTATTGCACTTCAAAAAATATGAGTTTATAATATAGTATTTGATAATATTACAGCACTTTTCATATATATAAAACTAAAATACTGAATTTAGTTGAAACCATAGCTAAAGTATGTCCACCATAAAACACTTCTTGCAATATGTTGTGATATGCGCAGCCAAAGTAAACCTTGTTTTTACATGTAGTTTAGGACTTTTATTTGTCAGCTTTTCTACTGTTTATCTGTTGGACAAAAAGCACATAATGTTAATTAGAGAAAAATGCCGAACAAATAGTGACACAGGAACAAGGATGGAATAAAGAAGACAATATGACCAAATCAGAACAGCCTTAAATCTTTTTTTCTTTTTCTTTTTCTTTTTTTGCTAGTAACCTTAAGTCAATGTCGACTTTTTGCAACTTTTATCATTGTCATTTCTTTTTGATATTCGGGGAAAAAAGACAGAATTTACTCTCTTTAATAGGACAATTTTTATGGTATTCGGACAACGAACTTCAACTCACAGCTGGATGCATATTCAGCATTTGTTTAGCAAAAAAAGTATTATGATTTCTCTTCGTAACTCCTCTTTTCGATAACAAACTAACAACCTTTTATATCAAATATAAAAATCAACCAAGAAAAATTATACTGATATAAATTCTGGAGCTTGCTGGCAATAGTTGACAAAGTTTGCTTCATTTTTGAATTTCTTTTTTTTTTTTTTTGCGTTTGATATTAAGGAAAAATCTAATGTCATTAAATTAAGAGTATGTTTGGTATGATGAAAAGCATTTTCGTTTGCAAATGTTTTTTTGGTGTTTGACGTGTCAGTAAAATATATTTCTCGAAAAGAATACATACTTCTTGAAACTTAATAATAATATTAGCAAATTGAAGAATTTTTTGATTAAAAACTCCTAAAAAGTAATAAGAATGTCTTAGTGTTAATTGGAACAAGTAATATAAGGTCAAAAGTTAAGATAATTGTAAAGAAAATGATTTATAGCCACTCATTTTCCTCCTTAGTCCTATCAAAGGATAATATTTCTCGTGGTAGTCAAAACACCAAAAAATGACTTTCTCATGAAGATTATTTTCTTAAAAAATGATCTTTGTTGTACCAAAAAGAAGGTAAACGTCATAATTAAAAGCATGAAAAATATTTTGAAAGGTAAATAATATAATGCATTGCGATGGTAAATTATTATGAAAAATAAATAGAAGTGAAAGATAAAAATCTTTGATGTCTCACTCAAGAATTAACGTTACATAAAAAAAACTATTTGAGACCATTTCCTCTACTTCTAGGATGATTTCAAGGGAATTTCTATGTACCTTTCACATCTGAATGTCATTACCTCACTCAGATTTAGTCAGTCAATAAACTCCTAATATAAGGGGGAAAAATTATAATCTTATTAAAAGATTGGCCTATTATCATCTGACCAAAAGCCGGCCATTTCTCCTCCTCTATTTTCTCATATAAAACACACCATCTTGAACTCCAAACTCATAGGACATAGCTAATCAATACTAAATATTCCGCCTGTAATTGTACAGGCGCGCCCATAGCAATAATATATTTTGGTTCAGTCATTTACTTGCCATTTTCATTTTAGAATGAAAAAGCGTTTCAAACTCAAGCTTTCCATGCCTTCTTTTAGGTTTTGTCGATCCAAAAAAACTTCTAATTTCCCTAAAAGTCCAATGCCAACTTCACTATACAAAATTTCCCCTGCCTATAATCTTGATATTTCACCTTTTCCAGTCCCTCCTACAACCCCATGTCACCCGTCTTTTAAACAATCCAAAACTTTTTGGAATGTTGAGTTCCCTACTTATAGATTCAGAAAAGATCACAACTTGGCAAATAAAACATTTAATTCGCCGATTTCTGATTATTCTGATCATGACAGTAACAACATGATCTTGAGAAGGGGGAATAGTAGAATAAATGAGTCAACAAATAGTAGATTGAATAATATGAGTTTTGCCTCTACTGATAGTGGCTGGTTCAGTTTCAGCAGTGAATGTAGTAATGAGAAGCCTAATGATGAAACTGAAAGCTTTATTTCTTGTCCAAGTTTTGAAACTTCATTCGACGTTGATTATCCGATAGACCCTTTAACCGGAACCAGAAGGAGGAAAAAGAATAACAACACGAAAGCAAGGAGGATTAAACGTTACATTTCGAATAGTTTTAAAGATTCTGATTATCAGAAGATGACTACAACAAAAGCATCTGCTACGGAGAAACTGATGCCATGTATGGCTGATGGGAAAGTGAATGAGAGTTTTGCAATAGTGAAAAAATCAGCAGATCCTTATGAAGATTTCAAGAATTCAATGAAGGAAATGATAGTGGAGAAACAGATGTTTGAAGCAGAGGATTTGGAACAGCTTTTGCTTTGTTTTCTGAGTCTTAATTCAAGACAACATCATGCAATTATAGTGGAAGCTTTCTCTGAGATTTGGGAGGAGTTGTTTGGTAAATCTTCCAAGTCTGTGGATTTAAAACTTAGAAGATTTCAATGAACAATAATATAGCATAATGTTGGTTTCAAGTTCAACTTCCTAAAACTACATAAGGAGAATCACATCACATGTTTATTTTTTCATTTGTTTAATCATAACTTTTCATATGCTCGTGTAATCTGGTTATTATGCTTTGCTATTTTTGTAATAGTTGTATTATGATTCATGTTATTATGCATGGGCGAAACTACATGTTATAAAGGGTGGTTAACCGATCACCCTTCGTCGGAAAATTACACGACGTATGTATGTAGGTAAAATATTAGATTTTAAAGTTATATAGCATATATTGAACATTCTTTCTCGGAAAATTTTTTTCACTTCTATCAAGTTTGAACACCCTTGAATAAATTACTGACTTCGCCACTAGTTATATGCAATGATAATGTAAAGATCTTTTATACTATCAATAATATTACTCTAGAAAAAAAGTTTCTCTGCCCTCCAAATTCTATTGAAAGCTAATTATGTTCCTTTTGATCTCTTTTGAACTGCTAAAAGTAATTGATTATTATCCAGTTTTAGTTTTAATTTGCCAAAGAACCTTTCCATCACCTACGAGCTGTCTCTTATTGAGATAATAATGACGAGAATACCACTTGAACCATGCATTTGCGGACTCAGGCTAACCGTCATTTGATCTAAAGTACAAAGCAGAATCATATATTAAAAGTCATTTGATCTGAAGCACGAAGCAGAATCAATATTAAAATGTATTAGGTTCTGCACAAAATAATATTTCATGTTACATTATTGGACACAATCAACCAGCAAGATACACGATAATCCATTTGTAGAGCAGGAATATTGAAAAATCCTGCAAAAGCTGCACGTAGAGGCCTCAAGTTTCGATCTAAGGCAATCACTTTCCCTGATTTGACTTGAGCATCATATTACTCTGGGCAAAGCCTTATGGGCTGTTAAAGTAGGTCTGGGTGAGGTCGTTCCACTGCTGCCACCTCTTTGGTAAAGTAGGCTGATGGGCTAGCCCCCTTCTGTCGCAAAAATATAAGCACACCGATATAAATGGTACAAAGTCTTCCAGCTTTTCATACTTTTAGAGAACTTCCAGTATCACGGAAACGAAAAGCTAAGTGAGGTAAGAGATTGTTACTAAGAGCCTAACATAACTTCTCACAGAACCAGGTCTTGTTTACCACTATCAGATTCCAAAGTTAGCTCGGGATCCTCAAAATAGTTGACATGACAGAGCATACCACCAGCTTCATCAGCAAAAGAAATTTTCCTTCCCTCCCTGTGGACTGTGTTCTTGGAAACAGCAGCACCATTTTGACTCAATTTCTATATCATAGAAAAACAATATGACTAAAATAATGAGTTATGAAGTCCATATTCAAACATTGGAAAAGTTTGAATATGCTGCAACTATGAATAACAGAAAATGAATGGTACCAACCATGATTTTACAGAATCTGGTGCAGTCCCTAGTCATCATTGACAACCACTTTCGTGTTGTCTCTTCGACTTTTGTTGCACTTTTTATGGCAATCTTCACCTGTCAAACATAAGATACTTGAGGTTGAGAATGATATACTTACATTACATGTAATTCATCTAAGCATGTCATTCTAACATAGCCTTTTCCCCGTGTGTCGCAATGCCTATTTCAAGTTATGACAATTCCTCATATAACTGAAACAAAGATCAAATTGATATGTTTTCAATTGTTGGATGAGTTCTTGGAAAATGAAACATCACTAGTACTTGAAAATTTAAAATGAAAAGTATCGTTTGCTATATCAGACATAACAACTATGAATTACTTTGGTCGTTTAACTCAACAATGCACCTCAGATATGCCAGTATATCTGGAAGAACATACCTCATCGGCATCATTCTTCAAAGAACTGTTGCGATATGCTTCAAAGAGCAATTTTTCTTCTACCATATCCTTCATTGACTTCAATTCAGTCATAAGCTTCAATGCTAGAGATTCCATGTCATGCATCTGCCTCTGTGAAAATGCTATAGCACTCTCTGAACAACGTGTGATAGAGGTGCACCCAGTGTTAAGTTGAGGTAGAGAACGAGAAAGACGTGGACCTTCCAGATTGCCTTTCGGAGGGGAACTCTGTTTTAGTAGATTGCCTTTTGGAGGGGAACCTCGTTTTTCAGTCTTCCATCTCCTAGCGATCTGCTTGGGACCTATAAAAACTTTAACCTTCTTAAGCCGTGCAGATCCTTCGGAATCTTTAGTTGTGCTAGCATCAGCAAGGGCTGATCCTTCAGAATTCTCATTCCCAAAAGTGAGCTTCTCTTTACATTCTGAAAGAATTTAGCCAAGAAAAAATAAGTCAGCTTCTGTGGCACTCTCATATTCTGAGGCAGTTCAGAACATTTAGGAAGAAAACTATTATCCTTATCACAAGCAATACAAAGGACGCCATCATTAAGAGTAAGAGAACCAGGATTTTCAGTCCAAGCTTCTGTGGTCACTCTCATTGTATGGATTAATTGGAATTACATCCAGAATAACGTGTGGTGGATAACCTTAAGAAAGGAATTTAATACCTTTCAAATCTGAAGTATGAAACCAAGAGTTTATCGTTCATTTGACAAGAACTTTCACTTCAACTGGTAAATTAGAAACTTACTCATTTTTTCATGTTGGATGATACGAGCTAAAAGCAGAAGTTTTCCACCCATCAGTTAATATTTGATATGATACTAGAGTCAAAGCAAGAAGGCACTCGAAAACATAAGTCTGACAAGAAGTAAGCCATCTTTTTTTTTTAATAATAATCTGTTATCTTCATTTGTCAACACATATAAGCTGGATAATATATAATTTGCAAATTATTTAATTTCTCTGATTTACTGTAAATCAAAAGGGCCTGTAACTGAAGACACATGTGTCTAAAGTAAAACCTTGAGAACCGAAGATAAAATTCACAAATATCTGTTTGATTTGGTCATTTGGTTATTGGTTCCTGGGCTAAACCAAAGAAGCAACCACCAGAACTCTTAAGGTGAAACAGTTAAAATGAACTTTGAATTAAGTTGAAGCACTGTTCAGTTGTTTCTCTGATCTCAACTGGCATAGATCATACAGTAAGAAATTTGAAGCAACACATCAACTGTGCTTGGAGTTGCTATGCATATATATCAGTTGGATTATATAGAAAAGGGATAAAAATATGAAGTCTGTCCTACTTATGATGTTAAACCCAATTTCATATATGACTTACTATAGTTCTCCAGGTCATCGATTAATTCTATGGAGTTCATAGCCAGACAAAGTCGCTCTTGAGAGCACGGAGAAATAGCCTGCATAAGATTATATAGTTTAAAATACTTCAAGAAATACAAATAAAGCAAATTATCTTCAGCAAACACCCCTAACCTTTCGTGTTGAAAGAAGTCTCTCAGGAGGCTGTGACAGCTCGAATGCTAAAGTCTGATCCAAAGCATCCTGAGATGGACTGGTTGACGTCAAATCTTTTTCCTCAAAAATACTTGAAGATTTCAGAGGCTGATTTTCATCATCCGAGCAATTTCCTGAAATCAAGCAACTAGCTGCTGCATCAGTAAGGCAGCACTCTGTTAGCTGCACCTTGTCATTTATGTCGTCTACGAATGGCAAACTATTGTCACTGCCTGAGCAATTTTGCAAATTACACAATAAAACTTCCTGATTTGAGAGCAAAACTTCCTTATCTCCATCTCCAGACATGCAAATATCATCTGCATGATGAAGACCACTGGCTGTGCTATTAGGTATCGTTGCCTCAGGAAAGTGAATCTCAACATTGTTGGTACTCAGACCAGAACTCTTATCCATATCAGAACAATTCCTGAGGCAGTCATACATGCCTAAACTCTGATCACTTGCAGTTGCTACTATTTCTGTAGATCTTGATGAAGCAAACAACTCTTTTTGACTGTTTTCTGTATAACATCTGTCCTCCTGATTATTTACCTCTGCTAGCGCTTCTCTAGCTGAGTAAATATATTTAGGATCTACATGTTCGAACTGATCATTGGAAATCTGATTAAGAGTACAGAGTTGCTGCTCTTCTGCAAATGAAATAGGTATCTTTTCCTCAGAGTCAACTACGCCTGATAATTCACTACATATAGTTGTATCAGAATTAGGTTTGCTATCCGTCCAGATATTAGAGGAACAATTGGAAGAATCTGAGTTTCGGGACATTGAAAACTCAGATTCTGAAGTCTCAGCAATGGGCTCTGGCACTTCCGGCAAATCAGTTCTGAGCTGTGGAGAAACTTCAGGCTCCAGAACCACTTCAACTTTAATTGATACAGGTTTGTTTGGTGATGCAAAGAGATTTCTGTTGGTGCACCTTCTTTTACGATTTGCTTTCTTGGAAATCCCCAACTTCAAATGACTAAGGGGTACTTTTAGATCGTCATCTTCCTCTGGCTGATAACATTCGTTAGCCTGCTTTGGACATGTAGAAGTAGGACTTGGAGTAGCAAATTTCCTTTTCTTGGATTTGCATCTCTCCTTTAGTTGTTTCAGTGTTATTTCTCCAGAATTATAATCAGCTGACTGACTGCTCACCTCATCATCAGCAAGACAACCAAATTTGTTATTTTCAGGATCTATTGCCTTTAATGTTCTGTCTACTACTGGAAAACATTCACTTTCACACTTAACATGTGAACCCACGAGTCTAGCATTTTCAGTATCATAGATGTCTTTAAACTTCTTGAGCGCCAGATCAGGCTTTCCATGAGAATCTACATTACAGACCTTTACTATCAAACCTCTTCTCACAACCTGGATATAGTGCAAGTAGTTGCCACTCCTTCGCTCCATTGTCTAACAGGTTTGACTCAAGCTCATGAACTATTGGTAGAAATGCAAATGCCTATCAAGGTGTAGTAACTCTACCCTGACTATATGTCCAAGATGCCACCAGTCTTCCAGAATACTGCAGAAGAAAGAAACCTTATAGTTTTACTCAGATAACCTCGTTTGGGCAAAAGCCTATTTTGGGATGTCTAAAAAGACAAACACTTAATGATTATCTCATATTGATGTTCTTATAAACATGAAAAAACAGTTCAAGCAAAAAAAAGTACTTAGAAATACATGGAGAAAAAAGAACACAACCCTATACAATAATGCAGATTAGTTCAACAAATGATTGAACGGTAGTAGGAAACAACAGTGTCACGTCTTCCACTAAGTAAAGATCAAGATGTCGACCAACCCCAAGAACTGAAAGGAAATGCCACTCTTACTAAGAGCTTTACCCAATTTCACATTGACTTTCTGGTTAGTAATGTCTAATAAGGTGAGGTCCAAAAATCATAAAAGTAAGTCTTCACATTAAGAAAGACTTTCTTAGCTCAGTATTTCAATTCTCATGGAGCTGACTCGGAAACACAAATAAAAAGGAAAGCAAAATTTTACAGCTAGTAAATTACAGAAAATTTAAGACAGTGGCATTTGCAAAAAAAAAAAAAAAAAAAAGGCAAAGTGGGAGCAGGAAGTGACAGAAGAAACCACTTGGAAAAGTGGGACAATGTATTTGTGTAAAGAAATTCATTAAATATTGTACAAATATTAAGAGCCCGTTTGGACATAAGAATTTTTTTACTTTTTTTCGAAAAAATTTCACTTTTTTTCGAAATTAGTGTTTGGCTATAAAATTTCTAATTTTCACTTGAAGATGAATTTTGAAATTTTAAGAAAATTTGAAAAAACTCCAAAAAGTTGTTTTTCAAAATTTTCACTCAAATCACTCACAAAACTTCAAAAACATTCCAAAATTATATTCATGTCCAAACAAAGCTCTAATTTTCAAATAACATTTTCACTTGAAAAAAATTTTCACTTTTGTTTTGGAATTTTACAATTCTTATGTCCAAACGCTCACTAAATCTAAAATTCTCCTGAACCCATAAAGTTAAAATCAGGCTACGCCTCTGCATATACAAAGTCTCTGAAACAAGTTTCTACCTCGCAGCCATGTATGTTTTCTCTTGACAACACTGAAGGATAAGTGCTACTATGTCTTAGCATAAGCACAAAAAGTCGATTAGCTCTTTTTTAGCTATAACACTTGTAATTATGAAAACAAGATCCATTTTAACTAAACAAGATCTAAAAGACAGTATGTTATAAAAATGCCCAATAAACTAAGCTAGGAATATCTCAAATTGATCACTTAAACACCTTTTTTTAACCAAATAAATTAAATTAGCCATATGTTTCCAAGTAAAAACAATGGGTATATATAACCATGGTTCATTTAACATATATTCCTAACACATTTTATTCAATTAAAACGTAAACTGGATCTATCAGTGCATACAACTCGAAGATCCAAATAAATATAATCTTGACCAGAGGCAGAAGTAGTAAATGAAAATGGGGGTAAATAAAATCCCTAAAAATCTAGTATATTGAAATAAATCTCATGTTTTAATTAATTGTAGTTATAAACAGAGAATGCTTTAACAGAGAGACAAATCAACAGCTCCAGAAAACAGATCTGGGAATAAAAAGATAGCAAATTGAGCTCACCTGATTCTGAATCGCTGGTTCGAGAGTGACGGAAGAAAGTTGAGGAGAAGGATGAGGGGCTGAACTTTCCCGGGTAAATTAGCGAAATATAAGGATATTGCTGAATGTGAAATCGCGCCAACATTATTGGCGGGAACTGGACTAGGGCTTTGTACTTTCATATTGGGCCTTAAGATTCCGCTGACTTGGTACCTGCCTATTTTCCTTTTTGTCTTTTTCTTTTTTCTGTTTTGTGATATTTACACTTTTGGTACCTCAATTGCTGATAAATTTCGACTGTAGTCCTTGTAATAACGGCTAAGCATATTTAAACTTTAGTTTATTAAAAAGTGTATTTTCGATCCGTTCATTATAGGAAATATGTGATATTTGGATTATTTCTTAAACAACAAAACGTTCAACAGTGAAGCAACATTGCATACTTAACATAACACATTAGTAACTAAATGGTTTTTTCATTGAATTTATGAATATTTACCTGAGGGATCAATATGCACATATTGATTAATTGAAGATTCGATGTGCCTAACTAGAAATTATAAGGGCCGTGCACTAAAGTATCACTATACGCAGGGTCCGGAGAAGGGCCGAACCATAAGGGTCTATTGTACGCAGCCTTACTCTGCATTTCTGCAATAGGCTGTTTTCACGGTTTAAACCCGTGACCTCTTGGTCACATGGCAACAATCACACCAGTTACGCTAAGGCTTCCCTTCTAACTAAAAATTATAAGGATTAAGTTAAAATTTATTGATATCTGAGAGGCTAAAATCGCAATTTTTCTCTTATTTTTTATCTTTTTATTGGTATTGATTGCACTTAACTTCATTTCTTTATAACAGGCATTATACTTTTAATTTCTAAATGTATCTATGAAATTTGAAAAAAAAAATTAAAAATATTTATACTATAAGACCAACAAATGTAATACCTTCAATAAATTCTATTTCTTCTACACGATATCCAATGTCATGCTTATTATTATTATTATTATTATTATTATTATTATTATTATTATTATTATTATTCATCGGAACCTAGTCATACCTCGAGAGGTTCACAAAATATTTATGTACATTAAACATTTTAATTGTATTTTCTATAATAATTTCCGGCACGTTTTCTTATTGGAAAAAGAAAAGTAAGAGAGACAAATTAGAACGCCGGCCCGAAGATTAAACCCGGAGTGCGAGAACTATCCAAAACCTCAAGGCCTCAACCTCTACAATCTTATCCCGCTCGCAAGGGAATCAAAACAAAAACTAAGGTTCCATTTTCATTCGGAAATGATGAAGGCATCATTCAAAGCTCGATATGAGACGGACAAAGCCGCCGCCGCCACTACGGTCGCCTTCAACGCCGGCGACTTTAAGCTCCGAGCGTCCATGACCGATGCTACTGTTGTCAACGGTCCGAGTTTGAACGGCTTAGCACTCGCCGTTGAGAAACCTGGCTCTTTCATCATCGACTACAACGTCCCCAAAAAGGTGTCGTGCATCATTCCTTTTTTTTTTTTTTAATTTTTTGTGTTTAAATTTGACTCAGCCTATGTCAGTTTCGCAAATCATAGTCCGTCAGTGAAAAAATGAAGTTTACTGTAGTTAAATAGAACGACTGAATAGATACAATTATACAAATGATTTATATAACTGATCCTAACTATAATTTGGAATTCAGATGTAGTAGATTGATTGACTGTGCTCTTAATTGAAAGTTTATCGTTCAGGACATTCGGTTTCAATTTAGTCCATCAGTGAAAAATACTCGAGTTAAATAGAATGGACTGATACAAATAATTTGTATAACAGATCCTAACCAGTTCGAATTTGAGATGTAGTTGAATGGTTCACTGATTCGTTGTGTTTATAAATTTGCTTTAGTTCCTAATTATTACTGAAAACTTTGTGGTTTCAGGACATTCGGTTTCAATTTATGAACTCAATCAGGGTTATGGAGAAGCCGTTGAATTTGAATTACATTCATTTTCATGGAGACAATCGAACAATGTTGGATGGGACTTTGGTGTTTGATTCAGCCAACAAGGTGTCGGCCAATCACGTGATAGGGTCGGGGAGTTGTAAATTGAAGTACACTTATGTGCATGGAGGACTCGCTACTTTTGAGCCAACCTATGATACATCAAAGAACGCATGGGATTTTGTGGTTTCACGTAAAGTTTATGGGGACGACATGTTTAGGGCTACTTATCAGACGACGAGCAAGAATTTGGGGCTCGAATGGTCCAGGAGTTCAAAGTTAAATGGATCTTTTAAGGTATAATTTCTAAGCTTTTCATCCATATCAATTACCATTGCAACTGAATTACGAAGCTAAGCTGTGCAATTTCAATTGGTATGCTTATATTTGTTGTTCATTTTTGTTAATTGAATATTTTCTGAATTTGGTATCTTACTAGCTTGCTGATCTATTTGCCAATAAAAGTCTTAGTTGGTGGACAATGCTTTTAAAGTTACTCGATCCTTACTAGAAAACTGTCTTCCGGTGAAATATTAAAGAATTTTCTGGAGGTGTACATTCTACTGCGCTTGTATTTGCACTAGCACTGGCGTATACTATTTGCAAATGACATAGTATTGATCAACAAGATACGTGGCGGGTTTAACCCTAGACTAGAGATTTGGAGACATACCGTTGAGTCTAAAGGTTTAAGGTTGAGTAGGACTATATAGTACTTGGACTGCAAATTTAGTGACGCAACACATGTGGCGTATGTTGAAGTGAGGATTGATACAAGTCATCCCCCAAAGAGGAAGCTTCAAGTATCTTGGGTTAGTAATCCAAGGAAATGGAGAGATTGATGATGTCACACATCGTATTGGAGCGGGGTGAATGAAATGGAGGCTCGTATCCGGTGTGCTATGTGATAAGAAGGTGCCACCAAGACTTAAATGTAAGTTCTATAGAGTGGTTGTTAGACCAACTATGTTGTATAGGGTAAAGTGTTGGCCAGTCAAGAGCTCACACGTTCAGAAGATGAAAGTAGCAGAAATGGAGATGCTTAGATGGATGTGTGGACATATTAGGAGAGATAAGATCAGTAACGAAGATATTCAGGGCAAGGTGGGAGCAGCTTCCGTGGTGGACAAGATGAGGAAAATAAGGTTGAGGTGATTCGGGCATGTGAAGAGGAAGAGCACAGATGCCCTAGTGAGGTGGTGCGAGAGATTAGCAGTGATAGGTCTATAGAGATGTAGAGGTAGACCGAAAAGAATTGAGGAGAGGTGATTAGACATGACATGGCACATCTTCAGCTCACTGAGGACATGACCCTAGATAGGAGAGCATGGAGGTCGAGGATTAGGGTAGAAGTTTAGTAGGTAGTTGAACGATTTCTTCTTTTTTCTGTGGGAGGACGTGGTTCTAGTTTAGAGCACCTGGTCTGCTTCCTATTATCATTATTAATATTGCTATTATACTATTATTATCTTATTCTTAATTTTATTACTACTGTTATTTCCTTTGGTTTGGTTATGTTACTATTTTTGCTACCAATATTTTTCTTTTCTTCCATATTTTCATCATAGCGTCTTTACTCTTGTATTTTTCAAACCTCTTCTGAAAATGCTTTTCTTGAGCTGAGGGTCTATATGAAACAGTCTCTCTACCTCAGACAAGGTAGGGATAAGGTCTGCTTACACTCTATCTTCCCCAGAGTCTACTTGTGGGATCACACTGGGTATGTTGTTGTTGTATTTTCACTAGCAGACATTTTTGTAATCTATGGAATGTGGGATAATCTATAATCACATGACATGATTTTGGAGCATTTAAATCGAGGGAATGTAATTGTTACCTTGGTGTTTAATAGGTTGTACACAGGGATAATGTTTTTATTTAATGGGGTTGTATCCTTTAGGTTTTGCATACAGCTTCAGGATATGGATTGGATCCCAGGGGTGCCTTCTCTGTGTGTGTGTGTGTG
>MCJB01033109.1:87538-122730 GCA_002018475.1 Nicotiana obtusifolia | reverse complement strand
AGGAGAAAAAGAAAAGGAAGGAGAAATGAGGATCCAAGGCCCAAAATCTAGGGTTAATAAGTAGGAAAAAAAATTTAAAACAAAGAAAGGAACCCATACCCCCTCAGTATATTAGAGACTTCAAAAGTAAAGTCTGAACCATCGCACCCACATGCCATTTGTGTAGTCTAGGTATCACTTTATTATATATAACTCATTTTTTATAGATATCAACATATATATTAGAACTTTTGGTGAAGGGTGCGGGTGGCATGCCACCCCGATCCGACAAAGTAGATCCTTCCCTATATATATATATATATATATATATATAGAAAAACTTTTTCAGACTTGTATTTACACAGCCAAACTACTAATACATATACTTTGATTCCTTAACCATGATCAACATATCGTTTAGCTGTAGAAAATCAATGTGGTTTGACATGCACCTGCTGACATAGATGTTTTCCTGGACTATGTATTCATATATACTTTTATGTTAGACATATGCTTGCATCCCCGAGTTGGAAAATTAGCTATTTAACTGTATACTTGTCCTATAATGTTACCAAGTCATTGCAGGATCGGCAGCATTAATATGCTATAGATAGGACATATGTATTAGTATTTCTAACAAGAATCTATATTATTCAGTTAATTTCTCACACAAAATTCAAATCTCACATAAAAATCAGTTTATCCGAAGTGCGACGATGACGCTTTTAATGTGAAACTCGAAATTTCTCCACCAAATCATTAAGTTCTCATCAATATTCAAGTTTTTCAGTTCAAACAGATATGAAGTTGTACGCATGAGTCAGATTTGGAATTCATTTTCTATCTTTCTTTCCTTAATAAATCAATTGAGAAAAGAACAATGTATGGTACATCAACATACAGATTAAAAACAATTTTGATACAAATTTAATACAAACTTGAACATCTACCACAACATGCATAGTAAAAACAAAATTTTATACAACAAATTATATGGCATACAACTTATGTACAACTTTCATACATAATTTCTACACAGTTAAATACAACTACAACATCATATAACTTAAATACAATTTTTATACGATATGTCTTTTGTATGTTTTTGTATATGATTTGTATATATTTTGTAAGTGGTGTGTCCTTCTTCGTCTCTGAAATTCCAATCAAAACTTTCTCTCTTAAAATAATTTTAATACATATCAACAACTTTATGTAAAAAGATAGTAATTTTAACTTAAATACAAATTTCATGCAATGATTCATACACTATACAACTATTTTTCAACTTTCATACAACATTCAAATAAAAAAATGTATATAACTACAACATAACACAATTAACATCCAATTATAATACAATTTTACTACAATTTCGTAAGTATATTGTATGTCATGTGTTCTTCTTCTTCTTCTTCTTCTTCTTCTTCTTCTTCTTCTTCTTCTTCTTCTTCGAGTTTCAATATGAAATTCAGCCAAAATTAAGTCTAATCTTCACCAAACACCCTCAAAATTGGGATAGAAACTCCAAATAATTTTTTTAATTGTTTGCAACAACACCTAATCCAAACAAACAATGATTTTGAAAATCCAAATTCGATTTCAAAGCTTCAAAGCTTTTTAATGGCTGTCAATGGTAGAGAGTCAAACACCTTCAAAATTTATTGATTGACAATTTCAATTTGAACACCAATTGTGCAACATGAAAGGAAAATTGCTAACTTAAACTATATAGTAAAACAATTGAAATCCATTGATGAATTCCATTAAAAATATATACAAAATGAAAGGATAAAAAATAGAGAACATCAGAGGAAGAAAAATTCGGAAAGAACAGAGAATGAGAGAGAGAGACACGGAGAGAGAGAGAGAGAGCGCACGAGAGAAAGAGCGAGGAAAGAGAACATGGATTGGAAATAACTGATTCTTTATTCAATTCCTAATTTAAAGGGATACTCATTTAAAATAATCTGTATATAATTGGTAAATTGTATATGGCCATGTAATTAAGTTAAAACTTGATTAAGGAGGATAATAATGTTTCATATGGAGTATAAAAAGGTAAAAATCTCAATTTTAAAAAGAATATAGAGAGTACGTTTTTATTCTTTTTTCTCAGAAAGATTGTAGTACCCAGTACGGAATGAGATCAGAAAAGCAGCGGGCATAAATACTAGAAACACTGTTTCTGTAGTTATAGTAGTAATATTTTACTATCATAGTGTAGTTAAATCTTCAAATATCAGAATTTGGATGTCTCAAAATAGTGACACTTCTTTTTCCAGTTATTTAAACCGATGTTTTTAAATAACGTTTCAGTTAGCCAAGAATGTTCAATACCATCGGGCTGTTTGCCTCCAGCCCCAACTTAATTTACGATTACATTTCCTGTAATCTTACTTTAGTACTTAATTAGTTTTACTTATATGGAACATTTTTTTTTTTGGTACATTGTCAAATGTTTATCAAACTTGTGGTTTTTCAAAATTTTAGATCCATTTACACAATGCAACTTTAGTATATACTATTGTAAATTTCTATCATCACACTGCTTAATGATTTTTTACCAAATCATTTGAATAAAATCCATGGCAGCTAATTAGAATTTACATTACGGAAATTAATCTAACTTCCACATGGGATTAACCAATTTATATTTTAATAAATGAAAAAAAAGCAGAAAAGAAAAGAAAAGAAAACGATTATATCCATATTCTAGAAAGAGAAAAAAAGGAAGCATATTTGGAGTAAGTGGAGAACCTGCTAAGTTCAAGTTTACTCTTTTTTTTTTTTTCAAACAACTTTACTCCCTTTTTCATCTCAGCTTTACTAATCAACTTGTAGTGGAGACTAACAACGAATAAAAAGTGCCTCATGGTCAGAGGATTTTTCTCCAGTAATGGCAAACATCGAATTGTTAGAAAAATACATTTGAAAAAAAAAGAAAGAAAAAATAATAATTTCAAAAGGCATATAAAATTACTTATTACCATCAATTCTTACATCTGTATAGGTCGAAATCTGCCCCAGAATATTTATGACAAGGTAATATTGAGAAAAGAGTCAGTCGAGGTCAACCAGGAAACAACGAGACTGGTGGTTGAGGTGTCAACAATGGTCGAGGTCGAGCACCACAGAAAGAGCTATAACGGCTAGTTTTTAGAATAAGATATCAAAGAGGATATTCTAGTAGATATTCTCTGCACTTGTACTAGTAGGGTTTGTTTGGGATACGTTCCATATAAATAGGAAAGAAGACAATGAATGAGGGCATGTGACATTCATTTTGATAAGAGCAGATTTTTGATAAAAGATTTCCTCTCTCTTATTAGGATATGAACATCACCTTTTCATCAAGATTCTTGTTCATATTATTCCATACTTTTCTATCAGATCCGAGAATAATTCGAACATTTTAGAATTTGTCTGTCACTCGTCATTGTCAGGAGGAACAATCATCTAGTTCATCCCTTATTGGGTGAATCACTTCTCCTATTTACTTGAATGTCATTTGTTATCATTTATTGCTAGTTATTTCTCCATTATTGCTCATACTTTTCGGAATATTTAATGCATGTTATCCATCCACCACTAGATCTATTTAACATTTTTCACATTTTCGGAACTCACATCTAGAAATATTATTATTTACTAAGTTTAACCCATCATTATATAAATACAACTATTTTAGCCGAAAATTATATTTTTCGGTCAAACAATTTGGCACCGTCTGTGGGGATTTCCTAGTTAAATTTTTAGTTCTTCTAGATCTATAACTAACACGTATCACTAACGTAAAAAAAAAAAAAAGAAGAAGCAAGAACAAGATCTCCTTACTTTGTGTGCACGAATCCCATATGGAAGGTAAAGGAGAAGAAACAACGAGAATAATAAGTGACCTCCCAACCAACCTCATGAACGTCATCCATCAAAGCTGTGAAACAACGGATGGAGACGTAACGCCCAATGCCTCCCCTAGACGAGATGGGTCACCTCCTCCTCACTGTAGCATCACAAAATCTCTTGGTAAGGGAGCCTTCACATCTGTGGTGGAGGAGACGCCACCAGCTGTTAAAAAGCTCCTTGAGGCCTGGCTAACCGATACGCTAACCGGCGTCCTCCATAAGCCCGCTAGTGATACAGTTACTAAAAACGCGAGGATTATACAACCAGCAGACGAGCAGCACAACCAAGTCCCTCCTCCTCCAACGACAGGTATCATTCACAATGTCACTAATAGTGCAGCTGACGACACTCTCGCAGCCATTTTGAAAAGGATGGAGGAAATAGAGAATGAGAACAAAGCACTCCGGGACCAAATGAGAGAACACCAAGAAAGGGTCGATAATATACTGGGTTCCCCTAAGCTCTTGTCGAAGAGAGATGCCGGTCGGTTCGTCGAGCGGCCGTATAGTGATTACGTCGCTCCACGTGCCATACCAAAAACCTTTAAATGCTGCCCTACCTGAAAATATATGATGGCACAACCGAACTCGAAGACTATGTGACTCACTACGTCACTGCCGTGAAAGGCAATGATCTCGCCAAGGAACAAGTATTCACAACTACCTGCACGCTCCATTGAAACTTTCAAAGAGATGGCAGACAAGTTCGTAACGGTCCATGCTGGGGCCAAGAAAGCCGAAGCAAGAGTGAACGACATATTTGCCATCAAACAGTCTCCGGGAGAGGGACTGAGGGACTTCCTCGCCCGTTTCAATCGAGCAAGGATGACCCTGTCAAACGTGTCAGAACGGATGGTAGTCGCAGCCTTCCAGAACGGGCTGAGCTGGAACGGGTCGAGGACGACTAGGAAACTGTTAAGTCGACTCATGAAGTACCCCCAACTACTTGGGATGAAATACACGATGCATATTGCCGAGGTCCGAGCAGACGAAGGCGACCTCAACAGACCAACTCATCGACTTACCTAGGTACAGGCTGAATCCAGAAAAGATCGAAGAAATGATATCAGGAGAGACCTTGCAGCTCCGCGACCCAACAGGAACGACATCTACCATATGTCAGAACGGCGATTACATCCTCCTCCCACCACGAAGAGGGCTCCCCAGATCAAGGACAGGGACTCACCGGAAGGAAAGAGGTATGCCCCATTTATTATCCACTCTTAATTTTTGTCTGTCACCTACAGAAATAGTCTAGCCCTGGAGAAGCTCGGACCAAAGGTGAAGTGGCCACCAAAGATGAGGTCAGACCCGAGTACCAGAAAATCGGACGCCCTTTGCGAGTTCTACCAAGAGCAAGGGAACAAAACCAAAGATTGCATCGCCCTAAGACAGGAGGTCGTAAACATGCTACGACAGAGACACCTCAAAGAATTGCCGAGCGACCGGGGAAGGGCCAACTTTGCCAGAGGACGTGAATAACATCAAGGACCACCGAAACCGCCATCGCCAACCCGCACCATCCACATGATCATCGGCGACGGCGACGATGCTTCCATCAAAAGTGTGAATTTCACCACAACCCACAAGATTAAATGGTCAATCACCCACCAACAGTATGATGAACTCAAAGAAAATATCATCTTCTATAAGTCAGATACCAACGGTTTGGCTTTCCCTCACTATGATGCCCTTGTTATCACTTTCCCTAACTATGATGCCCTCGAGTACTTGCACAAATGAAGCTTGAAGATAATATAGTGTCGCGTTGCATCACGTAAACTGGTTTTAACAATGCAGTTGAGCGAACATCTGGCGAAATCACGTCTTTGCCGGCGGCATCACTCTGGAAACCACGTTCCACATCATGGACCAAAACACAGCGTACAACACCATAATAGGCCGACTATGGATACACACCATGAGAGCCATCCCTTCCAACTTATACCAAGTTATCATATTCCCAACTCCATGGGGAATATTTAGCATACTAGGAGAACAACGCACATACCGGGAATGCTACCGCATTGCCCTAGACTGCACAGTCACTCAACAAATGAAGGACGAATAAAAAGAGGCATAGCAATCACAGGGTCGAGGTCGACATGTGATGATAGCGAGGACGTCATCAGAGACCCCGATATGGTCGGAGCTATGAAATCGACCATAGAAGACCTCGACCCCATTCTATTAGACAGCAACGACCACAGCAAGAAAGCTTACATCGACTGCAAACTTCAGGAACCAAGTAAATTCCGTCAATTCTTAGCTACTAACGCGGACTTGTTTGCTTTCAGCCATGCAGATATGCCAGGTATCCCGAAGGAAATCACCACGCAGAAGCTGAACGTCGACTCATTCCACCCTCAGTAAGGCAGGTCAGGCGTAAGTTCAACTCTATGATCAATGATGCAGTACGCGAAAAGGTGGAAAAGCTATTGGAAAATGGCTCCATCAGGAGTCAAAATACCCCTAATGGGTCGCCAACGTGGTCATGGTGAAAAAGAAGATTGGGAAATGGTGGATGTGTGTAGATTTCACAAATTTGAACAAAGTATGCCTCAAGGATTAATTCCTATTACCCCATATCGACCAACTAATCGACGCAACGGCCAGGCATGAACTGCTGAGCTTCTTGGCGCCTACTCGGGCTATAATCAAATCCTCATGGAAGAAGAGGATCAGGAGAAAATCACTTTTATCACCCATCAGAGAACGTACTGCTATAGGGTCATGCCTTTCGGGTTGAAAAACGTATGGACAACTTACCAAAGGTTAGTGACGAGGATGTTCAAAGACCAACTTGGCAAAACAATGGAAGTCTATCTAGACGAAATGCTGATCAAGTCCAAAAGGAAAGAAGATCACATCAACCACCTAAGAGAAACCATTGACATACTTAGACGGTACGGAATGAAACTAATCCCAAAAAGTGTGCATTCGCGTGGCCT
Source organism: Nicotiana obtusifolia (assembly GCA_002018475.1). Lineage (NCBI taxonomy): Eukaryota > Viridiplantae > Streptophyta > Magnoliopsida > Solanales > Solanaceae > Nicotiana > Nicotiana obtusifolia. Next base: position 115,895 of record MCJB01033109.1, on the reverse strand, counting down.
CGGGAAAATTTCTAGGTTTTCTGGTATCACAGCGAGGGATCGAGGTCAACCCCGACCAAATCAGAGCCATCGAATAGATACCAGAACACCTGACTATCAAAAAACAGGTTCAAAGGTTGACTGGCGTATCGTCGCCCTTTCAAGCTTCATTTCGCGATCATCTGATAGGTGTCACAGATTCTTTGGTGTACTCAAGAAAGATAGCGGCCTCTAATGGACTTTTGAGTGCGTCCAAGCCCTAAAGGAATTAAAAGCATATTTGTCATTGCCACCATTGCTCTCAAAACCAGAGCCAAGGGAACGTCTCCTCATCTACCTCACTTTATTCGAAGTAGCTGTGAGCGCAGTCCTCTGGTCCGAGAAAATAAAAGTATGCAGTCTCCCATTTATTAAATTAGTAAAACACTAGTCGACGCTGAGACAAGATACCCTCACCTCGAAAAATTGGCCCTGGCCTTAGTCGTAGCTTCATGAAAGCTTAGACCATGTTTCCAATACCACCCATATCGGTCGTCATGACTTTACCCCTAAGAAGTATTTTGCATAAACTTGAGCTATCGGACAGGCTGGCCAAATGGGCCATCAAACTAAGCAAGCACGATATCACATATCAGCCACGAACAATGATAAAGTCACAAGTTCTTGCTGACTTCGTCGTCGACTTCAGCGCAAAAATAATGCCCGAAGTTGAATGAAAAGCCGCCCACGCTTCTCCCCAAACACAGGACCTCTGGGTCCTATACACTGACGTCGCGTCTAACGTGTTGGGGTATGGACTGGGACTCGCACTCGAAGTCCCAACTGGCGAAGTGATTCGCCAGTCCATAAGGTGCCCGGACATGACTAACAACGAGGTCGAGTATGAGGCCGTAATTGCAGGGTTAAGGCTAGCACTCAAATACGGCGCGAAACGGGTGAGACTATGCTGCGATTCTTAACTCGTTGTCAACCAAGTCACTGAGACTTTCCAAATCAAGGAACAGAAGTTACAAAAATGCCAAACCAAAATCTGTAAACTGCTGCCTGAGTTCAACGAATGCCAGCTCGACCAGATCCCCCGAGAACAAAATGCCGAGGCAGAGGACCTCACAAAATTAGCCGCAGCCACCAAAACATTACAAGCGGAGATAGAAGTGTAGGCCACCTTCGCAACTCATCGATAGACCAAATCATGGTAAGAACCATAAACCTGACTTGGGACTGGCGCAACCGTATTGATACATACTTGCAGGACGGCATACTCTCAGGTGATAAAAAGAGGCCAAGAAACTAAGAATGCAAGCAGCCAGGTACAACATCATCCACAACGACCTGTATAAGAGAATGTACGGCGGCCCTCTGGCGAAATGCTTAGGCCCAAATCAGACGCAGCACGTTCTTGAAGAGGTCCATGAAAGACATTGCGAGCTCATTCTGGCAATCGGGCCTTGGTCAGATGCCTCATACGGGTAGGGTATTACTGGCCCACCATGAAAAAAGAGGCTGCGGACTTCGTGAAAAAATACGAGCAATGCTAAAAGTATGAGGTAACATACGATTCCTTTTGGTTTTGATTGACTATATCTCTAAATGGGTAGAAGGAGGAGCATTCTCCCAAATACGTGAACAGGAAGTGATCGCCTTCATATGTAGAAACTTCTTATGCTAGTTCGGCCTCCCCAAAGAGATCAATTGCGACAACAGACCCCAATTTACCGAAAAGAAGGTCGCTGAATATTTTGAGATATAGCATATCAAAAGAATACTCTCAACGCCATACCATCTCGCAGGCAATGGAAAAGCGGAGTCCTCCAACAAGTCGATACTGAACATCATGAAGAAAAACTTGAAGATGCCAAAGGGTTGTGACCGGAAATATTACCAAAAGTACTCTAGGCCTACCGAACAACACCGAAGACGAGCACAGGAGAAGTCAGGGAACCCAACCTAAGATACTCCCACAAGAGCAGACCGAGGAACGATGAAAGCAGAAGGTAGGAGCTCGACGAAGAGACATGGCCCACGTAAGGATGATCGTCCAAAAATAACAAGCAAAACGCTATTATAACAAAAAGGCAAAGGTCAGGCCACTCAAAGTCGGGAACTACGTGCTTAAAGCTAAAATACAAGCAAGCAAAGACCCATAGGAAGGCTAACTGGGAACAAATTGGGACGGCCCGGACAAGATCATGGCAACAGCGAACAAAAGGTCATTCCAACTAGAAACAATGGAAGGCAAGTCTACTACCAAACAACTAGAACATCACTTACCTCAAGTACTTCAACTTCTAAGAGATAAGGCGTCCCCTAAGTCGTACTCTTTTTTCCCTTACTTGAGTTTTGTCCCAATTGGGTTTTCTCAAGGAGGTATAACGAAGCGACGAAGGGGACACCTCAAGCGGAGGCACTGGACGGCTAGTTCATTGCTCGACCTCTCAAAGCCTTCTCCAGGTCGACCAATGAAGGGACTAGATAGACTGGGACTGGAATACCAATCAACGCCCGAAAATTTATAAATTTCTCCAAAGTGTATGAACAAAGCAACAATGCATGAAGTTTATTCTATTTATCCAAATGCACAACCAAGGCAGTGATGTTTAAAGCTTACAATGTCGACAGACTCCGCACCTAGATAGGATATGTTCGACCTCGTTCGAACTAACACCTACTGGCCCTCGGCTATAGTTAAACATAGGTTATGTCGACTTTGTTCGAACCAGCACTTATCGGCCCTCGGCCATATTCAAACATATGTTATGTTCGACCCTGTTCAAACTAATATCTACTGGCCCTCGACCATAGTTAAATATATATTAGTTCGACCTTATTCGAACCAACAACTATTGGCCCTCAGCCTTAGTTAAACACAAGTTGTGTTCGACCTTGTTCGGACCAATACATATTGGCCCTCGGCTATAGTCTAAACGTAGGATATGTTCGACTTGTTCGAACCAACACCTATCGTCCCTCGGCCATAGTCAAACATACGTTGTGTTCGACCCTGTTCGAACTAACATCTACAGGCCTCGGCCATAATCAAACTTAGGTTTTGATAAGACCAAATTCAAACCAAGTGATCATGGCTAGAAAATCAAGACAACCAAGCGACGAAATCAAAAAACATACAAGTACGAACCACACGAAGAGAATAAGATGCAAATAACAAAGCTGACATTTCATAGTTAGAATATTTTTACAAAGGCTCATGAAGACGCCACCAACTACAAACAAAAGTATACAAAAAGAGAAAAAAAAATATCAATGGCCACCGCCCTCATCGCCCGCTGCATCCTCGCTGACTGGCCCTCAACTACGTCTCCTTCGTGACCTTCAACACCCTCGTCATCACCGTCTTCGCCCTCAGGATATGCAGCGTCTTACCAAGCGTTTTGCTCAAGCCATTCTACATCTTCGTCCCTCTCACCGGCCTCTGGCGTAGCAGGATCACACCCGCAAGCAATTTGAGTTTCACGAGTCTTAACATGGGCATCTTCAAGGGCGACCCTAGGAACAGATCCCGCCGCATGCAAATCTCGGAACACATCCAACTAGGCCTCAGCGTGAATCCATTCCTCGTACAGGTCTCGGGGAACGTTTAGGAAATTTGAAGTATGAGAAGATGACGACTGCGCAAGCATTTGAGCCTTCTCAACCTCTAAGGCGACCACCTGGTCCTGAATGAGGGTGTTGTCTCTCTCCAACTCCCCAATCCTCTCATCAAGTCGCTCCTCTTTAAGTATTGCTGTCTCTAAGTTTCTCTCTCGCTCAGAATGGAGAGCCCGTATCACTACCTCGAGGGCCTCCGCCTTCCTCGAAGCCGTCGACCGAGTAGACTCCGCCCTCTCTAGCTCGTTCTGCTTCTCAGTAATCTCGCCGTGAAGAACCTCCATCTGCAGACGACACTCCTTCAACTACTTGTGCAGCTCGACCACCTGTGTTTGGAGATCGCCACATTGAGCCTCCACGGCCCTGCTAACCTTGAGCTCTTCCTCTTTATTTCTCAACGTCCCCTCAAGGATGCTGCACTTATCGATGACCCTTACCAGCTCGTCATCCTTCTCCTTCAGTTCATCCCGAAGGGCCTGCAAATTGCCGCGCTCACTGAACCGCCTATGAATTTCCCGGTACTTGCCACGGTACTCGCGGTATTTTCACTGCAACTTCACAAAAATAGCATTACGCCTCGCCTCTCTTCAGGTGCTTCAATTTCCAAGATCTTTGTCTGAAAGAGAAAGAAAAAGAAGGCAGACAAAATAAGAACGAAGCCTAAAATTTTGAACATAACTGACAGAAACAAGAAGCGTCGAAAAACTTACTCTAAGAGCGAGGCTAGCTATGCTCCTCGATAAAGTAACATCATCCAGCTCTTAGAGGGTTCGACCCTCCACGTCGGAGCAAAGGGGACCGAGGGAAGGAACCACGTTTTCCGTATTCTTTAATAAATCCCGATCCATGGGGATTGCGATGGTCTGCATGGACCCCTCCAGTATCCCCTCGAGTTGGGTAAATCCCTCCTCCATCATCCTCATCTCAGCAGCATCGAGATAAGAACCCGTCTCGTAGCCATCTTCGACAATGCCTTTGCCTCTCCCGTTGGCCGGCGAAGAAGTATCGTTAGCCGGCTACAAAGTTGACGGCCCCTCCTGCCGCAAAATATCAAAAGCCACAGCGGCCGGCCTTTCAGCTCCTATCGCTGCAAAGGGAAGAGATACACCCCCAACGGCTTCCACCGATATCGGAACCTCAGACGCCAACTCGACATCGTCTTCAAGTATTATGGTCGCCATCTCGTGGATGACAAAATCATCCATTACAGAATCTACAGCCCGGGCAACCCCGTCACCAACATCCACCGACCTTCTCTTGCAAGGAACCAAATTCCCGTCGCTCGGTGACGATTCCTCCTCCTCGTCCACAAGACGAAACAAAGGAGAAGTTGGAAGCTCCGTTGTCGAAATATTTGCAGGCGGAGAAGAAATCGATGCTGAGGCAGCAGTAAATAGGGCCGAAGATCGAGCAGACCTAGCCGCGGTCAAGGAAGGAACAATGTAGACGAATGAGTAGGCCTAGCCGCAGTCTTGGGGAGGGGGGGTAGACGCCGAAGCGGAGGCAGCTTTCTTCTTACGAAATGCAGGAGGGGGAGCTCTCGGCCTCCTCGAAGATCCTCGGGCTGGAAAAGAAAGAATCGAAATAAAGTTATCACTATCATCAAAAGCAAATTATAAGAAGTAACTAAGAGGCCAAAACAAAAAAACAGACAAATTCACCGATCAAGGAAGAAGCCGGACCGAACTTCTTGAAAAAGCCCGGCCACTCGCGAATTCCCACGATGTAAGGCAGAACCCGACCAACCCAATCAGAAATGTCCCCGACCAAAGGAGGGGGCGTAGTCTTGGCTACACAAGAAGGGAACAAGAATTCAGAACCTACGACTAAAACAAGCAGATCAAATATTTTAACGAAGAAAGATTAGACGCTTACGAGTATAATTCCAAGTCTCGGGAAAGCCGTTCGCGTTGTCCACCACGTCTTCGGTTCTGACAAAGAAAAATTGTGCTAGAACTAACAGTTCGCCTTGTCATCCATCTTCACCACTAGGCATTTGCCCTCTCGATGGCGAAGGTTCAACATTGTCCCCCTATAGAAACTAGGGACGAAGAGATGCATAAGATGCCGGAGTATGATCTCGACCCCGACTTCCGCAAATTTAGTAAGCATCCTGACGAGCTTGTAGATATAAAGGGCGAGTTGAGCCGGGGCAAATGCCATAGTAAAGGTAAAATTCCTCCGCCAATGGGAGAAGGGGAAGGGCGTAGCCAACTTGGAAGGGGTATGCGTAGAACGCGCAATACCTGGGGCGGTGGATTTATACCACATCACACCCTGCTTGGACCAAATCAATGCAAGCGGGAATGTTGAAGTTAGCTCTGAGCTCTGCTAGATCGACCTATTTCGTTGCCGATTCAGAGGCCTCAGGCTCGTCTTCAGGCACCTTTGAGAAGTTAGACTAACTTTCTCACCACAAAGAATTATTTCTTCCATTGTAGGAAAGTTCTCGTCTTCAATGGCAACAGAGACGCCATCAGCATAAGGAGGCATAATCACCGCCAAGGGGACATGGTTATTTCCCTCACCGGAACTAGAGGACACATTAGTCATAGTTCAATCAAAAGAAAGATATTCCAGTAAGGAAGGGTTATAAGCAACAAGAGTCACTGGAACCAGGAAAGAAGACACACAACAATGGAGTAAGGAGAAGGAGGCACAAGGATTCGATGTGAAAAACACGTAAAGAACGAATAAATGCCCTCAAATCCCTATTTATAAGAATTTAGGCATCAAAACCAATAAATTATGCCATCATTACTCAGCACTGGAATCGAAATGGCAGTCCCAACAGACAGACGCACGGGAAATAATGCAAAGCATCGGAAAAATGCGCCATGATGACGCATGATGTCATGAAGTCACTCTGGTGTCGAAATGGCGTAACCTTAAAAGTTGCGGTTCACGAAAGGCCACATCATCAGCTCGTCTCAAACATCGCTACCCGACCTACTCGTCCAATCTTCTCGACCACAACAAACAGAATCTGCTCATCAAGGTCGTCTGAGGGCGACTTCAATAAGCGGAGGGACTAATTGCATAGGTCAAAATCTCCCAAGAATATTTAGGGCAAGGTAATTTTGAGAAAAGAGTCAGTTGAGGTCGACCAGGAAACAGTGAGACTCGTGGTCGAGGTGTTAACAATGCTCGAGGTCGATCACCACAGAAAGAGTTGTAACGGCTAGTTTTTAGAATAGGATATCAAAAAGAATATTCTAGCTGATATTCTCTTCACTTGTACTATTAAGGTTTGTTAGGGATATGTCCCATATAAATAGGAAAAAAGATAATGAATGAGGGCATGTGACATTCATTTTGATAAGAGCAGACTTTTGATAAAAGAGTCCCTCTCTCTTGTTCGGATACGAACATCACTTTTTCATCAAGATTCTTATTCATATTATTCCATACTTTTCCATCAGATCCGAGAATAATTCAAATATTCTAGGATTTGTCTGTCACTCGTCCTTGTCAGGAGGAACAATCATCTAATTCATCCTTTGTTGGGTGAATCACTTCTCTTATTTACTTGAATGTCATTTATTGCTAGTTATTTCTCCATTATTGCTCATATTCTTTGGAATATTTAATGCATGTTATGCATCCACTACCAGATCTATTTAATGTTAGCTACATTTCGGAACTCACATCTAGAAATATTATTATTAACTAAGTTTAACCATCATTATATAAAAATAACTGTTTTAGCCGACAATTATGTTTCTCGGTCTAACAACATCCTCCTTGAGAATTTGAGAGTGTAATTATTCTCAAGGGCTTTAGGGTAGGGAAGATGAAGTCCTTGCCTTAAACAATACATTTATCTTCTATCAATTCTATTTATCTTCCTCTATATATGGTCTTTTTCATATTTTCACAATTTTACTTTCTAATTTCAACTCAAATATCCCTTCGGGGATAGCCCGGTTGGTTTGGAGGATGGTCATCCATACAGATGACCTGGGATCGACCCCCTCCCCCTCAATGCCTTCTGGGTCGAGCCTGTTGCACAGGGCTTGCCTAGTGTGTCCCTTGTGTGGTTTGCAGGCTATTATACAGTGGAAGAGGGTTTACCTAGTGCGCACAGAGTGCTCACCCAAAGGGCAGAGGCTGTAGCGGCTGCGGGTTTTCCTGAAAAATTTCTAAAAAAAAATAACTCAAATTCTCTAAATTAACTATATTTTTTTGTCACACTTGATTGATTTATACGTCACAAAGCAAGTTTTTTTTGCATATCATCTTTTTTAACTAAGAAATCCCCAAGACAAGTACTGAAAGGTTCAAAGCTCGAGGAATAATGGACTACCCCTTTACCGTTTTCCATTTAATATCATATTTTTATATAGGGGGAGTTCAACATAGTGATGTGCGCCTAATCGACACGTCATGCATTGCGCTCTCATTACTAGATCAAAACCATGTAGGCTTTTTTGTGTTTCATTATTTTATGGATTCTATGAAAATTTTTTAAGGTTTTTTAATACATTTTAGTTTTAGGCGTGTTGTTCAAGTTCAACCAACTTCAGTCACAGTTGGTAAAATTGGGCGGGACACCCTTTTTGATCATCCTCATTTAATTTATACCTACTTTTTTTTTTTTAAGATTAACTGATATCAGTTTCTGGGCAACTCCAGATACACTTTTCTTTTCATCTTTGCTGCTACTTTCTTCTTGTTTGTATCCAAGAGCCGTTTGGTTGCAAAATACCATTGTAGGTTATGCTTAGGGCTCCTTCTTCTTCTTAGCTACAAAATGAGTTAGCTAGATTTCTTGTTGCTTTAAAGATGATTGGAGTTTGTTCTTTAAGATACTTGAAAGTTATGTTTTAAATTGAGCTTAGCTGGAGTAGATTTGGGTGTTGAATCGTGTGTTGGATTGTTGAAAATCGAAGAATAAGTTTATGTTTTAAAACTTAAGATTCGATTCTGAAGTTGCATTATAACGATAAAAGCACTTAAGATCTGATTTCTGAAGTTGCATTTAAGAGATAAAACTACTTAAGATCTGATCTTTCTGAAGTTGCATTGGAAAGATAGAAGAATTTCATACGTGATTCTGAATTGCATTGAAGACACAAAACTACTTAATATCCAATTTTCTAATGTCATATTGGAAAGATAGAAGAACTTCAGATCCGGTTCTGAGATTGCATTAAATAGATAGAAGAATTTCATATCCGAGTGGGTATATTTTATAATTTTTTGTGCAATGCAAGTATAACTTCGATGGCAGTTCCAAAAGTAGGTATATATTTACTACCTTTAATGTTCTTTATCATTATTATCTTATCTAAATTGGACTCTGTAAAATTTGATTGATAATGTCAGGGGTAGAAGGATGACTCAATTAGAAAGCTAATAAAGTCTTGATTTAGTCCATCAAAAATTGAGGGCCAAAAAAATTTTAATAGTGAATTTTATAGTTTTATCTTAGTTTACGCAATATTAAAGTTTGCATAAAAAATACAAAAGCACAAAATTTTGTAAAAAGAAAAAGAAAGAAAAGAAAGAAAGAAAGAATGTCTGTTTTTTAAAAAATATTCTAGAACTTTGAATTAAACTACTTAAATTTTATATTATTAAATATTATTTTTACAACAATATCAAAGGTAATATATTATAAATATATGCCTAATATCTTTATTTATTTAAATTACTTCTTGCGAATATAAATAATAATATTATTATGTGAAGTTAAAGGCATTATGTTATTTAAAAATATTATATTGTAAACAACAAGCTACATTAACTTTTTTGCATACGTGCGTGTATATCTATAAATTATAAATTTAAAAAAATGTATAAGGCCGTTTACAAAAAGGTTGGATTTAGGTCACTAAACTTATTGAGTAGTGATTGATTACTTCCTCTCAATTACACTTATTTCTCTATTAACTAAGTAATTATTCAATCAAATAAACATGTAAAATTGTATAATTACATCCAGTTACATCTAAATCCAATTCCACTATAGCTTTTCAACATGCTTTAGGGTATTCACAAAAGTTGCAATGGAATTTGACTGGTAGTTAGAGACAGGGGAACGGGTTAGAACATAAATTCATTGCTTATCTAAATTCATAGCTTACAATCTCACCCAAATCAAATTTAAAAGAAGAAGAAGAAAGTATCGATTTTTTTCTCGATTTTTGATTTTTGGTTTTACGGGTTTCCATGAACACCTCTGGATATAGGACGCAGTCATTTTTGAAATTTTTACAAAAAAAAATTAATAATTGATTACAACTTATTTATAATATATTTTATCTTTTACTTTTATATCTTCATTACTTCAAGTGCACCTTTACATATATGACTCTTAAAACCAAAACTTATTTTACTCTATTTTATTCACATGATAAAATTTAAATAATGTCCCATACCCTTGTGTGGCATTAACATTAAAATACTTAGTTTAGTAATACAATATTATTTATATGTTATAAAATTAAAATATTTGCACTTTAAAAATGACCTAAAATGGAAATACAACTCTTCATCTAACACTTAAACGTAAGCTTTAATTATAAAATAAAATATACTACTCAAACCTACCACACTTGATATTGCATTTTTTATTTACCTAAACTGAATTTCATCTATAGAAACGAGATAAATTAATTTTATTCCAACATTCCTTCCATTTATTAGTTAATATTATAAGACTATAAATGTATGATGATAATTCAAATCCCTGAACTGTGCTAAAATATATTGAGAATCTAAATGTCTGAAATATGTCACATTATAAAAACATTAAAACAAAAACGGCGCAAAAAAAGTTTGTAAGAAACTAAAGAGACATTTCAAAGTCCAAAGTCAATTTTAAAATTGAGCCCTACGATTTTTTCACCTATTGGTTCAAGCGTCCTGCCGTTTAACTGTTTAAGTACAACACATAAGAAAACATTTGAATAAACCCGTCGCTAAAATATCGATCTAGTGATTCTATTTATAGCTATGTCAAAAACTTAGTGGAATCTAATTAAGCTCCTTTTAGAAATAAAATTTGGTTCCTAATAGGATATTAGGATTGGAGTACAATTTTGTTTTCTCGTTGTAAAAGGATTATTCGGTTTTTTGGATAATCTACATTATGCTGACGTGCCTTAATGATCTACTTATCAAGGTCAAGGGAGAAAACCTTATCAAACGCGTGTTTTACCACTAAGCTAATAGCTTGTAGTGCGAGCCCCCTACAAGAGGATAACTATGTCAAAAGCGAGAAAACCTTATATATATATATTTTTTTGCACCATATCGTCATAGGAGGAGAATACAAAGACGTAAAAAGAAATCCGATCAACTTATCCCCACCCAGGATAATAAACTCATGAGTTTGGTATTACTTCACCTCGAAAAGGGAAACAAATACATTCTGTAAATTATTTATTAACTTGTGGCTTTTCAGAAATTTAGATTCATTTCCACAATGAAACTTTAATACTATTTTGCTTTTGTGACTTTCTATTTTCTCACTACTTGTTCACTACTTTCTCTGTTTTAAAACTGAATGCCTCTATTGTTTTAATCCAAACTAAGATAGCATTCACTTTCCATTCATCTATTTTTTTTTTTAGAACTAGAAAACTATTTCTTCTAATATATTTTAAGACGAAAAAGAATTATCACGCATATTTACTAACAAATGGTAAACCATTAAAATTTGTAAATTTTTCTTTTAATCTTACACAGAGTAAATTAAGACGTTAAATGTGAAATAAATAGTATTATAATACTTTTTTTAATCTTAAAAATGTAAAATGCAAGTCAAGTTTCCCTTTTCTATAGACTCACACTCAAACAATGCAAGGAGAAAACTTTACGATTTAATCACATAAATACTTTGCTTAATCAGTTAATCTCATCCACTTATCTAGCTTCCTACTTATCCAACAGTCCCTATTGAGTTCTACCTGTACTTACAGTGGGGTGCAATGTAGAAGATTTACTCTCATCTTACTCCCACGTCAAACCTTTGCCTGAACGAAAAAGAAAAAAATCTAAAAATCCTCCTTAGTAGCCCTAAAATCTGAATCGACCAAAGCACAGTCCGACAGTGAAGAAAAACGTATGAACAAGTGAGGATATTCAGCACAAAAAAAAAAATACTTACTTTCTCATTTGATCCTCCAAATCTTGAACTTTAAAAATCAAAAACCCCATCAAACAAGAGTCAAGATCTATAATTTCCTCACTTAGCTAATGACCCAAAAGCTTTGATACGAGCAATCACTTTGTGCAATGGCAAGCTCAAACAAAGGCAAGATTTTCTTGTTTTCTTTGCTTTTGTTATTTGATGTTTGGGTTTTTAGTGCTTTTGCTGAAAATGGTTCAAGCTCTGAATCAGTTATAATTGAAGAAGACAAGTTGTACAATCATGAGACTGAACAGAAATTTGAACATGTTGATGCTTTAGATGTGTTAAAAAGACACCAACTTCAATTAGAAAAGCTAGAAGGGCTTGTTAAATATCTTAGCTTGCTTGTTTCTAAGTTAGAATCAAGATTATTGGATTACCCTAAAGGTGAAATCTTGGAAGATAAGAAGCAGAGTTTTAAAGGGACTAAGCAAGTTGTTTTTGATGAGAAAAAGAAGATTCAAAGTGATGGTTTTGTGGGTAGTAGTGAGGGTAGTTTAGTTGAGAGTAAGGTAGTAGATGGGGAGAGAATGGGAGCAGTGTCTGTTACTAAGTATAGTCCTCTTTGGTTGGAAAGGTTTCAGTTTATATCAGCAGTGAGATTGGGATCGGATGCAACTAGCATTAATGTGTTGCCATTTAGGGATGCTGAAGGACTGAGTAAGTATGTTGTCATTGGCGATGATCGCGGAAAGGTGTACGCATTCTCCAGAAATGGGGAAGTTTTGATTGATTTTCAGACGTCGTTGAGTTCACCAATAACAGCTTATGCGTCGTACTTGTCTGTTTATAAGAATGAGAGTTTGGTAGTTATGGGGCATGAAAATGGCGGTATTTTGATGCATAGAATTTGGGAGGTAGTCCCTGATGGTGATGACAGGGCTGCTCTTCATATGGAAACCGTAAGAAAATTTTCTTCGCCTGAAATCGAGGAAGGTGGGTCTTCGATCACAAGTTTAGAGGTGCATCATGTTGGAAGAAATAGGTATATTTTGTCCACGGATTTTTTCGGGAAACTTAGGGTTTTTAGGGAGAACGGCACTGTTTTTGGGTTGACAGTGCTAAAGAGCAGGCCGCTTGCGTTTTTGAAACAAAGGCTTCTATTTCTAACAGAGACTGGTGCGGGGTCATTAGACTTGAGGACCATGAGAATTAGGGAATCTGAATGTGAAGGTTTAAACACTTCTATTGCTAGGAGTTATGTTTTTGATGCAACTGAACGGTCAAAGGCATATGGGTTTACATCTGATGGCGATTTGATTCATGTGCTACTCTTAGGAGATAATATGAACTTCAAGTGCAGGGTTAGATCCAGGAGGAAGTTAGAAATGGCCGAGCCTCTATCATTTCAGGCGATTAAAGGATATTTGCTTATTGCTAACCAGGAGAAGGTATCACTGTATAATGTATCATCACAACATTATGCCCGGTCTGGTGGACCAAGGCTTTTGTTCTCTGCTGGTCATGATGAGATTATAGCATCATTTTTGAACTATCAATCTTTGGAATTAAATGATAAAGATAAAAAGGTGATTCCTTTAGTAGCCAGTGATCAAGAAAAGCTTGTTATTCTTGGACTGGGAAATGGTTACTTGGGGATATATCGCTCAAACCTTCCAATTTTCAAAAATGAGTTCAACACCATGATGTGGACGAGTCCCGTTTTATTTTTCATTCTTTTCCTTTTAGGTGCATATTATTTTTTTGCCAAGAAAAAGGAAGCTCTTACCTCATGGGGACCTGACGATCCTTTCAATTCGACGAGTGTTACAAGTGGGGCTCCATTGGGATCCAGCCAAGGTGACAGATCTTATGCTGATTCGTCGAGGAATGCAGATCTTATGGACCTAAGGAGTAGCGGTCTCAGAGCTCCATCTGGAAGGTATGTCTCTCCATCGCGCTATCCTGGTGGAACAACAGGTGCCTATAGATCAAATCCTTCCGATACAACTTCCAGGCCTTCCTCTGTTGATCCCAACTTTAGAACTACCTCGGAGTTGAAATTTAGGGGGTCGAATCTAGAAACATCAGGTTTTCCGAAAAGGAGAGATAGCCTATTTGTAAACAGTCAAATTGTGGATGATGGCAAGTAATCTGTAGTTCATGTCAGGTATATGTGTTAAATTCAGCAACCTTACTGTCATTTTTGACACGTGGGTAAGCTGACAATCTATAGCTGTAACTTTGCAACGGTTACTAATTGTGGTCAGTGGAAATAAAAAAGAACATTTTGAGCTTTCTGTTCGACTACCTTGAATTGGTAATCAAGGAGATCTTTGTTATCAGTTTTTTTTCTCTTTTTCCTTCTATGCTAAAACTTATTCCAAGTGTGCGCAATCCAGCTGTAAGTTCAGTTCTTGGAGATTACTCACACAATCGTTGAAGGATACCTGTCCAGTTCGAGATCAAGTTTGAAAAAGATAAGCAGATCCCTCACCTCGACCCCCAACCCCCTAAAAAAAGAAAAAAAGGAAAAAGTGGAAAGGAGAAATCATGATCAATGGATCTCACAACTTCGGTCTGGTCGCCGAGCCCGAAACTGATACGTGGTAGAATAGCCTAGAGTTTCAACTATCTTAGATGGAGCCAAAGGAGCCTTGATGGAACAATTGAGTTAAGGTACTTGTCACTGAAACTGTTTTAGTTTTGTCGTCATTATCACCATCGTATCTTCATCTCTATTACTCTGTTCGAAGGGGAAAAAAATTAATGTAGGAGAACTTCCTTGAGGAATGTTTAGGTTCTTGCTATATTTACCTTTTCATCGAGACAAAAATGTCGAGGTTCTTACAAGTCCTGCTTGAGCATTTAATGCTCTCATGTAAGTGGAAAGTTTATTTAGATTTTATCATGGATTAAAATTTTAATTTTTTAGGGTCATGTTTGGTTGCAATTCATTTATGCTCATGTATTCATGCGATGCTGCATCTTGTATATCATGCAGTGGCAGCAGCAAGTCTTTACTTGGATTTCTAAGTAGAGTACCGATGTTTTTAATCAATGTAAAAAACATTTTGTTATGGATTCAATTTGTGAGGGCTTGCTCATGTTTCTCAGTGGGAAACCGATCATGATTTTAATAGATAAACTTAAGTTTGTTGTTGTTGAATTAAACTTAAGTTTGGTGCAAGTGATGTGCTATAGATACCATAATATTCTTTCAAGAGCTCAGCTTATTTAAGATAAGCTGAATCTTGTGAAAATCTCTTTTTTCCTTTTCTTTCTGGTAGCTGGGAAAGGAAAGAATAGTCCATAATAGTCCATAATAGTCAGTCTTTCCAGAAAGCCTTTGGTTTTGGTTTTAGTTTTAGTTTTGGTTTGGTCACCTATTTATAAGTGTTTTAAGCTTTAGAAGATAGCATTTGGCAGAGTTAATCAAGATATAGAAAAAACAAAAGGTACTAAAGATGTGAGATTGTCATTTTTCATTCTTCACGTGGATAAAAGTTGTTGCAAATTTCAGTATATCAACTTTATACCAAAAAGTGGGCAGCTGAATTTCTCAAGTTTTCCCTTTGTGAGTTGTGTCTTGCCCCCTCCTTTCTTAGAGCAGTCTGGTGCACTAAGCTCCTGCTATGCGCGGGGTCCGGGGACGGACCACAAGAGTCTATAATATGCAGCCTTACCTTGTATATTTGCTAGAGGTTATTTCCATGGCTCGAACCCGTACCCCTCCTTTCTTATCCTGTACAAAAGTAGTCATTGCTTATAAATGCTGCTGCACTCCTGGACATTAATATTGATAACGATAAACAATATATTTTCTATTACATTTAAAACCTTAGTGTTGGTATAATGTTAAATGTTTTTGTTGAAAATATTTTTCACAAGAAATACTTTGTGCAATGGAATAATTATTGTTCTGTATTCATTGTCAACACTTGGTTGGATATAAATTGCATTAGTATGGTGTGGTGGACAGTGGGTTGTACATTAAGAGTTGTGTTTGGTGATTATTAGGACTATCTAAAAAAGAAACAAATGTGTATACGTAACTATGAAAAAGTCTTATGCAGTATGAGTAAGTAAAAAAGCTAGCTCGGTTTACAAAGTATCCCGGGTTTACGCAGAGTTTGGGGAATGGCCACATCCCGAGGGGGTGTGATGTAGACCCCTACCTTGATGCAAGTATTAGTGGCTGATTCTACGACTCGAATCTGTGGGTCACATGGAGACAACTTGACCGTTGTTTAGGTGTAGTATGAGCAGTGATAACCAAATTAATGCTTGCAGTTAATTTTCTCTATCAATCACTATTCTTTTTTTTATTATTATTATTGTTACTAACTACTACCACCACTATTATTATTATTATTATTATTATTATTATTATTATTATTATTATTATTATCTTAGCTGATTGATATATTGTAGTCATTGGAAAAAATTGACAAAGAAAGATACTTTACGTGATGTCAATTAAGTTATCAAAAGTTGATTCGTTTGAGAAGCTTTTATCGTACCAAATTAGGATAAGAAAGGAAGGGGCAAACATCTATGTTGAGTAGTGTAATTCGTTTTTTTTTAATTACTAAAATTATTTCCTTTACGATTTTCCAAAAAAGGCAAAAACCTTTCAAAATATTGAGAGGCCCACTTCATTTCCTTCGCTTTCCAGATATTCGATATAATCCAGCCTTTGAAACTTGGAAATTTGTTTTTAAATAGAAAGAATGCATATTTACATGACGTACTGATGAGTTCATCCCATTCTCAGGTAAGGGAGGCTGGCCTTTCAAAGTGGAGGGGACCATATACATATATATAAATAAAATCTTTAACAGCCATTTTTCACTCGGTACCTAATATTATTAGACTTATTAGTGATTGTTTACTATTTGGAATTTATCAAACCTTCTCATAATTAACTTCCACTAGCTATTCGATCGAAGCTTTCCACGCCGTGTTGCTAAAATTTGGCATGCCGGACCGAGTCAATACGTAGGGGCATATGGAGCTTTTAGCGTTACGAATGAAAGAGAATTTTTACAATATCAGATCACTGAAAAATAAATTAAGGTGTGTTACGAGATTAAATAATAAGAATAACAAATTCAATTTAATTTCATGAGTGGGATATATTACGGGATTAAAAGGAGATAAAAAAAAAAGTTTTATAGGTTTAATTTTAGAATCCACTTTTTATCGCTGAAAGCAAACTTAATAGTCTGGTGTATTTGTATCTCATATTCAGAGGTGGATCTAGTATTTCAAGATGATGGATGCACTAGTGGATCTATAATTTATATTTGACGGGTTTAACTTTAGTCTCTTACTATGAATCCACTATACTTTTAAAATTGTAGATTCAAAAGTTAGTGATTTTCACATATATATCTATACTCCGTATCGAAAATAAGACCGTCTTTGAACCGCCAATTTTACTTGTAGAGATGTACCCAATAACTATTGCACCATAAGAGTCTTTAAGCATCGGTGCGCATACATATATTTAAGTAATTTTAAAGAAACATAACATTGTTATACATGGTTTAAGCCTTTAAAGAGAGGAGCATGAGTTCACGTGAACCCATACCCCTTAACCTAGATATGCCCCTGCCCGTATTCATGCAAGATTCGAGAAAGGACCGCACCCGGAGGTATTGACGTAAGCAGCCTACCTTAATGCAAGGGTCAATGGCTGATTTAATGGCTCAAATTAACGACCTATAAATCACAAAAAAAATAATTTGACCGTTACTCCAAAACTCCACTACCAACTTATCTTTATAATATCGTACTGAAAAGGGTGGCCAGAGTTGCATATATTCTACCATCTGTAATCCTATGTCACTGTTGGTACGATAGCCTAATATATCATGGATATTGTTTGGATTAAAAGGGAGCCACATTTTACTTTAAATGGGAATAAAACAACTCAGAAAATGATGTGTGAGTACCGTTGCAACTTGGTTTATCTAAAGCTGAAAATGCCGTTGCACAAGGACGACCAAATCAATCCTTTCCATTCGGGAATTATTATTCTTCATTTCTTTGCCACTCCTTATTTGATTTATATTTTGTACCGTGACTAAAAAATAACTCCCAAAAATTAATTTGTCAACGTAATCTATTTCCTTCTTTGATTAATATGCTTATTGGAAACAGAAATTAAGTATAGTTATCTGTCGGTCAATGATTAACTTATTTTTAAATGTGTGAATGTATAGGAGTATTTATTTATTTTTCAAAATATTGACATGACATAGTGAATTTTTAGGGCAGTCCGATGCACAAAGCATCACGTGCTCATGTAGGGTTCGGGAATGCCGCACCTCAAAGAGGTGTGATGTTGGCACCATACTTTGATGCAAGCAATAGCGGCTGTTATAGTTCGAACTTATGATCACGCGAAAATAACTTGACCGTTACTCTAAGGTTCCGTTCGAAATAGTGAATGTCCAACTGAACTGTGACTTTCTTCACCATTACTCTCCCAAAAAAGGCAGCCGACAACCTATCTTGATAGAATTATCGGCGACTAATTTCACAGCTCAAACTCATGATCTATAGGTCACACAAAACAACTTTACCATTGCTTCAAGAGTCCCTTCCATTAAACTCTGCCAATAAATAAAATATGGACAACTTTGGGTAACATTATGAGAAAGATAATTAAATTGTAATTCCATAAGAAAGAGTTAAGAATAGTAACTTATAGCCAGTTTGGCCAAAAGTTTTCTTTTCTCAAAAAAAGTTTTTTTTTAAAAAAAAAAAGAATTGAAATGTTTGGCCAAGTTTTTGGAAAAAAAAAGTAATTTTAAGTAGAAGCGAAAACAATTTTAGAGAAGCAGATAAATGTAGCTTCTATCCAAAAGTATTTTTTTGAAAAGCACTTTTGAGAAAAATAAAAACAGT
The DNA here is from genome assembly GCA_002018475.1 of Nicotiana obtusifolia. Taxonomy (NCBI): domain Eukaryota; kingdom Viridiplantae; phylum Streptophyta; class Magnoliopsida; order Solanales; family Solanaceae; genus Nicotiana; species Nicotiana obtusifolia. Next base: position 97,312 of record MCJB01033109.1, on the reverse strand, counting down.
TTTTAAAAGTTTGACCAAATAATAATTGCTACTTAGGAGTAGTTTTCAAATTAAGTAGCCCAAGATAAACTAGATCTGATCAAAAGTACGAATAAGCTGATTTTTGTAGATTGGCCTAACAGACACCAAGACATATTAAAAAGGAAATATAAGTACTAAAGAAGGAAAGAATAAAAACAGGGTTTTTTTTTTTTTCCCTTTAAATTCTTGTGACGCAGATCCAAAAACAATAAAAAGTAGAAGGTAGAAGTAAAAAGAGTTTTGGGTAGAATTCAAACTCTGAAATAGGATCAGAGTTGCAACACTTATTAAGCTTGCAAGTTGCAACTCAGATCCTGAGAATAAAAACAATAAAGTGAGAAACAAACTTTCTCTCAACGAACACAACATAGATTTTGCCTTTTTGTATATTAATATTAGAATTAAAACATCCGAAACACGCCACCACTCACTCTCCTTCTCCTTCCCTTTTTCTGTTTGAAAGTTGGAACCGTTACCTCAACAACCGCTTCACCAAAACCACACTGTTTACTCAAAAACTCTCATTTTATTAATTTCATTTTTTCTTCAATAAAACTAAGGATTTTAGATTGTTCTGGCTGAGTTTGTGATGGCGGAACCGAGTCGGACCGGTGGTGGCGAGTCGTCTTCGCCGGAGACCGGAATTCCGACCGGTTTGAACCGGATTAAGACTAGGCGGCTTGAGTCGAAGGAAAGGCCGAGTTCAAGGCTTGTAGTAGATTCCGATAAGTTGAATGAGTCTCCTCGTTCTGGAGCTTCCACGCCTCGTTTGAAGCAGGATCAACGAGCTGCCGCAAAAGGACGAAAAGGTCTTTTTTTGCTAAATCTGCTTTTAAATATAGTTAACATTCGTGTTATATTCTTCGTACAGTTGACGAGTTTTTGATTAGTAGTAGTTTAAGATTTTAATTTGATTTGTGTATTATTTTAGTAGCAGTGGAAGAAGATATTAAAGTAATAGATAAAATGTCGCGTCAAAGTTTAATATTTGAGTAGTTAAATGAATGAATTTTGAAAATAGTACATAATAATATTAATAATGGAGTGGTATAGAGCATTTTGGAATGACAGGGTGTAGTTTGCGTTGGAAAGGGGAGAATAGCAAATTTCTATTGTTTGATATAGCACATGCTAGGCTGAACATGATGATGTCATTGATTTAGATGGTGTATTAGCTATTTTTTAAAATTTTTGATGACGATGGTGTCTAGGCTAGCTTGCACACACCTCGACCAACAGGTAGCTACTATCTCCCACCAGCAGGTGTATTAGCCATATTGTATCTGCATGTCTAAAAATGAGACCTTTTTTTTAATGACAATTTAAAAAACAAGTAGTGGATTTTAGTTCAGATAAAGGAAGATATACTTTGGATTTATTGCTCTCCTGTCTAAAGAAGCTGTTGGATCTGATAGAAAAGAAACTCTTAGAGTTGGGAGCAGGAGATTGTAGAAATTGGGGAGCTAATATCTGCTTTAATTACTTAAGTTCTTCAGCTGAAAGCTGTATGGTAATTTTCTAGAAAGAAAGATGGTATATGTATAATAATTTCCGTAACGAATGTATGCACAGTCTAACACTGACGTCTAATAGTAATAGAATGAACGAGTAGTCATAGAACGAACGAGTATTCGAAGACCACATATGAATGGAGAAGCTTGTTTGAGAGGGAGGAAGCTGGTCATTTATCTAACTGAAGTTGCAGTCTGAGCAAGTATACCTTAAGCTGATATATGATCAAACTATGATTTTCACCTTTAAAAATGTCATCATCAGTGTTGTACTAGTGCTTCCGATGCATAGATTACTTATCATTACCTAAACTTTGGAATTCCTTGGTAAGATTTAAAATTACTTTGATTGTAAATTCCCTAAGTTTGTATTTTTTCAATTGAGTGGAATCTCTCTGTAACCCCCCCCCCCTCCCCCCCTCGCGCTTTCTGTTAGTGATGCAGGAACTCAAAGGAGATTAATTTCCAGTTTTTTTATTCTCGGCAGCTCTTTTTCTCTGTCCAATTGGATTTCTGTTCTACTAAACTTTCTGGTCCCTTTGCCTAACAGGACACCGTAAAGGCAGGAAGATAGCTAGTTGGTTTGCGTCATATCTCTTTAAGGATTTAGATCAAGCTGGTAGTGGAATTTCTGTAAATCAGGTAAGAAATGGTTTGGCTTGCACATAAAAGTAGTTTTGTGTTAAGTTACACTGGATGTGCTATGCTATGTTTCTGCTGCTTATTTGATTGTAGTAGGAGATGTGTCTCACTCTTTTGATAATTTGCAATTTTAGGGTACTGACAAGGAGGGTCCTGGAAGAAATGTGCATAAGATGGGGAAGCATGTGACAATGAGGCAATCTTCCCAAGGACCAATGCCTAATAGTAAAGCAAGCAAAACATTCAAAAGTTTTTCACACGAGCTAGGTCCAAAAGGTGGAATTCAACCTTCACCTCCGCGAGCTCACAGCTATAATGATCTAAAGGTATTTCTTTCGGCATTTCTTGTTCTGACACTTCCAGTAATGAATTGAGGGTGGTAAGTGATAAGCATAGGAAAGAATTAGGTTCTGATACTTCCAGTTATTATTTTTGGGTGGTAAGTGATAAGCATAGGAAGGAATTACGTTCATTTTAGAGTGTAATGATCAAGATAAGTAGGTCAGATGGGGAGCTGATATGGTTTTGAAGTTCAATATTAACTTTTGTTCCATGGGATGAGATGCAGGAGCTGATTGGATCTCTTCGTTTAAGATTTGATGCTGCTAAAGAAGCAGTGAACACAGAGCTAGGCGGTTTCTTGCAGGAGGTTGTAGAAATTGTACAGAAGAATGAGAAGAATGATTCCTTGCCTCTGGATGGACAAAAGATGGCTGAAGAACTTGTTGTTCTTGCTCAAGATTGTATCAAAATGACGTGCTTAGAATTCCGCTCCAAGTGTGAAGCAATTGTTCAGGACCTGACTATGAAAAGACAAGAATGCCAAATGGGTCTTTTGAAATGGTTGTTGACACGCATGCTTTTTATATTGACACGGTGCACAAGGCTGTTGTATTTTGCCAAGGACAGTGAGCCAGTTGATGAGACATCTCTGGCCAAGCTTAAAGAATGTCTAAATAGAATTCCTTCTATTAAAACAGATTGGGTTCTCAAGAGACGGATATCTGATTCAGAAGCAGGTTGTACTTTGAACACAAAGGCTGCTGGCAAATGCAGTTCGGAGGAAGAAAAGACTTCAAAATTTTCCTCTCACACACATCAGCAGAAACCTGAATTTCTCTTGGATGGAAGTGTCACTACACTAGAAAAAGATCCGATGTTTATTGAACCAACATCATCTTTTATTAACCATCCTGACATTCAGTCTAAAATGAAATCATTAAACCATATCAGCGACCAAATTAGTGGAGAATTGAAAAACGAGTGTAGACAACAGTATTCAGATGATTCTTTGGTGATATGTAGAATTTGTGAGGAACTTGTTCCCACTATTCATTTGGAGCCTCATTCCTATATATGTGCTTATGCAGAGAAATGTGATTCGAAATCTCTAGATGTAGATGAGCGCCTTCTGAAATTTGCAGAGTTACTGGATCAGCTTTTGGAGTCACGTAATTTAGGATTTCATGCAACGTCTGAGATCCAAGAAAATTCAAAAGTGAAAAATGCAAATTCTGGGAATACATCTGAAGGTTATTCACCAAATGTGGGTGAGTGGAGAAGCAAAGGGATAGATGGAATGTTTGAGGATCTTCATGAGATGGACACGGCCAGTATAGAAGATTCTCCATTAGCAGCATTCGTTAATTTGAAGAGTCACTTGGGTGCAAAGTTTAATCATTGTGGTCCACCATCTTCAACAGGGAGCATGACATCAGTATCCTCCACAAATACCCCTCGGGCAGTAAATTTTGACTTCTGGTTAGAGCATAACAATCTTTCTGAGCTAGAGGACGTCCAGCAGGTTTGTCACTGTACTCTGAATTTTGGTTGGAAATTTGTCTCAACTTAGTGAGAAATATGTGTTGGGTCGTGTCCAGAAATCCACCAATTTAGTAGTGAAGAAGCACTAAAGTTGGAATCCAAGTATTTCTCTCCATATACTAAGGATCAATTAAAGAAAAATCACAGGAAGTTCTCTTGTTTTGCTTGTGTCTGTCTGAGAGGAGGAAAATGGAGTAAGAGAGAGTATGTAAACAAAATAAAGGATTCTAATGCTGGTGATGATCGTTTAGCAATATGGATAGCTATAAAAAATTGTGTACAGCTCATTCTTTTGGTGTATTAGATCTTTATATTTCTATCGGGTTGCTTACTAGACGCGTCAGTTTCTAAAAGTCTTTCCTCGATCATTTTCCTCACCAAATCTCCATGGAAATCATAGCCTAATGAAGGAGGATTTTAGAGTTTGCTTTTTTTTTTTTACAATTGTTCGTTAGTGCTATTACATAAAAGGAACTTCTTTGTTTGACAAGAAACCAATAAATCAATTTGGGCTAAATTGAAATAGAGTAGTGCTTTAAGTTCTGAAGTCACTGCTGTGATTTTTCTGCTCCCTGTTCTGATCACTCATCTCTGGAGAATACAACATATTCATTAGTGATTATGTTCTTTGATTTATCATCTCTTGCTTTCTTTTTCTGAACTTTCTTAACCAACTCTTTTAGTCTCGTTATTAATATTCTTCTACACTCTCTGTCCCATTTCATGAGACAGTATTCTACTTGGAGGATGCAGGTTCCTAATGAAATAGTAGAGGTGCGTGTAAGTTGGATGTGACGCCAGCCTTATAAAGAAAATGGGAAGAGTGTCATATAAATTGGTACAAGAGAAGTACTAAATAATTATTAAGAGAAATCTTTCACATCAGTTACTGGGATGAGTTTGTATAGTTTCAAGTTTTTAATTGAAACACATGATCTACCTATGATTAGTTAAACCTAATAATAATTCTCCAAGACTTATTTTGCTTCTCATTAATTCGTTTTGCAGTTTAAATATAAATAAAAACAGTCTAAACTTGGGATTTCTGTGAAAAATCTTTTTAAGTGATGATGATATGACACTAATGCTGCTATGTTTCAGAAGTTTATAGCTCATAATGTATTAGTGTACCTCTTTTCCATCTCCATAAATTATTATCATTTCAGAATTAACTATACTGTGCATGTGTAGATCAATAGTTTCTTTAATACAGAGCTAAGGGCTTAACTCATTCCTGCATGTTAGATGGGCTGATTTTGTCCTTTCTGTTTCTTTTTCCTTCTTAGATGGCTGATTTAGCAGATATTGCACGTTGTGCGGCCGAAACAGATCTTTCAGAAGAAGGATCTCATGAGCTTTTAATTGCTTTCATGCAAGACCTACAATATACTTTACAAAATAACAAGCTAAAAGCTCTTGTAGTAGATACATTTGGGGGACGAATAGAGAACCTTTTGCGGTACAACTTTTTGGACTCATCGTATATTAGAATTTATAGATGAACCAGAACTGACACTGCTCCACTACATGCAGAGAGAAATATATACTTGCTTGTGATCTTGTGGATAGAAAAGACGGTTTTGGACATTCAGAAGGCTCCAAAATCTTAGTGGATAATTCATCTCATTCCAGTATAATGTCAACTCCTTCAAGTTCATCACACAAAGAAAGAATAAGCATTGATGATTTTGAGATTATCAAACCAATCAGCAGAGGTGCCTTTGGCAGAGTTTTTCTGGCACGCAAGCGGTCAACTGGAGATTTATTTGCAATCAAGGTACCTTTTGAGTCATCTTAACCTTCGAATCAATTAATGTATCTGATAATTGTATTTGCATTTGCATAGATGATTTTATTCAACTCTTTTCCTTCTTATGTTTGTGGATATCGGTAGATATCTGCATTGCTTTACAGAAAACATCTCACGTTTGTTGGTTTCTAGGGATTGTTGTTGGAAAGGAGGTATTTTTTTTTTAATTTTTTATTTTAGAGATACCACTTAATTTATTAGTGCTGACGGATCTTGTTGTGGATTCAATAAGAAGAATTAAGGACCTTTTTTTTTTGGTGGGCTAGTGGAACACATATTTTTAGAATACAACAACGAATGTGTGAAAAATCATTTTCGATGATGAATGTAAGAGTCGCACTGAAGTACGCGGGGGGGGGGGATTTTGCATCTTTAACAAGATGCTATTTTTTCAAAGTACGCTGGTTATAAGTACCTGAAAGACAAAGACAAGGAAGTCCAATTTCTATGCTAATCATTAACCGCTTTGTCACTGGACCACTTTTGCGGTGCATCCTGCGAACGGGAGAATTAACAAGTTGGAGAAGCTTGTGGTTAGATTGAGGGACTATCTTAGTGATGCAGCATGTCTATGTGTATCAACAAATATCTCATTGAAGTATTTGTCTGCCTTAGTATTTTTACTGAAAACTTTTTCTGTATGACCAAGTTGGTACTGATTTCTGACATGATTCCATTCATCCTATATGCAGGTGCTCAAGAAATTAGATTTGTTGCGAAAGAATGATATTGAGCGCATATTGGCAGAGCGCAATATATTGATTACCGTCAGAAACCCTTTTGTGGTATTACAGTTTTTTTTTATTTTTTTATTTTTCGTTTTGTCGATCTCAGTAGGATCATGAAGATGCTTTCATGGTTGTAGGTCCGATTTTTTTATTCATTCACCAGCAGAGACTACCTTTATTTGGTCATGGAGTATCTTAATGGCGGTGATCTATTCTCTCTGCTTAAAAAAGTTGGTTGCCTTGAGGAAGATGTAGCTCGAACCTATGTCGCGGAATTGGTACTTTTCTAAACTTTCTTGTCAGGAAATTTTGCAACCTTTCGAGCTCTTTGAAGGATGTGTTTTGCCCTTCTTCAGGTCCTTGCTTTGGAGTACCTTCATTCTTTAGGAATCGTCCATCGTGATCTCAAGCCAGACAACATATTAATTTCCCAAGATGGGCATATAAAGGTTGGTTTTGTATATTAGAGATCTTTGAAATGATGAGGAAGCTAAAATTAATTGTATTTTGCTGAATGATAAGTGATTCTCAATTTGCCAGTATTGATAACACCCCCCACCAACCCAAAGGTGTCCCCAAATTTGATCGCTCTGATAGGAATCTTGTAATTCTATCATAAATTGTTCTGCAGAGTACATGCATGTTTTTGATGTATTTCTGGTCTGTGTCGAAGGGGATCATGTTCTAATCTTGGATATGCTTAACCAGCTTACAGATTTTGGTTTGTCGAAAATTGGACTAATGAACAGTACGGATGATCTATCTGGACCCGACACAAAGGATGTAGTGCTTCCTGATGTTGGTAGCCAGCAAGATCCAGATCATCTATTGGACAAATCTCAACGGTCAGCTGTTGGTACCCCTGACTATTTGGCTCCGGAAATTCTTCTTGGAACTGAGCATGGTGAGAAAGAAATTGCTATACTAGAGTTGGTGATATGCTGATACTCCCTCCCTATGTCACCTTTATCTAAAAATAAAATATAACATAGATAAAAGGGGAACGTCAGGAGTGAGAATGAAAGGAACAAAACATTGACTTTGCCATCTGATTATATGTACAGGTAGCGCTGCTGATTGGTGGTCAGTAGGAATTATTTTGTTCGAACTCATCACTGGGATCCCGCCTTTCAATGCCGAGCACCCTGAGGTATTATATTACAGTTCCTCCCTATTCTGAGCATCATTCACATTGCAATTGTCTAATGTATGACAGTACTTTTTGTCATTGAAATTATAGGGAAAATGTAACTCTTTCAGTAATCATTTTGCCAGTCATAATATTTAATAGGTGTGACCTGGCTATAAGATTGGTCTTTTTCTAAAGTTCTCCATTCAGTTTAGAACGATTGTAATGTGTGCATGTGATTCCCTGAGGACAGACATTGACTCCAGTTGACAGATGCTAAGTTGGACTTTAAGTTCATATAAACTACAATGCGTTTTAAGAAGCAGGAATTTCTAAATGATAGTTGACAAATTTTTCCTTATTTGTTTGTTGCCTTTATCTTTAAGAAAGCTACCCGGAAAATATATAGCACCAGATGACTTAATAGTTGCAGTAAGTATGGGACTTCACCTCCTCAACACATTACTGTTTCTGGATTGACAGGTTATCTTTGATAATATTCTTAACAAGCAAATCCCCTGGCCCTTTGTCCCAGAAGTGATGTCCCTTGAGGCACAAGACTTGATTGACAGGTTAGCTAAATTATATACATGAACTATCCTCTGGGGACCATTTTCAATGGCAGTCTAGCATCCTCTTATCGAATGGTCAGGTCCGAAACGCTTTCTTCGTTTTGAGTCTTTATTTTGTACTGAAGAACACTCATAGATTTTGCATAGTTTAGGTTGGTAATTGGTACATCTTTTGGTGCCTGTAGTTTGATTATTTGGAAACAAATGTCTCTGGTTCTTATTGTGAGTTTTCACCTCAAAATCATGTTCCTAGGTGATCTCACAGTGGCACATTTCCAGTGCCTAGGGGCTCTCTTGGGTACCAGTTTTGTATTTGTTCCTTGGACATCATTGATGCCATTACTGTTTATTTTCTTTTTGAAACATTGATAGTACCATTCATCCTTGAATACCCTAGTTGTGCAAATTCAACAATAAGATGTTTTCCCTTGATTTTGTCTGGTGGATGATCTAACTCAGTTGTAGAGCTTTATTGTAGGCTTCTTGTTCATGACCCAAATCTGCGCCTTGGAGCAAAAGGAGCATCAGAGGTTGTCTTCTGCATATTCTTAAAGAATAATATGCTCTTTGTGTACTAGTTATATGGGATGAAACTTCCATGGTTGATACTAACTTTCATCATCCACTACTCTATATTCCTACAGGTAAAAGCACACCAATTTTTCAGGGGAGTTGACTGGGATAATCTTGCCTTACAGAAGGTAGGCCTTACTGTACGAAAAATCAGTTGTGTGGGCTTTTCAGCTTCTTTGATAATGTCTCATTTAACATATTTAGATTCATGATTTCTGAGGAAAGGGACTGGGCAGCACACTTTGTTGTTAATTATAGTTTTTCTCTTAAAGAATTAGCTCCTTCCTCTTTGACCATTCTCTTTCCATTTTCTGTATGCTGGATTGTGATAATTAGTTGTGTGCCAATTAACTTATGTAATGGCAAATGCAGTCATATTATTGAACATAGTTGTTATGTCTGTTAATATGTGTCTGGATTCATTGTCTATGCCATAACTAGGAATTTCAGTAATCAGAAATCTTTCATTCTTTTGAACAACGTAGGCTCCCATATAGTGCTTTTGCATATTCGTCAACAATTGAATCAGTATAGGCAGGTTGTTCTCTTTAATTTCTGATTCATTGTGTCTATAGGCAGCCTTTGTACCACAGACTGATGGTGTTGATGACACAAGCTATTTCGTATCCCGGTATGGTCTAAGTGGAGTGCAAGATGATGAAGATTGTAATGATTCTGCTTCCGACAGCTCTGAGTTCTCGTCAAACTTTGCACTTGAGGTAAACTAAGTTTTTACTTAAATGCAATCTTCACTTTCCAAGTACTAAATACTCGTTGTATGGCCATGTTGGATTATGATAATTAACTCTAAAAGCCATTTTCCCCTTTACATTGAAGATGGTGAAAAGTGGTTCGACTTAAAGATGGCCATTGGATTGACCGAGTTGGTTAAAACCTTGATCACAAATAGCTTGTTACATACCATATTAGCAAAGGCACTCTTGTTTTTTGCAACCCACACCCC
>MCJB01033109.1:65058-85895 GCA_002018475.1 Nicotiana obtusifolia | reverse complement strand
TGTTGAATTCCGTGAATATGTTATGCATGTTCTAAAGTAACTTGGTTATTTTTATAGTAGTGAGGTATTCAATTGAAGTATTGAATATGTTATGCATGTTCTAAGCAACTTGGCAAATTCAAGGTTTCTAGTCTTTTTTGCTTTTCCGCTAAGTTTTCACGTCAGTTAAATATTGGTGGTGTCAGAGGAAGTAGAACTATATTTTCCAGTCTATTTCAGTCTGAACTTGGATAGATAATTCTACATTAAATTACTCATTGAATTGTCAATTTAGAGTGACGAATCAAGGATATTAACTTACATTCATTTTTAGAGGCTATACAAATATACTAGATTTGAAGCCATATTAATTAGTAGTGGAGAAGATAGTAGCAAAATACTTCTGAAAGATAATGATGTATACATGCAGTACAATTCCATGAGGATTATTGAAAGTACTCTTAGAGAACTTCCAGGTTTAAAGTGGTTAGAAGTGCTCTTAGATGTCAATTTTCTTTTAGAGAAGCATGATCTCTCCCATTATTCTTCAATGTAGTTGAATTCAAAAGTTATTTTAAGGCCAAATTGGTAAGAACAGGTATATTTTTGGTCAAACTAATTGTAGTTTTTTAAGTTTACAAAATTTGGGTTTTTGTTAGAAACAATTCTTGAAGTTTCCCAAAGATAAAAAGGATGTAGTTTTTGATGCTCATGATTGAAGTAACATCTTGATTTAATTTAGTGTTGAGCACCACGGATTTTGTTCTAAATAAATAATATTCAGGTCAGCAGACGTGATATGCCATAACTATATGGCACAGCAAGTTGACATCAGGCAGCAAGGTACACAAAGTATTCCGTATTCACGCGGGACTCGAGGAAGGGCCGTATCCCAAAGGGTGTGATGTAAATAGTCTAACCTAATGCAAGCATTAGTAACTATTGTATCTCCAAGACTCCCTTTCAGCAAGTTGACATCAACAAGATGATCGTATGAGGTAAAATTGATAAACGACAGGTGGATGCTCGACGAGTTGACACGTGAAAGTAAAAGACAAGTAAGATAGGAGTCATCAATTAGCTGGTACAATTCCATGAGGATTATTGAAAGTACTCTTAGAGAAATTCCAGGTTTAAAGTGGTTGGAAGTGCTCTTAGATGTCAATTTTCTTTTAGAGAAGCATGATCTCTCCCATTATTCTTCAATATAGTTGAATTCAAAAGTTGTTTTAAGGTCAAGTTGGTAAGAACAGGTATATTTCTGGTCAAACTAATTGCAGTTTTCTAAGTTTAAAAACTTGGGTTCTTGTTGAAACAATTCTTGGAGTTTCCCAGCATTAAAAATGACATAGTTTCTGATGCTCATGATTGAAGTAACATCTTGATTTAATTTAGAGTTGAGCACCACGGATTTTGTTTTAAATAAATAATATTCAGGTCAGCATCCGTGTCATGCCATAACTATATGGCACAGCAAGTTCACATCAGGCAGCACAGTGCACAAAGTATTCCGTATTCACGCGGGACTCGGGGAAGGGCCGCATCCCAAAGGGTGTGATGTAAATAGTCTAACCTAATGCAAGCATTAGTAGCTGTTGTATCTCCAAGAATCTCTTTCAGCAAGTTGACATCAACAAGATGATCGTATAGGGTAAAATTGATAAACGACAGATGGATGCTCGACGAGTTGACACCTGGAAGTAAAAGACAAGTAAGATATGAGTCATCAATTAGCTGGTACAATTCCATGAGGATTATTGAAAGTACTCTTAGAGAACTTCCAGGTTTAAAGTGGTTGGAAGTGCTCTTAGATGTCAATTTTCTTTTAGAGAAGCCTGATCTCTCCCATTATTCTTCAATATAGTTAAATTCAAAAGTTGTTTTAAGGTCAAGTTGGTAAGAACAGGTATATTCTTGTCATACTAATTGTAGCTTTCTAAGTTTAAAAAACTTGGGTTTTTGTTGAAATAATTCTTGGAGTTTCCCAACGTTAAAAAGGACGTAGTTTCTGATGCTTATGATTGAAGTAACATCTTAATTTAATTTAGAGTTGAGCACCACGGATTTTGTTCTACATAAATAATATTCAGGTCAGCAGTCGTGTCATGCCATAACTATATGGCACAGCAAGTTGACATCAGGAAGCACGGTGCACAAAAATTTCGCATTCACGCGGGACTCGGGGAAGGGCCGTATCCCAAAGGGTGTGATGTAAATAGTCTAACCTAATGCAAGCATTAGTAGGTGTTGTATCTCCAAGACTCCCTTTCAGCAAATTGAGATCAACAAGTTGATTGTATGGGGTAAAATTGATAAACGACAGGTGGATGCTCGACGAGTTGACACGTGGAAGTAAAAGACAAGTAAGATATGAGTCATCAATTAGCTGGTACTGGTTACAAATATGTGATCGGTGGTAAATAATTTTTGAAGGCATTGAAAATACCCAAGTGATGTGCATGTTCCTCTTGGCTACGTGAGTACACCAGGATATCATCAATAAATACTACGACAAAGGAATCAAGATATGGCTGGAATACACTATTTATCAAGTGCATAAATGTTGCTGGGGCGTTTGTCAGCCCAAAAGACATCACGAGAAATTCATAGTGACCATATCGAGTTTTCAATGTCGTCTTTAGAATATCCGAATCCCAAATTTTCAACTGGTGATACCCGGATCTCAAATCAATTTTGGAGAATACCCTCGCTCCCTGAAGCTGGTCAAATAAATCATCGATACGCGGCAAAAGATACTTGTTCTTGATTATAACTTTTTTCAGCTGCCTGTAGTCGATGCACATCCGCTCAGTACCATCTTGCTTTTTCACAAACAGAACCGGTGCACCCCAAGGCGACATACTAGGCCTAATAAACCCATTATCAAGAAGTTCTTGAAGTTGCTCTTTTAATTCTCTCAATTCAGCTGGTGCCATATGATACGGAGGAATAGAAATAGGCTGAGTACCCGGCGCCAAGCCAATATCGAAATCAATATCCCTGTCGGGTGGCATACCCGATAGGTCTGCAAGAAATACATCCGAAAAGTCTCGCACTACCGGTTCAGAATCAATAGTAAGAGTGTCAGCATCAACATCTCTCACAAAGGCCAAATATGACAAACACCCCCTCCCAACCAGATGTTGAGCCTTCAAGTAAGAAATTACCCTGCTAGGAACATAATCTGGAGAACCTCTCTACTCGACCTTTGGCAATCTCGGTATTGCCAACGTCACCAATTTTGCGTGACAGTCCAGAATAACATGACATGGAGATAACCAACCCATACCCAAGATTACATCAAAATCAACCATACTAAGCAATAAGAGATCAACTCTATTCTCTAGTCCCCCAATAGTTACCACATACGACTGATACAGTCCACAATAATAGTCTCACCGCCGTAGATACACGAACAGGTGAAACTAAGGACTCATAAGGCATATCCAGATAATGAGTAAAGTACGATGATACATACGAATAAGCCAGGGTCAAATAATATAGAAGCTTCCCTGTGGCACACTCAAACAATACCTGTGATCACTACATCTGAAGCAACGACATCTGACCTGGCAGGAAAAGCATAAAATCGAGTCTGACTGCCACCTGATGGCCTCCCCCTCTTGGGTGATCCCTAGTTGATTGAGCCTCACCCCGAGCTGGCTGGGCGGGTGGTGGAGCAACTGGTGCAGGAGTCGCAGCCTGACTCCTTTGCTGAACTGGACCTCACGTAAGGCGGGGACAATATTTCCTTACATGACCCAGCTCTCCAAACTCATAGCAATCCCTCTCGAAAAATAACGGCGAGCTCTGAGGCGGACCTCGAGAACCAGAATAACTACCAGAAGAACCTGGTACAGATGAACCCTGAACTGATGGTGCACGAGATGAACTCTGATCTAGAAGTGCACCAAGAGAAGATTGACTCTGTCGAGCACTATATGAACCATGACTAGCTGATGCGCCACAATGAGCTGGACGAGCCATCTGAACGGGCCTATAAGGACGACTCCTGCTGTGATAGGACTGCCCCACAGAAGGAACACCGTTGGAATTACCGGGACCTCGAGACCTCTTGGACTCTCTCTCCTCACGCTCCTAAGTACGAACCATCTCTAGCCATCGAGCAATGTCAACCACATCATCGAATTTAGCACCTGCTACATTCCCAGAGTCATAACAAAACGGAACTGTTGGTTGAGGCCATTAATGAACCTTCTGATCTTCTCCCTCTCAGTGGAACCAACCAAACTGCATGACGAGCCATTTCTGAACACCGCATCTCATGCTGAGTCACAGGCAAGTCATCCTGACGTAAATACTCGAAATGTCTACGCAGTTCCTCTCTGCAGGTCTATGGCACAAGCTTTTTTAGAAATAATATGGAGAACTCATGCCATGATTGTGGTGCTGCACCCACTGGTCTGCTCCTCTCATAAGTCTCCTACCATCAGAAGGCTTCCCTAGAAAACTGAAAAGTAGTGAACGAGACCCCATTAGTCTCCAGAATAACCGATGTCCGAAGCATCCGCTGGCACTTATCCAAGAAACCCTGAGCATCCTCTGACTCAGCACCGCTAAATGATGGAGGTCGAAGCCTCCCAAATCTCTCAAGTCTCCTCTGCTCATCATCGACCATAACGGGGATCACCTGGGCCTGAGCAGTTGTAACCGGCTGGACTGGTGGTGCCCCCGGTATTTGAATTCCATGCACTACCTGCTCTGGAGTACGGGCAACAGGTGTATGAGTACCTCTCCCGGCCTGAGAAGTGGAAGGGGCATCCTGAGCGTAAACCACCTGAGCAAGGATAGTGCAAACAGTCAAAATCTGAGCTAAAGCCTCTCGAAGGCCTGGAATCATAATAGGTGCAGTTGGTGCCTGAGCTGGTCCTGTCGGCTCAGCTATATCTGGAATCTGCTCCTGAGCTGGAGCAACTGGTGGTGCTACAGGTGCTGCTCCAACTATTGTACTAGCTACACCTCAGCTCGGCCTCTACCACGGCCCCGACCTCTTGTGGCCCTAACTGGTGGTACTAGTGGCTGACTGTTCGATCCGGTAGTACGTGTCCTCACCATCTGTGAGAGAATAGAACAACAAAAATTTAATTTCCGGAATCAACAAATTCGCACGACAGAATACAAGAAACTGAATTTTTCCTAAGGGTTCAGCAGCCTCTCGAAGATATGTATAGACGTCTCCGTACCGATCCGCAAGACTCTACTAAACCTGCTCATGACTCGTGAGACCTATATAACCTAGGCTCTGATACCAACTTGTCACGACCCAAAATTCGCATGTCGTGATGGCGCCTATCTCAATACTAGAAAAGCTCACAACCTCAATAAAATCAAAATTCTTTTAAGTTTGAAAACATAATATTTTAATTTAAGAGAAAATCCCACAAACACTGATATAAATACACTCCCAAAATTCGGTGTCACTGAGTACATGAGCATCTAAATGATAACAAGTCTGACTGATAAATACACTGTCTGAAATTGTAGAACAGTACAATAAGTGAAAGGGAAAGAGTCAAGGTCAGCAGACGCCAAGCAGCTACATTGATAGTCTCCAACTGATAACACTCTGAGATCTAACGGTTGCTGTATCCGGAAGCACCTGGATCCGCACACGAGGCGTAGAGTGTAGTATGAGTACAACCAACTCAATAAGTAACAAGACTAACCTTTGGGCTGAAAGTAGTGACGAGCTCAGTAGGTACAGTCCAGTATAGAAATAACATAGCAGAAATGTAGGCATGCTTTCAAGTTCAACAGTTAAACTCAGTATTATATATGGCCAATCCATCCCAAGGAAGATCCATCCCATATATATACAGATCAATGCCAGTCAATGACTCAATACCGTATAAGACTAACCCAACCCAGGGGTAAATTTATCCCCAAATATAGATGACTCGGACAAGATCTGATGTCCATGGAAAATTCATCACAATTATAAATAAATAAGGCAAGTCCATGACCTAGGAAGTCCATCCCTAACATATATAAATAAATAAGGCAAATCCATGCCCTGGGAAGTCCATCCTGAATATAAATAATCTACGCTCACTGTGGGGGGTGCAGACTCCGGAAGGGCTCCTTCAGCCCAAGCGTGATGTAAAGCCGATATCGCCTGCTGCAGGTGGGCAGCCCCGATCTATATAATAATAAAGACTACACGGCCTGCTGTAGCGGCCAGCCCCGATCAATATAATAATAATATATATAAATCTAATATGGCCTACTACAGTGCGCAGCTTGATCCCGTAAATATCCTCACAAATGGATGAACATGACTAAGTGTGAAATTTACATTTTTAAAACAATTAACTCAACAACAACATGACCCTATGAGTCCCAAAATATTGGCACGCTGCCTAAACATGATCTTTAATACGAGCCTCAGCTCAATTTCTCTAACACGTGAAGGATATGCGGATAATAACATGATTCTTTAATTTTACAACTCCACAAAATTTATTTAAGACACAGTTTCTATGGTGGACGCCCGTCACCTTGATGTGTCGGGTAATTTCGGCACATTTTGATACTATTTGCTTAAAGTTTAACTTGTTTTACTTGCTAATTCTCATGATACTTATGTAATTTTAGTGTATTTGCAGCATAACGAGTGTAAGGACCCAGAAGGACAGAAAAGAGTTCAAAAAGTTAGCTGAAGACAAGAAAAGAAGTTAAAAGCATCGCGAGTACAAGTATGCGGTCGCAAACTGAAAATGCGAACCGCATATTCCACAGGCAGATCGCATTTCAGGATAGAACTCTAGGCCAATCTTCATGTCGAGAATGCGGTCGCAAATGCGACCGCAAAACAGGAATGAGAGCCGCGAAATATCCAGGTGCAATCGCAAACACAAACAGAGTTTTGGGTGAAAATCAGAGTGGAGAATGCAATCGCATATCGCGATCGCATGATCAACATGCGAACCGCGAATCAAAACGATATGGGAGCAAAATTTTCTGGTGGAGTTTGTGACGGACGATGATGATTTGCGGTCCACATTTCTGTTCTGCGACAGAAATGCGGTCCGCATTTTTACCACAGGGGCAAATCAGACTGAAATTTGCCTCGAGTTTTGGGCCTCTATAAATAGGTTTTATAGGGTTTTGTGAAGGGAGTCTTGTCAGAACTTAGAGTACAAAGTACGGCAATTGACTATTTTTGAATTCTTAGAAGCTTTTGGGTATCAAATGCCTTCTATTTTTGTAAGATGATATCAATTACTCTTCATTGTTCTTTAATTATCAGCATGTGTAGCTAAACTCAAACGCTGAGGTTGTGAACCCTAGATGGGTAGAATGTTGTTGAGATCTTGATATTGAATCCGATTTCGAAGGAAGCTTGATATTTATTTATTTCTTGTTCTTCAATTAATCGTTAGTGGTTGCAAACATTAACGAATGCCAATTAACTCTATCTTATCTTGGAAAAGTGAGATAGATTTTGGTAGAAATAAATAACAAAAACTCAAGGCTTTAAACCTTGTTTAACAAAATCGCTTAGGAATAAGTAGGCTTTAATTTGGCGCTTAATTGGTTGTTTTTAAGCTTGACTCTTTTGTATTCGGGAGAATCGTAGAGAGGATACATTATCCAAATATTGGAAAATATTGGGTAGTAAATTAAACATCAATTGCATATCAAGAAAGGTATTCAATATTAATATCAAGAACATTCTACTACATTAAGGGGGACACAACCTTGGTTTCTTAAATTCATATTTTTCACATTTATGCTATAAAAAATTAGTTCTCAATTTTCGTTTGCTTCTATATTCAACACTTTATTCTATTTGACGTACTTGATAGAATTACGGCTTAGTTAAATATTACATTAATTAGACAATAGTTTCACACCTATTCCCTGTGGGATTCGACCCCAACCTTGTTGGATTACTATATTTGACATCGATCGCTTACACTATTATTAAGGTGTAATTTGAGCGAATCACACCTAGCATGTGCATCACCTTTATACAATTCACATAACACGTAATTCAGGGATTTATACCCTCAAAACCAAGTTTAGAAGTGTTACTTACCTCAAACCGTATGATTCTTTATTCTGCTATGCCTTTTCCTCGCGAATCGCCCCTTGAAAACCTCGTATCTAGTCATAATTAATTCGATTCAGTCAAAATAAATTATTGGAATTAATTCCATATGAAAATACTAATATTCTAATAAAATTCGAAATTACACTCGAAAATCGCCCATGGGGCCCACGTCTCGGAACCCAACAAAAGTTACAAAATATGAACGCCCATTCAACCACGACTCCAACCATACCAAATTTATCAAATTCGGACATCAACTCGAGCCCCAAATCTTATATTCTTATTTTGAAATCCCTAGGCCTAAATCCTCTAATTTCACCTCAAAAACACGTAATCTAGTCGAAACACTCAATGATAATCCAATATTATTGACTAGCAATGATCACAAGTGACTTATCTCAAGATTTCCCGTGAATTCTCTCTGAAAAATCGCCTCAACCCGTGTTGGAAATGTGCAAAAATGCCAAATCCCCAAACCCCTCTGTTTTATTTCTATCCATGGGGTTTTTGCATCTACGGCTCACTTGGACACATCTGCGGTCACGCTTTTGCGGCTAAGTTTTTGCTTCTGCGACAATCCTTCGCTTCTGCAGTTTTGCCCAGCTCCCCCTGCCTCCGCTTCTGCGACCTCGTTGTCGCTTCTGCGGGCTCGCTTCTGTAAATGGGGGAACAGGACTGTAATACTCAAAATGACTGGCAGGGTCGTTACAGCATCTCTCGCCGCACCTGCGGCCACGCAGGTGCAGAAAAGTCCCTGCACTTGCGACCACGTGCACACTCCCCTCCAAATCTCGCACCTGCGCAAGCCAGCCCGCACCTGTGAGCTCGCACCAAGCTCCACAACTGCGGTTACACCAGCAGAGGTCCATCTTCAGCACTCACTCAACTTCAACTTTTGATCCGTTAACCATCCAAAATCAACCCGAGGCCTCCGGAACCTCAACCAAACATACCAACAAGTCCTAAATCCTCATACGAACTTAGTCGAGCCCTGAAATCAAATCAAACAACTTCAAAAACATCAATCGCACCCCGATTCAAGCCTATTGAAACTAAGAAAATTCAATTTCTACAAACGACACCGATAGCAATCAAAACACGTGCGATTTACCCTAAATTTTGCACACAAGTCACATTTGACATTACGGACCTACTCCAACTTCCGAAATCGGAATCCAACTCCAATATCAAAAAGTCCACTCCAGGTCAAACTTCCCAAAAATTCAATTTTTGCCATTCCAAGTCTAATTCCAGTACGGACCTCCAAATCACAATTCGACACGCTCCTAAGTCCAAAATCACCCAAGGGAGCTAACGGAACCATCAAAACTCTATTTCGAAGTTGTTTACTCATAGATCAACATCCGGTCAATCATTTCGACTTAAGCTTTCAACCTTGAGACTAAGTGTCTCATTTCATTCTGAATTCACTCCGGACTCGAAACGACTACCCTGGCAAGTCATATAACAGCTATACAGTACAAAATGAGTAGTAAATGAGGGAATAGGGCTATAACTCTCAAAAACGACCGGCCGAATCGTTACATCCTCCCCCTCTTAAACAAACGTTCATCCTCGAATGGATCTAGAAAGGTACATGGAGTCCCAAATAGGTGTGGATATCTGCTCCGTATCTCCCGCTCAGTCTCCCAAGTAGCCTTCTCAACTAGCTGACCTCTCCACTACACCTTCACTGAAGCTATGTCCTTTTTCCTCAACTTATGAACCTGCCAACCCAAAAAGGCCACCGGCTCCTCATAAGTTAAATCACCATCCAACTAAACCTTGCTAAAATCCAAAACATGAGACGGATCGCCGACATACTTCCGGAGCATAGAAACATGAAACACTGAGTGCACACTCGACAAACTAGGTGGCAAGGCAAGCTTGTAAGCCACCTCCCCAATCCTCTGAAGTACCTCAAACGGCCCAATTTACCGAGGGCTCAACTTGCCCTTCTTCCAGCCTCATAACACACTTCATGGGTGAAACCTTGAGCAGTACCTTCTCCCCAACCATGTAAGCAACATCACGGACCTTCCTATTGACATAACTTTTCGATTTAGACTGCGCCGTGCGAAGTCACTCCTTAATCGTCTTAACCTTGTCCAAAGCATCCTGGACCAAGTCAGTACCCAATAGCCTAGTCTCACTAGGCTCAAACCAACCCACTGGATATCTACACCGTCTCTCATGCAAAGCCTCATACGGGGCCATCTGAATGCTCGACTGGTAGCTGTTGTTGTAGGCAAATTCCACGAGTGGCAGAAACTGATCCCAAGAACCCCAAAATCAATGATACAAGCCCATAGCATATCCTCCAATATCCGAATAGTGCGCTCGGACTATCCGTCCGTATGAGGGTGAAATGTTGTGCTCAACTCAAATCGGGTGCCCAACTCTCGTTGTACGACTCTCCAAAATTTCGATGTAAATTGCGTGCCCCGATCTGAAATGATGGACACAGGCATACCGTGAAGGCGAACAATCTCTTGGATGTAAATCTCAGCCAACAGCTCTGAAGAATAAGTAGTCCTAACTAGAATGAAGTGCGCGGACTTGGTCAGCTGATCCACAATCACCCAATTAGCATCGAACTTCCTCGAAGTCCATGGGAGCCCAACTACAAAATCCATGGTGATCGGCTCCCATTTTCACTCTGGAATCTCTACCTTTGAAGCAATCCGCTCGGTCTCTGATGCTCATATTTCACCTGCTGATAGTTGAGGCACCGAGCTACAAACCCCACTATATCCTTCTTCATTCTCCTCCACCAATAATGCTGCCTCAAATCCTGATACATCTTTGCGGCACCCGGATGAATGGAATACGATGAACTGTGGGCCTCCTCAAGAATCAACTCGCGTAGGCCATCCACATTTGGCACACAAATCCGACCTGCATCCTCAATACCCCATCATCTCTAATAGTAACATCTCTGGTATCGTCGTGCTGAATCATGTCATTAAGGATACAAAATGGGGATCTGACTGGGCTCCGAGACATCTAGTCTCACGAACTGGTTGGCCAAGGCCTGAACATCAACTGCAAAAGGTCTCTCACCAAAAGGAATGAATGCAAGGCTACCCATAATCACCGTCTTTCTACTCAAGGCGTCAGCCACCACATTGGCCTTCCCGAGATGATACAGAATAGTTATGTCAAGTCCTTTAACAACTTCAACCATCTCTGCTGCCTCAAATTTAGATCCTTCTGTTTGAACAAGTGCTGGAGACTCCGATGATCTGTAAACACCTCAAAAGACACATCGTAAATACAATGCCTCCAAATCTTCAATGCATAAACGATGGCAGCTAACTCCAAATCGTGGACAGGGTAGTTCTTCACATGAGGCTTCAACTGATGCGAAGCATAAGCAATCATTCTACCCTCTTGCATCAAGACGCATCCAATACTGATCCAAGAAGCATCACAATATACTATTCATCAGGTGCATGAATGTTGTTGGGGCGTTGGTCAGCCCAAAAGACATCACAAGGAACTCATAATGACCATAACGGGTCCTGAATGCTGTCTTTAGAATATCCGAGTCCCCAATCTTCAACTGGTGATATCCAGACCTCAAGTCAATCTTAGAGAACACCTTCACTCCCTGAAGCTGCTCGAATAGATCAACAATGCGCGTCAAAGGATACTTGTTCTTGATTGTAACATTATTCAACTGCCTATAATCAATGCACATCCGCATGGTACCATCCTTCTTCTTGACAAACAGAATCAGTGCACCCCAAGGCGACATACTAGGCTTAATAAACCCCTTATCAAGGAGTTCCTGAAGCTGCTCTTTCAATTCCTTCAACTCAGTCGGTGCCATACGATAAGGTAGAATAGAAATGGGCTGAGTGCCCGGCACCAGGTCAATACCAAAGTCAATATCCCTATCGGGTAGCATGGCCGGCAAGTCTGCAGGAAACACGTCCGAAAATTCTCGCACCACCGGAACAGAATCAATAGTAGGGGTATCAGCACCAACACCCTCACAAAGGCCATATAAGATAAACAACCCTTCTCAACCATCCGTTGGGCCTTCAAATATGAGATCACTCTGCTGGGAACATAGTCTAGAGAACTTCTCCACTCAATCCTTGGCAACCCCGGCATCGCCAACGTCACGGCCTTCGATCTTGGCCGATAGATCGAAGCCCCGAGCATGTATCTCCTCGAGGACGAACAGGTGAATTTGCCACTTCATGTGATCAACCAAATTTTTTGATTGATCTTGAGTATCCTCGACGTCGGCTTTGTACTGGGCCACTAGCTCATCGGCCTCAACTTTGGTTGCAGCAGCCTCCGATTTTGTCATATGCAGCTCGTTGAATTGGTTTCCTCCCCAGGAGATATGGAGTTTCATTTAGTATTTCAGATGAGAATACGGGGAGATATCGTTACCAGAAATGATGCGTTTACTTCGTATATCCAAGATCAATGTTGAAGTGGGCATATCAGTGTTGGGAAGGAAGCTTTGTGTTTTTTATAATGACGAAACCACTTTCAATTTATGGATAATGAAAGACTATGGTATTAAAAAATCTTGGACAAAATTGCTCACCATACCAATTAATGGGGAGCTTCGTTCTGTCATACCTTCCGATGATGTAGTGCTACTTAGGCAGGATGATTGGGATAAACCTATATACAGAATATCCGAAGGATCATCTGGACTAAGCAATCAAATATGGCCTCTAGATTGTGATGACATTGACGCAGTTAACATAAATCAGGATGGTTTTGTTTATACCGAAAGTCTCATCTTTCCAAAATCGGATCATTAAATAGTGCGCTGACTATCTAAATAATAGTTATGACTACCATTGTTTAGTATTACGATTTGCTTAGGTAAGATATCTACGCACATTTTTCATGTTACAAGCTGTTAGTCTTATAATTTATCTTTTGCTTGAGACTTATTCGGTTCCAAAATGGATTTGCGGATACTATTGATGCTCTCAGAGGAAGTGAAGGGAGCCATTTAAATTTGGAGTATTATCACTTTTACCTCGCGTCAATTATTTATATTCAGTAGTCAAAAAAGTATATAAAATTTATGTAATTTTAGTATATAATATACAGAATGTATATATATACAAGAAATATATTTTTTTTTGCTATTATTTTGAGAACGGCTATACAGTGTCATTTTCCCTTTAATTTACTTGGTTAGAAAGAACTGGTTGAACCTAGTTCATTAAGATAGCACATTAACTGATGATTAACAACATCTATATATAAATATATGGAAGGCATAAAAATGACTTAGCACCTCTTTCTTTTTCTCCTTTTTTTGGCTTTCCCTTCTCATTTCTTTATTTATCTTACTTTTAATAGCCCAAAATTAAGTCACTAAATACAATTAGTTAACTTTTTGGGAAGTGTTGGAACTGAAACCTTTTTGTCATGTTTCCTCTTCATATATTCAAGGTCTCAATATCAAGTAACTGACAACTTACTCCCCAAGAAAAATAGAATTTTTTGTTTAATCATTCTAGAACTAAATCATTCTAGAACTAACCCAAAAATATTAGCAAGTAAAAGTATTCATCTGTGGTTTTCAGTTATGTGCTGTTCCCTTGAGTGGTATACCTTGCTGCACTCTATTCATTTAGATCCCTTATTCACTGGTACTCTCTCAATACTGTGGAAAGGGTTTTTTCCTTTTTTCTGTATCTAGAGGTTAATTATTTCTTTGATCTAATTTTCCTTATTTGTTTTGTCTTTATGGCTAAGGCTGTGAAAGCAGAGGTGAATACTTTTCTGTAAGGACAATAAAAGAGAAAACTACCATTTCGATGATTAATCTTCTTCCTTCAATTCTTTTGGACAAAAGAAAATGATTTATGACTTGATAATTGCAGCACAATGTCAATGATTATATAGGATTCAACTGAAGAAAGGTAAATATCTTTATATACAGAGAGAACTGAATGGAGAGCAATTAATTCTGAAGCAAATAGATTTTTTGATACACAACCATGAGCGTGCAGTAGAATGTTACCTATGATTTCAATACTCTTGCCGAGAGTCTATCAGAAATAACCTCTCTGTCTCATCGCGATGAAAATAAAATTTGCGTACACATTTACGCTTCCCAGACCCCAATTATGAAATTTTACTGGGTCGTCATCGTCGTTAATGTCATACTCTTGCATATTGTTTTTTCACGCACAATACTTATATAATGTTCATTTTGATTGTTAATAGTCACATGCCATGTGCTGATTTTTTGACGCATTTAATCCAAGTAATATGACCGATATACGAGTAGCAGATGCCCTCTGTTTTAAGAGATTAAGAATTTATACCATGCGGCCAACCTTAATACTTATATAGAATACTATCCAACAATTACAAAAGCTTAGCCAACTAAGGAACAAAAAGATCCAGGGAAGAGAGTTAAAAGAATCCTCTATGGTGAAATAGAAAATACTGGCTTTAA
The DNA here is from genome assembly GCA_002018475.1 of Nicotiana obtusifolia. Lineage (NCBI taxonomy): Eukaryota > Viridiplantae > Streptophyta > Magnoliopsida > Solanales > Solanaceae > Nicotiana > Nicotiana obtusifolia. The sequence goes on along the minus strand of MCJB01033109.1, from coordinate 71,385 downwards.
CCGCTCATTGTGATCATTGGCTAGAGACAACAATTTAACATAGTAATTAACATAGTAACAATTTAACATAGTAATTAACATAGTAACAATTTAACATAGTAATTCCATGGTCTTTAGCTCATGGAAGAGTAATATTTCAACTCCCTTTTCACATTTCTGATCATGTCTCTGTTTATGTTCATGTCATTTCTTGGTATTGCAACTTTTGACTTTTTTCCTAAACATTTGCACATCTGAGGCATACCCAAAAGAATACTTCCCCACAAAACCAAGAAGAGCCACATTTGCCCTACAAGCACATCTCCCAATTTCAGTAAACCGTGTAATCTAGAATAGCTCATATTACAGTGGGCTGCCGTACCTAGGATTGCAAAAACAGGCATCTCATGTACAATTAAAAATAACTAGGATTAAAAAAAAGTTACAAACGATGTGTAGAAACTAGTGAAAGTATAGAATGACATGGGTAGAGTAAATGGTGCCTCCAAAATCGCCACAGCATAAACAAAACTAGACAGGAATAGGGAGGCCCTTCTTCGCCATGCTATCAAGAACATCATTGAGAGCTTGACAAAGGCCCATGATCTGCAAAAATTAGCATCGTTGTCAGCACTAGTATCATTTCAATAAATGAAAACAAGAAAAGAAGGCTTGGTATGACGGGATCATTTTCCAGCGGTTGAAAGAAATAAGGAAAAAGACTTTCTCGCTCATAAATAATGGGAGTCAATTTCTCCAATTTAAGGGAAAATGTTCATCTCCCAGAAAATGACTCCCAGCATACCAAACTCCCCCAAAGACTTAAATTTCAAATAAGAAATAACACTACGAGCATATGGAGCAAATTGCCCAAAATGGTCAATTATTACGCCTGCCTCCTACTCAGATGTTGATAACTTCTATGACTTGTTTATCACCAAAAACCAGGGTAAATTGATAGAAGAGTTAGAGTAGTTTGACGCTTTTTGTTCTTTTTCTTTCTTTTTTTAGGGTCAAAAAGAAATTCCTAAACTTGACACAGCTGTCAAACTGATGAAGAAAGAAACATAAGATAGATTTCCAAGCATGTTAGAAACTAAATCACCTGTTGATCCCACTGTTGCAGTTCTTCAGTGTCATCCTCAAAATGTATGACACCTTCAACCTGACAATAAAATCAACTTAAAGCAGAGCATGTCGAGAAGAGAAGATGAAGGATACAGTTGGCTTAACGAGATGCGGATAGGGAATTAAAGAGGAAAATACTGTACATGTGCTTCCTACCTTTTAACACAAGAAGACATAAAATTGACCAGTTTTCAAGAGACGATAGATGGTACAACTACAAAGAAACTCAAACTGTCTCCAAACCGTATTTATCGTAATTTGACAATACAATGCATGTTAAATACAGTCCTATACATCTCTAGATGTGCTACTAAGAAGCAGAATAGTCATTGAAAATTATTTTTTTTATCAGCAGTCATTGAGAATTATTATACAATTAAAACCTTTAGCGCTATATAGTATTTTGTCAATCATATAAGTTATTTAACGTGGCCTACAAACAAATTTGTCATATGCAACATTATCCTACACGTCAAACTACGATCCAAGCGTACTCACTATCAGCACTACAGGTAGGCGGACATGGAGATCAAGAATGTATACATGGCATGCATGGACACCCTATACCTAAAGCTAGCCAGTGACAAGTCATCATCCAATATCATCCTCTCTTTAAGGACAAAGATAAGGGCAGACGGCATCACTAACTGAGAAACTTACCTGATCAATAGATCCCCGCATTCTATCTTCGAAAATCATTCTTGAAGCAATTTTCTCAGCCTGCATAAATTTTTTGTTAGAATTGACTTGGTTTACAGATGGAAATGAATTACTTATAAAGCAAGCACAATTGCTAATTGATCTCAGTACACAAGCACAACCACGGCAAGCAATAAGCAAGTTATGGGAACATTTTACATTTTCCCATTTAGGATTGGTTTAGTTAAACATGGTGATTAGATATATGTAAAGCAAGCTCAATCGCAAATTGATCTTAGTACATACAGATGGCAACCAATGAGCGAGCATGGGGAGTACAACCATAAGATGTTGCCCAAAAAATGGTCAAGGGGACTAATCACTTATTGCAAATAGATCAACTGCGCCATCTACCGCCCAAAAACATCCAATTCTCATATAATTCCTACACCAGTCACACCACTCAGAGCCCAGCCTATAATTACAAAATATAGCCCAAGAGTACAACTACTATGCCTCAACACAAGCTACTTGGGATGCCATGGAGGCACAACCCAGAAAGTTAGCTCAAGAACAGACAGAATTAAGAAAAATAGCTTAGCAACATCATGAAGTACCTTTTGAGGGGGAATGCCCAACAAAGTGCCCAACTCATCAAAACTGTCACAGATCGACAAAGGGATAAGATTAGATGATAGCGCCGCATGAGCTTTGAAAAATCCAAATCACGAACAAGGAGAAGATAAGCTTCCATTCTACCTTATATTTGTATAAAGTTTGCTAGCACTCAAGAGATTATGTTCAATCATAGCACGATCCAAAACTGTGAAGTTATCAGGCAAAAGTGCTTGCTGTAGGAAACACACACACAAAACAAAAATACATAGAGAGAAAATGAGATAATGTATTTTGACACTTTTGAAAAGTAATTAAGGAAAAAAAGGGACCTGATGTGGCTTCAACTCTTCTGCAAAAGCATCAATTTCAGGTTTTCTCAAGATTCTCTCCAGATAGACCTGAATATTTCAGATTAAACACAATTTAATTAAAAATAATACCTTAATAACAGAACATCTGATGAAGCACTATATGCGCATCAAAAATAGATGATAGCGCAAGGAAGGGCAACTCCGGCATGAGAGCAAGAGAGTTAGCTATGCATTTCTTATAGCTAAGTGAAGTACCTTCTGCAAGATTGGATAGATTTTTAATTTGGAGCAACGCTCATCCTGGTATCAAATAAGGAAAAAGGAAAAATATTTTAGCAAAAGGCTGAACAAATTGCACAGAGGAAAAAAGTATATCTTCTTTAGTCAGTCATTTGAGACCCGCTACAAAATCTGATGAACAGAACTTAACATCCTAATATGACAATATGATGGCAAATCTAAACTGGAAGTTGTCCAAGAAAACTAATTAATCTCAAAGTTCCAACAGTTATGGTGACAGTAAAGTTTAGAAGATCTTAAGCCCACAGAATAATATGTCCTCCAACATTCATCACCTAATTCCACTACCATTTCCTAGGTGTTATGCACCTGCCATTTTCTGACAGTTGTCTGAAATTTCTAGCGAATGTGAGCAACTATCAAATCATTGAATTAGAAAGTTCATACAATTATGACTGAATCTCTAAAAGCGAAAAGCGCAAGAAAGCCACAAAATTTGAGGCTCAACCAAGAAGCACAAAGCACACTCTTCTTTGAACTAGGCCCTCGATTTACAGAAAATATAAAGGCTACAAAATACATAATATATTGGAATATAGCTTATAACATCATATGTAGGATTAACGCTACTAATTCCAATATCCAAGATACAACCATGATAATACTAATCCCAATAACTCCACTATATATCATCAAATTAGTAATTCAACAACCCCATGGAAGACAATTTCAAATTTTGGTTGTCAATTAATTAGCCATAAAAATCATATCACAACATCATTTCTATGTAACTGTTTCAATAAGGATATTGAAAATTAGCTTTTATGCAAAGAGCAATTTTATTATTAGTAATATTGAAAATTAGCTTTAAGTCTTAATTGCAAAGAGCCATTCTGATATTCTCCTAACATTCGACCTATAATCAAGAAGTGGAGAATAGAAGATGATATAGAAAACAATCAATATGAGAAAAAGATTTATTGAGAGCAAAGAGAGTAGAAGAGAGAAGAAAAAGAGAGGCCCAAGGGCATAATAACAGAAGCAAGCGAATTGCACAAAGAAGAGGAGAAAAAGAAGGATGAATCCTCTTGAGAAAGAAACACAATAAGGAAGAAGCAAATCAAGAAAATCAAAGAATGGTAGAAGAAGAGCCATTACAAACCGGAGCATAAGAAAAAACAACGAAAAAACTGCAGCATATCTGAAGAGAATTTAAATACTCTGAATAGAAAAGGCCTGTTCTATCCTTTTTTCTTTGCTTTCATCTGTTAAAGCCAATTCAAAGAAGTGTCCCTCCTCAATCAAAATATGCCTTACTGCCAGAAGCGCTCTAAGTTGATCTGCTTCACCCATGCAAAGCAAGAATCCTCACTTCACATTGTCTCATTACTTTAAGCAACGTAACAGTCGCTTTTAACAGCAATAGACTAAAGAAAGCTCAATAGAGAAATGGACACAACTTAAATCTAGATTGTTTCACAGTAGCAAAAGCACAGGACAAGTACAATAAAACTCCTGCCTGCCAATTAGTTTGCTTACCACTATTTGAAAATAACAATAAGAAAGACTAAAGCTCTGAGTCCTTGCATCCTTACTTTGTACAGAGTGGCAAGTACACGAGATCGTTGAGGACCTGCTGCAGCCAAAATTGTGCACGTCACAGCAGCTGCCAGAGCTTGCTCTAACGCAGCTTCATCAATTTCTCTGTAGCACAAAAGACCATCAAGCAACATGCTGTACTCAAGTATAAAATGATAGGCATTGTAACAAGAACAATGATCAGACATCATAATGTGCGTAACATTGATTATGATGATGTAACATTGTTCAAGCCAAAAGTAAACCTTTGATCTCAGCACATTAAGTTAAGCATATTCTTAGTTTTCCTAAGCTGTTGACCTTATTAGTTTCGCTCGCATCATAGATTCTACTAACAAGGAATTCCTAAACTCAACAAGTACCCATACAAAGAATAAGAGTTAAAGGGGCTGCTGCCTTTTTCTCCGGGCTTATAAACATTCACAATCACTAACAAGACAATTTTAAACAATCAAAAATTGTTGAAGAAGCATTGTTTTAACAACTACTAGTATATTCTGGAAAACCTTACTCGTCACCAATTTGTCGCTTCTCAATCTGAGAAATGGCATAGTAACGCAAGGCAGCTTCCAAGAATTTTCTCTTCAAATCTAAAATCCTAGCATAGCAAACCTGAAATGCTTGTTCAGGAGACATAAGCTGGTGACAGTGACATACTCAAACATGAAAAGAATGCCTATATCATATGACAACAACCTTGTACTGCAAATTCAATACTTCATTCTTGATGCCGTTAACTTTAAAGGAAGCTTTATTAATAAAAGCTTCTGCATTAACTGCATCATCGTCCTGCCAAACAAGGAGTTGGACACTGTTAGAATGTCAAAGAGAGTACCAAAATTGTGGAAGTAAACTAAGCTTCCTCAGATCAATGCATCTAAAGAACACACCAATAGGAAGGTACATAGATCTAAAACTTTAACTCCTTTTTTGATAGGCAAGCAGAACAATGCAATTGAAACGGAACCAAGGGAACACTAAAGTTAACAAATCACATAAGTACTATACAAGGCTTTACTCGTCAAGAAAATAGACATCATTGGTACAATTTGCAGAATAAGTTCCACAAGAACAAAGAGTTGTGTACTGCACACTCATTTGTATCCTTCTAGAAAAAGATCAGTACAAACTAGTTTGTTTCCTACTAATCCAAAAAACACTCGTCTTTGCTCTTTTTGGAATCCATACAATTTTTCCAGAGCCATAAGCAAAAGAAACAATTTGGGACAATAGCCAGCAGGAAAAAAGATATTTTACTGTTGTGATAGTCGTGGATGTTTACTTGACATCAGAAAAATAGGAAAAAAGAAAAAGAAAAAGAGAGAAAAATCCAACCTCGAGATATAGACGAGCAATTTGGACACATTTTGAAACTATGAAAGTCTCATCAACAACTCTGCATAATAAGAGACACCGGGAAGATAGATATTTCAGGTTTCAACGAAAATTTAAGAGACACAGCAGGGAACAAAAGATAAGTAAAAATATAATGAGACCTCATTGCAGAATCTAAATCGATGCCACTGAGCATCTGGGCTGCTTTTGACCATTGTTGTTCAGACTCGTATAACTCTGCAAGTTTTTCCCGAATGATCAACACCTACAAAGATGGGATGTTGTTTTAGAATCTGGCATTAAAAATATTAAAGGTCAAAAGAACCCATATGTGGAGGATCTCTTGTGGACAGCAGATAATGTGCAGAAAAAATAAATAATTTCCAACACAAATCTGCGTCTAAACCGTTTTCTCAAAACTAAAAATACTTGAGAAACATCAAATTCTAAGATGACTATGACTTCCGCCGCCGGGGGG
>MCJB01033109.1:4148-65021 GCA_002018475.1 Nicotiana obtusifolia | reverse complement strand
GGGGGGAAGGGGGGAATGGGGAGAAACTTATTGATCAGAAGATAAACAGATATTTCAGTGACTTTGGTGATAACCCACTCTCACAAAATTCAGTTCTTAATATCAATTCCATCAAAAAGGAATCGAGGTGTAGATATGCAACAGTTCCCATCAACATACCAACTCTAAAAACACACCCATTATAATCAACGACTCCATGGTCCCAATGTGAGGTGCGCCCTATGTGCTGCACTCCAATTCTTTGTTAGCCTGTTATTTTAACTGGTTTTAGCAAAAATTAGGAAGCTAAAATCTGATCGGTCAATTAGAAAGAGGTTATTTTCTGAGTTTCATATCTTCGCGTCCCTTTTTTCTGTAAGTACTTCCCACTCCATTTATGGAACACGGGGAATAAAAGAACATGATTTCAATCAGCAAATACGGGCCTTCTCCTTTTACATAATAGAAATGCGGATTCAATAGTTATCATTTTACATATATTGTTCTTCTCTGTACATTTTCTAGATAGAGTATTCTTATTATTTTCTTGAGAAGTTTTAAGACATGAAATTACAAACATCCAATGCTACAACCTTAGAACTACATTTACACCACCAATGAGACAACAGATAAAGCAAAGAAACACAATTACAACACCTTTTTTTTCACGACGGTAGCTGGGCCACCCTGAGCCAACGTCTCACCTCCACTATTCTACTAAGTACCTACTACCTCTCACCAGCACAAGTACCAATTAACTTTGCCACCAAGGCTTAGGCAAATAGGACGAACCCCTAATGTTTTTCAATTTCACCACAATTTAAACTGACCGTAGTAGAATAAATCATTCTGAAGCACCAAAACTTAAGAGTAATTTAGAGTTATAAGGCATTAATATATAAGTCCAAAAGTAGTAGCAAACCTGTTCTTCAAAGGACACAACACGAGGCTGTATCTGATTGAGAGTATAATGCGCTACTTCCTTTTGAACCTCTGCTTCCAATCTCCCAAGTTCTTGTGCAAATGTCTGCAATAGCTGCCTTGATACCACCAAGGGCACATCATCCGATAACACTACATAATTGTACACAAATATCAATTGCTATATTATTATTTTTTAGACCATGGTGTCCGGGCATTTCCGCGAGATACCTGCTACCTCCCACCAACAACAGGTACCATTTAACTCTGTCCATCAAAGCTTGGACAAATGTAAAGAAATCACCCAGTGTTTTTCTCTCCGCTAGGATTGAGACCTCGTGGTTCTTAATCCACTTCATGGACCACTAGGCCACACACCCTTGAGTGCACAAATATAAATTGCTATATAAATCCTCTGTATCTATTTCAACAGAGAATTATATATAGCATGAATATAAGTAAACAGCAAATTATCAGAGAGAGAGAGAGAGAGAGAGAGAGACTGAACTGTGATCGATGAATTGCTTGGCTTGTTGAATGTCGCTAGATGCGAGCACGGTGGAGAGAATGTGCTTGTACTGTTCGATTTTCTGGCGTTGGTCGCTGATCGCCGAGGCGCTAGCGAACGCACTCTCCATTGCAAATTAGGGTTTCGTTTATCTCTCTGGGCAGAACCAAATCTTCTCGAGTACGTAATTGTTGCGAGTGTCTCGTCGAATTCTTTTTCAAAACGTTAATGGAGCTTTTAGTACAAAACCAATTTTTGTTTGGCCCATAAATAGGGATTTGACAGTCATCTGTTTGCCTACTTTGGTATATGGGCTCACAGGTGTTCAATGTTCATCCTCGTTTTATTTGAGTTTAATTCACTTGGATATTTTGATTTTAGAATTAACAATTTGGAAATTTTAGAATAAACAAATAAAATTTGTCATTGTTTGACCAAAAAGTATATCTTTCGGCTAAACTATTAAATTTATGTAATAAAGGGTTAAATCTAGGTAATGATAATAACTCCAGATGCGAATCTTGAAAACGTGTGTGACATGTGACAGATCCAGTGAAGTGTTGACAATGATAAGCACAAAATGTTCATAAAGAATGAGCAATAATGAAGATGTAACTAGCAATAAATGGCATTTAAGTAAATCGGAGGAATGATTCACCCAATAAAGGATGGATTGGACAAATGCTCCTCCTGACAATGATGAATGACAGATAAATCCAAAATTTATTCGAACTATTCTCGGATCTGGTGTAAAAGTGTGGAATAATATGGGAAAGAATTTGATAAAAAGGTGGTCTTTGTATCTTTACAAGAAAGAATATTCTTCTCAAAAGTGTCTTATCAAGTGAATATTACATCCCTTTTTTCCTCCCTCTCTTTCCTATTTATATGAGACATGTATCTAACAAATCCTAATAGTACAAGTGCAGAGAATATTCACCAGAATATTGTATTTAATATCCTATTTCAAAAGCTAGTCGTTGTTGTTCTGTCAACGGTGCTCAACCTCGCCCATTGTTGACATCTTTACCACGAACCTCGTTGTTCCGTGGCCGACCTCGACTGATTCTTTCCTTAATGCTGCATTACCCTAAATATTTTAAGGCGTATTTCGACCTATACAGTTAGTCCCTCCGCTTATGGAGGCTGGCCTCAAGCGGGCTCAATGAGCGGATATTGTGTAACGTGATCGAAGCATTTAGACGGTATGAATGAGTCGTGATGATTGGGGCGAGTTGCAGCGTGTCCTTTTTTTTAGCCGCAATTTCTAGTCATATGCCCCGCGAATCAGGATGACGTCATGGCGACAGGCGTCATTATGACGCAATTTCCCGATATGTTGCTTCGTTTCGCGCGCGTCTTCTGATTGAATATACCGCTTCGGTTACAGTGCCAAGTAATGATGGACTAATTTCTTGGTTTCAATGCCTGAATTTTTACGAAACCTCCTACATCCAAAAAAAATTGTATCTTCCTCTTCTTCCATTGTTTGAAATTTCCTACTGGTTTTAGTGATTCTCACTACTTCTAACATTTCCTTGCTCGAACATATTTCCTTAATCAACATGACTAATCTGTCCTCTGTTTCTGATATGGCAACTGATCATGTCCCTTTGGTAGTGCTTATACCCCCTCACGCTAATAGGGCCTCTGTCGCCGTCGAGGAAGAGAATTTTCTTATAGTGGAGGAAATAATCCCTCGTAGTGAGAAAGTTAGGTCTGATTTCTCGAAGGCGCCCAATGCTAAGCCCAAAATCTCGGAGCCAGCGATGGGAGAGGCCAATCTGGCCGAACTTAGGGCAAATTTAATATCCCTGTCCACATCGATCTGATCCCAGCAAGGCGCGACGTGATGCAAATCCACTGCCCCGGATATTGCGCGTTTTATGTGTATCCTTTCCAGGTCGGCTATACTCTCCCTCTTCTCCCATTGGCGGAGGATTTTTGCCGCTATTATGGTGTCTGCCCGGCCCAACTCTCTCTGTACATATACAAGCTTATTAGGATGCTCTCAAAATTTGTCGAGTTGGCCGGTGTCGAGGTCACACTCTGCCATCTTATGCACCTCTTCACCCCTAGCTTTTACAGGGGGACGATGTTGCATCTTCGCCATCGAGGAGGTAAATGCTTGGTGGTTAAGATGGATGATAAAGTAAATCGTCAATTCTGGCTCAACTACTTCTTCGTCAGAATCGAGGACGTGGTAGCTAACACGGACAGCTTTCCTGAGACCTGGAATCACGCTCGTAAGTACCCGTCTTTTATGAAAGATATTTGATTTGTCTGTTTCTAGTCATAGATTCTAACATATTCTCTTTCTTGTACAGCCAAAGTCGCGCCTCCTCATTTGGTCGAGAACATTTCCGACTGGGTTGGCCGGATTCTGCCTCACACGGTGGGATTCGCGAGTGGCCGGGCTTTCTCAAGAAGTTTGGGCCTGCTTCTTCCTTGGCCGGTGAGTTCGTCTATTATTTTTAGTTCTCTTTTGACCACATGGTTGCTTGCACGCTATAGTTCATTATTTGTGGTGATGAAACTTATTCTTTTTCAGTTTGAGGGTCTTCGAGGAGACCGAGACCTCCTCCTCTTGCGTTTCACAAGAGGAAGGCCGCTTCTTCTTTGGAGTTTGTTCATGCATTGACCGCGGATAGGCTTGCTCGGTCATTTGCCTCTATTCATTCTTCTGTTGCGACCAGGCCTACTCATTTGTCGACCATACCTACTGCTGATTCCATACCGTCTTCTTCTGCGCCCGCAGATATATTGACAGCAGAGTTTATGCTTCTCTGTTGCTTCATCTAGTGGACGAGTACAAGGAAGCGGAATCGTTGCCGAGTGGTAGTAATTTGGTTCCCTGCAAGAGGAGATCGATGGATGTCGGTGAAGGGGTTGTCCGGGCGGTGGATTCAGTGATGGGCGATTTTGTCATCCAAGAAACGACGACCATAGAACTTGAAGACGACGCCGAGTTATCGCCCGTGGTTTTGCCATCGACTGAAGCGCAGAGTGTATGTCTCTTCCTGAAACCACGATGGAAGCCGAAGGGCCATCGACGAGAGTCCCTGATAACTTGCGGCGAGATGAGCCATCAGCCTCGTGACCGGCTGAGGGTCCTTCTTCGATGGCCGACATAAAAGGAAAGTGTGTAGCCGAGGATGGTTACGAGACAGGCTCTGATGTGGATGGCGATGAGGTGAGGATGACGAGGGAGGGATTTATCCGACTCGAAGTAAGGTTGAAGGGGTCCACGCGGACTATTGTGATCCCCATGGATCGAGATTTGTTGGTCAACACGGAAGACGTGGTCCCTTCTCTTGGTCTGATGTAGAGGGTAAAACCCTCGAAAAGCTGAAGGATGCGACCTTATCTAGGAGCATTGCCGGACTCGCTCTTAGGGTAAGCTTTTCGATCCCTCTCGTTTTCATTTGTTGAGTTCAAAGTTCGTTTCGTTCTTACTCTTTGTTTTCTTTTCTCTTTCTCTCAGACTGTGATTTTGGAAATGGAAAGCACCTGAAGAGAGGAGAGGCGTAAGGCTATTTTCCTGAAGATGGAGAGAAAATACAAATACTGCAAGTACCGCGGTAAGTATCGCGAGATTTGTAGGCGGTTTGGTTAAGGCGGCAACTTTCGAGCTCTCAGAGACGAGCTGAAGGAAAAAGATGACGAGCTGGTGAAGATCATTGAAAAATGCAGTGTCCTCGAGGGGGCGATAAGGGACAAAGAGGAGGACCTGGAGGTTAGTAGAGGGGTCAAGTCTAGTGCAGCGACCTTCAATCCCAGGTGGTCTCGCTGCGCGCCGAGCTCGAGGAATGTGAATTCAAAGTGGAAGCTTTAAATGGTGAGATCGCCGAGAAGGCAGCGGATTTCTAGAAGGTGGAGTCAGTCTGGTCGGGGGCTACGAGGAAGGCGGAGGCCTTGGAGATCGTAATCCGTGTTCTTCGTTCCGAGCAAGAGAATGCCTTGGAGACGGCCAGACTCAAAGAAGAGCGGCATAATGAATGGATTGGAGAACTAAAGAAAGAGGCTTCTTGTCACACCCCGAACTCGAGGAGCGCGACCGACGCTCAACCGAGTGAGCTCGGGCGAGCAAGCCTGTTAGATTTCCTTCTACCCAAACTCATCCATGAGTAAAGAGGAGATGCACTCCATTAACCGAACACTGAAAAGATTTCATTAACAACTCCCAATTAATATCCATTAGCAGTTTCCTTCATAATTTCCAAAATAGTCAATTTTATAGATATAATGAATAACATGTTTGCTAAATACCAACATTTCTAATTCAATTACCCACATCAAACACCACCCACAACCTGTCTACGGAGCCTCTAGGTACAACATAAGAGTAATATGAAATGCCGGCAACACGGCCCCGGCTATACCTCAAAACATAAAGTACAACATCAAATGATATCAGGCCCGGAATAGAGTAGGGCTCACGAAAACCAGCTGAATAGGGAGTAACTGCTAAGAGGACCAAAGTTGCCCGCTGATGAATCACCTGCATCCTTTGAAAATGCAGCGCCCCCGGCAAAAGGGACATTAGTACATATGGAATAGTACTAGTATGTAAAACTAACTGTCCACTTTTAAAATAGAATACCAATATAAAAAAAAGGAAAATCATAGAAACATCAAGTCACAATCAATGATATTCAAATGCCAAGTTTAAACATAATAATTTCCAAAATACGAAGATAATATTATTTTTGGCAGGGGGATCTTTAGCACCGATATATCATTGTTCAAAATACCAATACCACCATACTTTTAGCATGGAGTCCCATCACGACACGATCGGCTAGGCCATCTCATCTGGGAGATCAACCACAATCACAATTTCAATTATAATTTCCAGCACAATCACCACCATGGGTGCGGCATGGCGTCCGATCACGACCCGATCGGCTAGGCCATCTCACCACAATGTCGTGTGGATCGACATCATCCTTTTCTATCAATCATATCATCCCAAATAAAGGGAATAATATCATCACATCATTCTCATCCCAATTAAGGAGAATAATTTCATCATATCAATACCTCAATCACCCCTACACTGGCACGTGTAGTTTCGGGATTAGGTTGTTACCTACCCTTCCTTGGTGCCTAACGATACTCCCAAAAACATCATTGAGTTACGTACAAAGGAAACATCAATACAAATGCATTTACCTCATCACTTTTCATACCGTATATAGCCTCGTTGGTACTTTCAATCACTTACAACATTATTATTTCATTGGCTCTCTTGACCATACATATGATTCTTCTTTCATGGCACATTGGTTGTATTTCATATTCCACACTTTCATTTCTTTCCTTTCATGGATCATCATCATAAATATCAAAACATATATAATATTTCAGAAATCATAACTTTAGGTTCATTAGTAATGAAGACTTTAAACATAATGGATTTCTTTCCAAGAAATTGAGTAAAATGATTGGCAATCGAAGCACAAGTTAAAATCATAAACGAGTAACACATCATTTATTCTTGAAATACTTTTCCCCAAAAAAGGCAATACACAATTTCAACTCATGAATATATAGTAGTTAAAACACATTGGAAATACTTACAAAGCATAGGATTAATTGAAACAACCACATTTGGGCACGATTTAAGTACATACGCTTTTAGGCAAATCTATTTTCAAAGTCAATTTGGAACAGTTGAATCAAGACTCATTTATTTACCTTTCTCACGTCATTTCATTTTATTGGCACCATTGGCCACATGTATAACTTTTATTCTTGGCACGGTGGCCACACCTTATATCACCAACTTTCTTCTTTCACTTTTGAGCATCTTTATATATTATCAATAACAAGACATTTCAAATCAAGACTTTAGGTACACAACACATATGAGCAATTTAGAGTCTTAAGCATATCGAGTTTTTCTCACACAATTTGGCACACTAGCTTTTATTTGGAACACGACTCAAAGCCATAACATTTTAATACACAACCCATACTTTGAACATATATCTTTCGACATAAGGCTTTTTCGGAATAGTCAAGTTTATAAGGAATAACTCAGAATATAGGAATTAGGAACTTGAGCCAACCATACTTGAAACTCACGAGAGTATCATGGAATTCATTTCTAAAAGAGTAGTTTAGTCAGCATACCTCGCTTTAAGCTTTGCTTAAATTACTACAATGTTTCGGAAATCCTAGCAATCTCAATCTATTTTGAGTCATAACAAAATTGAACACAAATTAGAAAGATATTCTTTGTCTCAGCTCATTTGAGCATTTCATCAAACACTAGATCTGTAAATTGGTTACAAAGTTCTTCCACAAGACTTCTTTCTCTTCACAACCCAATTTTTACCCATTTGGGCTCAACAATCTTCCACAAACCTTATTGGTACATGCATGTATACATAATACCCTCACACCCAAGAATCATACTCTCAATCACTCATTTTTAACCCCAAACTCGAAATTCTTGAGAGATTTCCTTGTTGGGTTTCAAAGCTTGGACAAGATCTTGATGAACAAAGCACTATTCCTCTCTCTAGAACTCTCTCACTTCTCTATAAAAATATCAAATTTTTGCCTTCAAAATGAGCCCCAAAGGCAATTTATCAAAATGGGGTCGGGTTATAAAAATTAGAAAAATAGAGCTCCGAAACACAATCTGCGGTTGGATATGTGGTCCGTAAATCGGCCGCACAATAGGTGCCCTTGAACTGGAACATGCAGGTTGGCCCTGAGGTAGTTCTGCGGCCCGTAGACCTGTTATGCGGTTGCATAATGCACCGCATACCTGTTCTGCGATTGCGTAATGCACCGCAGACTTTCCTCCAAACTTGCACAATTAATGCTTCACTTTGCGGCCATTCTACAGCCTGCAAAGTGATTATGCAATCGCATAGTGGGCCGCATAAATGTCTTTTTCTGCCAAAATATATTCCTTTACTCCCAGCGCATTGTTCAACCCAAAAGGTCCGAGTCGCACCCAAAGTTCTACGGCCTACCTAGGCACCACGAAACCTCAAATTTCTTTGTGAAATTTTACGGGGCCTTACATTTCTGGCCTTCATGATTGAGTCGCCGCTCTGGAGGCTGAGAAGGCATAATTATTAGCTTGACCATCCTCTTCCTGTGTTTCTAACTTCCCTGATGTTCCTCGATATTTATATGAGGAGTGGATTCACACGGAATCCCACCTGGATATATTCAGAGATTTGATGAAGGCGGGAACCGTTTCGAAAGCCGTCCTCGAGGATTCTCGTGTTAAGGCACGTGGAGCTCGGGTCGCATGTGTCTACGACCCTGCTACACCGGAGGCCGGTGACAATGAGGAGGATGCAAGCGCGGACCGGATTGAAGAGGACGCCTGGTATGAGGATGAGTATCCTGTTGGCGATAGTGATGGTGAAGGGGCGGATGACAATGGTCTAGGTGATCAGGCCGATGGTGCTGTTGGGGCGGCAATTAGTAGCTTTTCTTTCCTTCTTTTGTGTTGCCACATACTTGTGCGCTTTTTGATGGGCGTCTTCTCGAGCCTTTGTAAAATATATTCTAAGTATGAAATACCAGTTTCGTTATTTGTACATGATCCTTTTTTCTTCTATTCGAGTTTGTATGTTTTTTGATTTTATTGCTTGGTTGCCTTGGTTTTCTTGGTCGTAATAATTTAGCTCGAGTAGGGTAGAACGAGATCGAAACAAACTTAGGTTTGATCATGGCCGGGAGCCAGACGTTAGTTCGAGCAAGGTTGAACGTATCATATGTTTATTTATGACCGGGGGCCGATTAGGTGTTGATTCGAACGAGGTCAAATATAATCTATACTTTAGTTATGGCCGAGGGCCGATTGGGTGTTAGTTCGAACGAGGTCGAATTTAACCTAATGCTTAGTTATGACCGAGGGCCGATTAGGCGTTAATTTGAACGAGGCCGAATGTAGCCTATGCTTTAGTTATGGCCGAGGGCCGTTTAGGCGTTAATTCGAACGAGGTCGAATATAGCCTATGCTTTAGTTATGGCCGAGGGCCGATTAGTCGTTAATTCGAACGAGGTCGAATATAGCCTATGCTTTAGTTATGGCCGAGGGTCGATTAGGCGTTAATTCGAACGAGGTCGAATGTAACCAACGCTTGGAGAGAATATAAATAAATTTCATGTATTTGTGCTTTGTTCATACACTTAGAGAAATTTACATACTTTCCTGGCGTTGGCTGGCATTTTAGTCCCAGTTCCAGTCTATCTAGTCCCTTCATTGGTCAACCTGGAAAGGTATTGAGAGGTCGAGCAATGAACTAGCCATCCAGTGCCTTCGTCTGTGTGCACTTCAATCCTGAAGTGTTCCTTTCGTCGCCTCGTTAAAAAACTCCTCGAGAAAACCTAACTGGGACAAAACTCAAGTGAGGGAAAAAAGAGTACGATTTTAGGGAACACCATCTTTTAAAAGTTGAAGTACTTGAGGTGTGTAATATTCCAGTTGTTTGGTAGTCACTTTCCTTCCATTGTTTCTAGTTGGAATGACCCTTTGTTTGCCGTTGCCGTGATTTTGTAGGGGATGTTCCAGTTTGTTCCTAGTTTGCTTTCCTGGGGGTTTTTACTTGCTTGTGTTTCGGATTTGAGCACATAGTCCCCGATTTGAGTGGCCTGATCTTTGCCTTTTTGTTATAATTGCGTTCTACTTGTTGCTTTTGGGCGACCATTCTCATGTAGGCCATATCTCTTTGTTCTTCGACTTCGTTGAGTTCTCGCACTTTTCTGTCATCATTCTGGGGTCCGCTTTCGTGGGAATATCTTAGGTTGGCTCCCCGACCTTGACCGGTATTACTGCACCAGTCCCATGGACTAACGAGTATGGCATTTCGCTTGTGCTCGTCTTTGGTGTTGTCTGGCAGGCCCAAGGTACTTCTGGTAATATTTCCGGCCATAGTCCCTTAGCGTCTTCGAGTTTCTTCTTCATGATGTTCAGTATCGACTTGTTGGAGGATTCTGCTTGCCCGTTGCCCGCGGGGTGGTAAGCCGTTGAGAGTATTCTTTTGATGTGCCATTTTCAAAAAAGTCAGCGACTTTTTTTCCCGCAAATGGGGTCCGTTGTCGCAGCTAATCTCTTCGAGGAGACCGAAATAGCATATGATATTTCTCCATATGAAGTCGATCACTTCCTATTTGCATATTTGGGCGAATGCTCCTGCTTCTATCCATTTAGAGAAATAGCCAGTTAAAACCAAAAGAAATCGCACGTTACCTCGTCCCGGCAGGAGGGGGCCCACGATGTCCATTTTCCCGTTTGATGAATGGTCAAGGGGAAGTCATAGAGTATAGGTGTTCGCTTGCTTGGTGAATCACTGGGGCATACTTCTAGCATTGCTCGCATTTTTTCACAAAATCCGCGGCTTTTTCTTTTATGGTGGGCCAATAGTATCTTGCCGTATGAGGCATTTGACCAAAGCTCGATTGCCGACGTGGGCTCAACGGGGCCTTCGTGTACTTCTTCAAGGACGCATCGCGTCTAACTTAGGCCTAAACATTTCGTTAGTGGGCTGCCGTAAGTTCTCTTGTACAGGTCGTTGTGAACGATGTTGTATCTGGCTGCTTGCATTTGCAACTTCTAGGCCTTTGTTTATCATCTGGGGTGCTCCATCCTGCAAATATGCAATAATACGTTTGCGCCAGTCCCTAGTCAGGTTTATGGTTCTTACCTCGATTTGATATATCGATGAGTTGAAAAGGTGGATCACATTTCTTTCTCCCGTTGTGATATTTTTGGTGGCTGCGACTAATTTGGCGAGACCATCCGCCTCGGTATTATGTGCTCGAGGGATCTGGTCGAGTTGACATTCGTCGAACTCGGGTAGCAGATTGCAAATTACGATCTGGTACTTTTGTAGCCTTTGTTCATTGATTTGGAAAGTCCCTGTGACTTGGTTGATCACGAGTTGAGAATCACAACACAGTTTTAGCCGCTTCGCCCCATATTTGAGTGTTAGTCTCAATCCTGCAATTACGGCTTCATACTCGGCCTCGTTGTTAATCATGTCCGGGCATCTTATGGACTGGCGAATCACTTCGCTTGTTGGGACTTCGAGTACGAGTCCCAGCGTAGATCCTGACACGTTAAACGCACCATCACTGTATAACTTTAGGCATTATTTTTGCACTGAAGTCGGGACGAAGTCTACGAGGACCTGCGACTTTATCATCGTTCGCGGCTGATATGTGATATCGTGTCCGCTCAATTTGATGGCCCATTTGGCCAACCTGCCAGATAGCTCAATTTTATGCAAGATGCTTCTTAAGGGGAAAGTAGTGATAACCGAGACGGGGTGGAATTGGAAATATGGTCTAAGCTTTTGTGAAGCTACGACTAAGGCTAAAGCTAGTTTTTCGAGATGGGGTTATTTTGTCTCGGCGTCGACTAGTGTTTTGCTAACATAATAGACGGGAGATTGCATACCTTTATCTTCTCAGACTAGGACTGCGCTCATGGCTACTTCTGACATAGCGAGATAGACGAGGAGGGGTTGTC
This sequence comes from Nicotiana obtusifolia, assembly GCA_002018475.1. Taxonomy (NCBI): domain Eukaryota; kingdom Viridiplantae; phylum Streptophyta; class Magnoliopsida; order Solanales; family Solanaceae; genus Nicotiana; species Nicotiana obtusifolia. The sequence goes on along the minus strand of MCJB01033109.1, from coordinate 53,106 downwards.
CCTGTTGGGTTGTCCCGGTTCTGGCTTCAAAAGCAACTATGGTGATGACAAGTACGCCTTTGACTCCTTCAGGGCTTGGATGCACTAGGGAGTCCATTGGAGGCTGTTGTCCTTTTTCAATACGCCAAAGAACTTATGGAACCTATTAGAGGATCACGAAATGAACCTCGAAAGGGCGGCGATACGGCCAGTCAACCTCTGAACCTATTTTTTGGTGGTCAAGTGCTCTGGTATCCCATCGATGGATTTGATTTGGTCAGGATTGACCTCGATACCTCGCGGTGACACTAGGAAACCCAAGAATTTTCTTGAGGCCACACTGAATGCACGTTTCTCGGGGTTTAGTTTCATTCTGTATTGCCTGAGTATGTCGAAGGCTTCTCTCAAGTGGTCGATGTGATCTTCTTTCCTTTTGGATTTGACCGGCATGTCGTCTATATAGACCTCCATCGTTTTACCGAGCTGGTCCTTGAACATTTTCGTCACCAACCGTTGATAAGTTGCCCCTGCATTTTTCAGTCCGAAAGGCATGACCCTGTAGCAGTATGTCCCATGGTGGGTGATGAAGGTAGTTTTTTCCTGATCCTCTTCCTCCATGAGGATCTGATTATAGCCCGAGTAGGCATTAGGAAGCTTAATAATTCGTGTCCGTCCGTTGCGTCGATGAGTTGGTCAATATGGGGTAATAGAAATGAATCCTTAGGGCAAGCTTTGTTCTTGTAAGTGAAGTCTACGCACATCCGCCATTTGCCGTTCTTCTTTACCATGACTACGTTAGCGACCCATTAGGGATACTTTGACTCCCTAACGGAGCCATTTTCCAATAACTTTTCCACTTCTTCGCGTACTGTGTCATTAATTGCAAAGTTGAACTTACGCCTAACCTGCCTCACCGGGGGTTAAATGGGTCGACGTTCAATTTGTGTATGGCAATCTCCTTTGGGATACTTGGCATATCTGCATGGCTAAAAGCAAACAACTCCGCATCAACAGTTAAAAGTTCACAAAATTTACCTATTTCCTGGAGTCTGCGGCCGATGTAAGCTTTCTTGTTGTGGTCATTGCGATCTAACTGAACGGGGTCGAGGTCCTATATGGTCGATCCTACAGCCTCAACCATATCGGGGTCTTTGATGACGTCCTCGCTGTCATCGCACATTGACCACGACCTTATTGATTTTTATGCCTCTTTTTCTTTACCCTTGGTTTGTTGGATGGCCATACAATCTAAGGCGATGCGATAGCACTCTTGGGACATGCGTTGTTCCCCTGGTATATTGAATATTCCCCCTAGAGTTGGGAATTTGATGACTTGGTACAAGCTAGAGGGGATAACTCTTATTTGTGTAACCATGGGCGCCTTATTATGGCGTTGTATGCTGTGTCCTGGTCCATGATGTGGAATGTGGTTTCCAGAGTGATGCCATTCGCTAGGACGGGGAGTGTGATCTCGCCGAATGTTCGCTCAACTACATTGTTAAAGCCTGTTAGTGTGATACAACGCGGTACTATCTCATCTTCGAGTTTCATTTATGCAAGTACTCGAGGATGGATAATGCATGCACTGCTCCTATCGTCTACCATAATTTGTCTCACATCGGTATGTAAAATTTATAAAGTGATAACAAGAGCATCATAGTGAGGGAAGGCCAAACCATCGATATCTGATTTATCGAAGATGATACTTTCTTCAAGTTCGTCATACCGTTCGTGGGTGATTGACCGTTTGAGCTTGTGGGTTGTGGTGAACTTCACGCAGTTGAAGGAGGCATTATCCCCACCACCGATGATTATGTGGATGGTGTGGGGCGGCGAGGGCAATTTTGGAGGCCCTTGATGTTGTTCACGCCTTCTGGTGAAGTTGGTCCTTCCTCGATCGCTCAACAACTTTTTGAGGTGTACTTGTTGTAGCATGTTTACGACCTCCTGTCTGAGGGCGACGCAATCTTCGATTTTGTGTCCTCGCTCTTGATGGAACTCGTATAGGGCGTATGATTTTCTGGTATTTGGGTTTGACATCATCTTTTGCAGCCACTTCACCTTCGGTCTGAGCTTCTCTAAGGCGTAGACTATCTCTCTAGGTGACACATAAAAATTATGAGCAGATAATTAGGGCATACCTCTCTCGTTGCGGTGAGTCCCCGTTCTCAATCGAGGTAGGCCCTCTTCATGGTGGGATGAAGATGTAGCAATGGTTTTGACATATGGGAGATTCTGTTCCTGGTTAGGTTGTGAGGCCGCGAGATCTCTTCTGACATAATTTCTTTGATCTTTCATGGACTCTGCCTGCACCGAAGTCAGTCAATGGGTTGGCCCATTGAGGTCGTCCTCGTCTGCTCGGACTTCGGCGCAATATGCATTATGTATTTCGTCCTAAGTCGTTTGGGGGGGGGGGGAGTACTTCATAAGCCGACTCAATAACTTTCTTGTTGCCCTTGAACCATTTTTGTTCAACCCATTTTGGAAAGTCGCGAAGGCCATCCTTTCCGATACATTCGGTAAGGTCATTCTTACTCGGTTGAATCGGGCGAGGAAGTCCCTCAATCCCTCTCCCGGCGACTGTTTGATGGTGAATATGCCATTTACTCTCGCCTCTGCCTTTTTGGCCCCAGCATGGGCCGTTACAAACTTGTCAGCTATTTCTTCGAATGTTTCGATACAATGCGTGGGCAGCTGCAAATACCATGTTAATATTTCTCTGGTGAGGGTCTCACCGAATTTTTTCAGCAAAATAGAGGATACTTATTCTTTAGCGGGTCATTGCCTTTCACGGAGGTGACATAGTAGGTCACATGGTCCTCGGGGTCAGTCGTGCCATCATATATTTTCAAGTAGGGTGACATTTTGAAGGTCTTTGGTATGGCATGTGGGGCGTCATAGTCGCAATATGACTGCTCTACAAACCGACCGGCGTCTCTCTTCAGCAAGAGCATGGGAGCATCCGGTATTTTATCGACCCTCTGTTGGTGTTCTCTCATTTGGTCCCAAAGTAGCTTGTTATCATTTTCCATTTCCTCCATCCTTTTCAGAATGGCCATGAGAGCGTCATCACTTGCATTGGTAACAACATTGTGAGTAATACCTGTCATTTGCGGGAGAAGGAGAAAGTTGATCATATTGCTCGACCACCGGTGGTATAGTATGGGTTCTTGCGTTTTCTCTGGCCTTATCTCGAACGGGCTTATGGAAGAAGTTGGTCAGTGTGTCAGTTAGCCAGGCCTCAAGGAGCTTCTTTATTGCTGGCGACCCCTCCTTTACCGTAGATGTGGAGGCTGCTTTACCAAGAGACTTTGTGATGCTGCAGTGGGGAGGGGGAGACCCCTCTCGCTTGCGGGAGGCATTGAGTGTTGTGTCCTCATCCACTGCTTCAAGGCTCTCATTGATGATGTTCATGATGTTGGTTGGGAGGTCACTTATTATTCTCGTTATTTCTTCTCTGTTACCTGTTATATTAGATCTATGTATGCAGAGAGAAAAAAGTTTTTTTTTTTTTAACGTTAGTAACCACTGTCAGTCGTAGATCTAGAAGAAAACAAAAAGAGTTAACTAGACACTCCCCACAGACGGCGCCAAATTGTTTGACCAAAAAGTATAACTTTCGGCTAAACTATTAAATTTATGTAATAACGGGTTAAATCTAGTTAATGATAATAATTCTGGATGAGAATCTTGAAAACGTGTGTAAGATAAGACAGATCCAGTGACGTGCTGACAATGATAAGCACAAAACATTCATAAAGACTGAGCAGTAATGGAGATGTAACTAGGAATAAATAGTAATAAATGTCATTTAAGTAAATAGGAGGAATTATTCACCCAATAAATGATGGATTGGACGAGCGTTCCTCTTGACAATGATGAATGATAGATAAATCCAAGATTTGTTCGAACTATTCTCGGATCTGGTGTAAAAGTGTGGAATAATATGGGCAAGAATCTTGATAAAAAAGTGGTCTTTGTATCTTTATAAGAGAGGGAATCTTCTTCTCAAAAGTGTTCTTATCAAGTGAATATTACATCTTCTTTTTTCTCCCTCTCTTTCCTATTTATCTGAGACATGTATCTAACAAACCCTAATACTACAAGTGTAGAGAATATTAACTATAATATTCTCTTTAATATCCTATTTCAAGCTAGTCGTTGTTATTCTGTCAGCGGTGCTCAACCTTTGCCATTGTTGCCATCTTTACCACGAACCTCGCATTTCCCTGGTTGACCTCAACTGATTCTTTCTTTAATGCTGCATTACCCTAAATATTTTAGGGCGGATTTCGACCTAGGGGTGGGTATAATACCGACCGAACCGAAAAAATCGGCCGAACCAAAAATTTTAGTTTATTCAATTTCGATTTTTTGGTCGGTTTGCGGTTTATAGTTTTTAAAAGTTCGATTTTCAGTTCGGTTTTCGATTAAACCGAAAAATGGAATTATTTGCACTAAGTATTACTACTGGAGCAACTTCGAGATACATAATAATGGACCTCAATGAGTTCCCATGGGCAGCGATCATTATATATTTTCCACCTGCGAGTTGGGGTTCAATCTGCAAGATTACAGCTACAATGTCATTTCACAACAACCTAAAACGGGGTTGACAATATCCTAGAATCGATATATGCTTCTGCTTACGTGCTCTTTATAGTAGGCAACAAATCTCTCAGCACACATTTTCAAACTTTCTCCATTTGGAGGAGGAATATCATAGCTACGACGCCACTCATGAACCAGCTCCTTTCTATATTTATCAGCTGTTTCCTGCTTGTTAAGACCTTGTAATTCCCCATACCTACAAAATAGCAACGTCATATATATATATATATAAGAGAAGATATTTTACATTCTCTCATTTAGTTGCCAAGCTGTTACAACTGGAATGCGTTGCTTGTTAGTCTCTTCACTGAAAATCTGACTCCACGCTCCTGCTTGTTGCACAAAATTTACACTTCACTGTGGAAATAGTGAAAAATCACCACCGGAGAGTACTTTATTTGCACAAGAAAGAAATAGGCTAACGAAGGAGGGGAGATATTGACAGGCGCATACAGAATATTTGCTCCTCTCCTTCTGAAATCTATTCCTCGATAGAAACTGTCATGGCTTGAAACCGAAAAACAAACAGATTAAACATAATTGAACACGAATAAACTGAACCGAACCGAACCGAAGTTATTATGGTTCGGTTTTGGTTATTAAACACAAACCGAAAACCGAATAAACCGAACCGAAATTCTACAAAATCGAACCGAACCGACCGATGCCCACCCTTATTTCGACCTATACAGCCATGTGATTCATAAAATTGATTTTCACACTCGAAAAAAAAAGGAAAAAGGTTTTCTAAAAAAACCATTAGACCAAATTATTAATGATGTGTCATTTTTAAAACGAGAATCTCATTCTTTGATTGAATTAAAAAACGAAAGAAAAATATTTGATAAGAAAATATTAAAAACCAAATATGTTGAGGTATCGAATTTAAAAGGAATACGTGCTTATTCAACAAACTAAATCTTGTGCAACAAATTTCACTAATCATATTTAATGTTAAAGAAACTGCACAATAAAATAAGAGCAAATTCATTGGCTAAGACAAGTAGATACTCATGAACACAAAAAAAATGGGTTTAAGCTTATTTGAGAAAGTGCACTTAAGGATAAAGTGTCAATGGATAATTAAAAACAGATTAAGCCGATCGAACCGTATTGCACCAAATCGATTTTTAGGTTTATTTGAAAAATATATATATAAGTTTTTATATAAATTTATAACTGTACCGCTAATTAGGGTAGGTTTTTTATTTTATAAAAATAAATCAAAAAAATATCGAGCCATATCAAATAAATTTACATGTGGAAAATATATTTATATATTAAGTTTAAAAATAATAAAGCATTAAATTTTTCTTTGGGCCTTGAAATTATGAAAATGGTTACAACCCAACAAGTAATTAAACTCAAAATCCTAATTTCTAAAACCTATTATGCTACTTCTACTGAAACTAAATTATTTCGAGCATTTCATTAGCAAGGCACAAAGTATTCTTGCGATTATGAGGAGCAAACTACAACATAAATATGTTTCCTCTTGTATAATTTAGATTTATCTTTTTTTAACATTTAATATTCTACATACTTAATTCTTGAGTCTTAGCTTGGTCAATATATTTTCACTCGTGTGCTTTATATTTTATTTGTCTTTGCTTGGTTTCTTTTACGTTGTTGTAGAATAGTTGATGAAGCTATACTCTGGGCATCTTTCATATTTTTTTTAATTCACCACCCTTTAAACAGTAAAAAAATGTTTAGAGAGTTTTGCTAAGTCCTATAAAAGAACGTATATTATTGCATTCTATTTTTACTAGTGATTTTTACATGACATTTAAAAAAATATCGAAAATTAACCAAACCATATCGATATTGAAAGAAACCGACATGATTGGGACAGTTTTGAAAAGTCTAATTTTGGTTATACATAATAAAAAATCGAAAATTTGATATGGTACAAATTTTATAAAATAACCGGTAAATCCGAACAATTAATAGTCCTACCTAAGGAAGAGCCACATATCAATCAATATTGAAAGCCCTAAATAAGGCAGGTCTAAGCCTAAGGATGCTACAGGAATTGTATTAAGCTTCAAAAATTGCACGTCCAAGTTGGCCAAGACATTTTTCAGTTTAAAATCTATTTAAATTATTCAACCGTAGGAATTATTTGACATTCTACTTTACGAGGAAATTTGAGATCACAAGATGATTAAAATTAAAAAAAATAACATGTACGAAGCTTTCTTTTTTACTTCAAATTAATGTATGAGATTGTTTTTGACGTTCTACTTGATGGGAAAGATGTGTGCAAGATGATTTGTTTTTATGTATGGAATTATTTTTGACGTTCAAAATATAAGAAAATTATCTTTAATCGTGTGAGTAATTAGAAACTCCACCACCGTTTATTTTAAACAACTCTTTAAATAATTTTGTATCGAAAGTGTAAAATAATAGAATACACTCAGCCTTTAGTTAACCCACCTATCTCAAGCGAAAATTGATTAAATATATTGCATGACGAAATAAGCAATTAAAGAAAAAAAGATCCCTAATTATGCACTTTTATTGGGAAAAGTTCATCAGCGGGTAATTGTTACAAGACTTCTAAGAATATGCAAAACGCATATAAATAAAATATGATTTACATGCATCTTAAATTAATTTTCGAATATAAAAATATATCATTTTTATTGCAAAACACATTAGTAAGAAAAATATGAAAAGAGGGAGTATAAGAAATAATTAGTATATTTCCAATTTGATGTATGAATAATTATAACACCATTTGCAAGATAATTATTTAGGCATAAAACGAACATTAATCGTGTTGTATAAAATTTCCAGGAATACATAAATCACATTAAGTGGATGCAACTTATAAATTTACCGAATGCTACTTGTAATATAAATTGCATTTGGTGAATGTTCATGAATTGTATTCGGGAAATGCGACTTATAACAATTGATGAATGCGATTTATAAATTGCATTTTTGAATGTGACTTACAAATTATATTTGGTAAATGCTATTTGTAAATTGCATTTGATAACACAACTTATAAATTGCAATTGGTGAACGCGACTTATAATTTATGAGATTGGTGGGTCATATGCTAAATTGCTTACAAGAGACAGGCTGGCCAAGTGGGACATAACCAAAAACACTGTATGTTCTTTGCGTGATGTTGAGAATGAAACCATAGCTCACATGTTCTTTCATTGCAAATACTCAGCTGCAATTTGGGAAATACTCAGAGCAAGTTTGGGCTGAAAAGCATGCTATTGGGAAAGGGCAGAAGCAGAATATATAAAATCATCTCGGAATGTTGCACTAACTTCACCTGGCAGGAGAGGAATAAAGAATATTTCGAAATAACAAAAGAAGCGAAGATCAATTAGTGAAGTTGGTGAGAGTGGCAAGGTGTATGAGGAGAATGAATTACTATCCATAGTTTGATTCCTCCTTCTCCAACTAGGAGTAGTTTTGGTGGCTGTAGATATGGGGAATGTAGCAACCTTTGGTTTTATTTTTTAAGAAAGGTCTGTTGTTTCGCAAACTCTTAGGAGTTATTTGTTTTGTAAAAAAATATTATCCGAGTAATGAAAAATTTAATTACCAAAAATAATTTGTATTTAAATACGAGTTATAAATATAAATGCGACTTATAAATCGCAGTAAAGTGCGACTTAGAAAACACAATAGGAAATGCAAGTTATAAAACACTATAGAAAATGCGACTTATAATCGCTTTACGTGAATACGAATTATAAGTAGCATTTGGCTATAAATCGAGGTTATGCGTTATGTTTTTCGCTCAAACATATATCCGGGTCGGGTTGCAACATTTTCTATTATTCCATTTATACCCTTCATCAGCTGCATAAACCTCACATACAACGAGCATTCACTTCCCATTTCGTCTGTGTAATCACAAAAGCACGATCATCACCAAACGAAACTGGAATTTGTTTTCGAAAGCTCGTGTAAACCATCTCGGCCTTCATAATGGAAAACTCCGGTTAGTTATCACTGTCCGCTCTGTAATCTTAAGATTTCTCAAATCTCACATCATTCCAATTCAATTTCCTGCGGGTTAAGCCGTTTGATGAAGTTTAAATTTGTCCTCTACGGATGGTTATAAATTTGTCTTTAGTTTTGTATATTTATTTATTTTTGGTTTTTGGATATGTTGTTTGAGTATTGTACTGCATATACTGTATTATTCTTTGTCAAAATGTTAGGAGCTTTAAGTCGGCTGAGCTCATCACTGAGCTAAGGAGGTTAGGATTTTGTGTTCTAGAAGTTTGTAGTGTGTTTTGATTTCTTTTGAGATTTGGCGCTACCTGTTTTGTAAGGTCTGCGTGCACTCTAACCTCCTTAGACCCCACTTGTGGGATTACACTGGGTTGTTGTTGTCCTTGTGTGTGTGTATTGGATCAGCTTGTAGTAGGATTCAACTGTTACCACCAAAAATGATAGTAACGGGATTAGATTAGTAGTATCTTCCGAGCAAACTGCTCTACTTTCAGTTGTTGTTTGGAATTAGCCAGTAGCTTATACTTTAGAGTGATGAGTGATCTTACTTGTTTTCCTATCTCTTGTCTATTTTTCTACTTAGTTAAAAAACATAATCTGTTTTTACATCTCCAATGCTGATGACCCTGAGCTTAGACTTTTTGGCAAATTTTTGGATATTGCTGATTGCAAACTATGCTACTTATATTAGGAATAGTGATGGCACGTAAAATATAGTTTCCTGTGACTTGTATATTGGATCGCTGACATGGGAATGTGCTGAGGCCTGAGTGATTAAGGGCCACGTATGGTTGATAGATTGATTTCATGGAAAATTACTTGCATGTTAATGGGGATTAAACGTCATAAAAAAGAAAACGAAAAAGATGAAGCATGAAGGTGGACTATTATATTGAGTGCATAGGAAAGCTGTTTAGTAGGCTCTGTTATTGGCATACCTATATCAGTGCTGTGGTTTTAAAATCTCCGTGACCCTCTCATGAATGCGAAAAGAGCGGCTTATGATATTGCATGTCATAACTCTACTATGGGAGTAGGATGGAGTTACATGCATATCAGCAAAATAGAATATTCTTTCAAGAAGCATATATCTACCCATGTGAAACAACACTAATCCTGTAAATCATAATTCGCGATAAGATGCTAAGTGTTGTTTAATTTCTATGTTGTTTCGATTTGTCTTGGAAAAATCCGTGGGTGCTGTCCAGATTACTATTATAAGATATTTCATTATTTTCTTTCTTCCCCTCTCCTGGTTTTCTTAAGTTGATGGATAACGAGTCAGAAAGGGGTATTCAACTGCAAGTCATCTTTTCAATTGAATGCAGCCTGGAGTTATAGACTGATTACTTCTGTGATTTCAGTAACTTAAGTCCTTTCCTTCCATAGACTGTTCTCTATTTTGCCATGTGTCCGTTGCATCTTGGTCATATAGCTTTTGCCAACAGTTACATATCTGGGAAGAGAGATTTCATGCTTTAAGTTATAGATGGAGAGGAATATATTCTTTGGAAGTTTTCTAACGTAGTTTTCAACTCCTTTTGTAGAGAGTAGAGACATATGTATGCAAAAATGTCTTATTTTAATAACATGTTTGCAGCATGGCTGTTAAATCTGACTTGACCAGTTGAGTTTCTTGCAAGTACATCTGGAATAGCCTTGATTTATGGACCTTTTTACTGTATCTCTAGTGAACCTTAAAGTTCCATCTCTAGTGAACCTTACAGTTCCATCTCTAGTGAACCTTACAGTTCCATCTCTAGTGAACCTTACAGTTCGCCAGGCCTACATGGGTGCTTTTCATGTCTAATGCTATCATGCATACAGGACGTAGTTATTGAGCTTCGAAAGATAAGGTTGTTTAAGTGAAGCATGTATCACATCATCAGCTTTTCATCGTTTGTTTGCTCTAATTTTTTTCTTCATATAGTGTCAAATCACATGAACAGTTTCACTTCTACTTTTGAGTGTGTGTGTGTTTGTGTGTGTGTGTGTGTGTGTGGGGGGGGGGGTTCTCATGAACAGTTTTCACTTCTTTCCATTCGTTTCTGGTAAAGTTTGTTACGTGGGTCTTACGTGCATTACTTACACTCTTCTATGTACAATTTTGTTGGATAGTTTTGGAGTAGTGGTTCAAGTTACAATTACTTTGTTTGAACTTTAAAATTTCTGCAGGGGACCACCATGAGACAAATGTACCACCAGTGGAAGGTGTTGCTGGTGGTGGGACAGCTTATGGTTGGAGTGATACTGGAGTTAATGATCCCAGACCATTAAGGGGTGCAATTGATCCTACGAAAGTTCCACCGTTAGAGTTATTGAATGTGTGGTGCATGCCAAGCACCGCTAATGTTGGACCACAAGATATGCCTCGTGAGTTGGAACCTGTATGTACAATGCTTCTATGTACAATGCTTCTGGCGCTACATAAGCTTTTTATGATATTTCTGCAATACTGACATTTGTGACCATTCCAAGACATTAAATAGTCCCGTCTATTGGGAAAATGAGTCCTTATCAGGGATGCTGGCACTTATAAAAATGTTTATTATATTTGTTTTTGTCCTTTTGGCTTATGGTTAATGCATGTTAAAGTTGAAACTAAATATTTGCCTGCAATTCATACTGATTATTCTGGTGTTTGGTTTTGTTCACTCACTCTTAACACTTCTTTAGGATTAACTGGTCTTCTATTTAAGTGAGAGTAGGAGATTATCTGTTTTTTTTCCTTCCCACCTCCCTATCTCTCTTGCGGGGGTAATCGAAAAACCATTTAGAGTTTCTTTATGCTTATGCATTTGTTGCTTAAAGTCTTAAACTTCACAATCAAATGGCAAGAAGATCGAAATTCTGTTGTCTTTCTGGTCGCAAGAGTTTCATGGTATGTGACTCGCAGTTTTATCTGGTAGATATCACTATTAGCAGCAAGAAATGAAAGAGAAAGCATTCAGATTGCATTACGCCCAAAAGTTTCTTGGGGTGGATCTGGTATTGCTGGAACTGTGCAGGTCCAGTGTACTGATCTCTGCTCAACCTGTGGTGCTAGGTTTGTCACTAACCATGTCCTTAGCTTCCTTTGGACCTATCCTGGACATGATGTGAAGTTATTGATTCATTTTTTGGTGAAGTTATTAACAATATTGGCTGGTTGCAGATTGGTAGTTGGCCAGTTGGTGACATTGCGCAGAGTAGTACCTGTTTTAGGAGTCCCAGATGCACTTGTTCCACTTGATATGCCAGTTTGCCAACTGAACCTTTTCCCTGGGTATACGCATGATACTCCCGTTCAGTCATTTGTTTCGATTATTGTAGTCCGAAGTCATGACCTTATTATGTCTTGCTGTGCAGAGAAACTACAGTATTTTGGGTATCAATAGATGTCCCGAGTGAACATCCACCAGGTCAATATGATGGAGAAATCATCATTTCTGCCACCAAAGCTGACGCAGAGTGATTGTCTATCCTCTCTAGAGATAAATATGTGTATATCCATTTTGGAGTATCTGACTTCCCAACAACATTGTCCTGAAGATGTTTTGTTTGGGATAGTGAGGATTGTTTCATGGTAGTTCATTAAACAATTAGCTATGTTTTCTGTAACAGGTCTACAAGCCAATCCCTGAGCAAAGTGGAGCAGCATCAACTATACAGAGAATTGAGAGATTGTCTTGATGCCGTGGAACCCTTAGAGGGAAAACCATTGGAGGAAGTGGTTGGTCTCTTTGAAATTACATGCCTCATATGAACTTTTATAATTCCTCAAGTTGGATTTGCAAAGCCGCTGCTCATAACGGCTTTTGTTGTTTTAGGTAGAAAGAGTCAAATCTGCAACTTCATCTTTAAGAAGAGTTCTCCTATCCCCATCATTTTCTGATTTCTTTTCAGATAATGGGCGCATAGATATGATGGAAGAAGATGCTATTTCTAGCCTTTCTATCCGGTTGAAGATAAGTTTGACAGTCTGGGACTTTGTGCTTCCAGCTACTCCTTCTGTCCCTGCTGTGATTGGTGTATCCTTTCTTGTGCATTTGGTTAGAAATTATGTCAGCCAATTAACTGGTCGTGGAGAATTGCTATAGGAATAAGATGGCTGTCAATGAGTTCATAGGATTTTTGATTTATCAGGTTTAATTGTCATGTGATTTGCATCATGCTGACTTGACGTTTTGCCTGCCAATAGTTGGTTTGACTGTTTCTATTTGCTAATTGGCGAGCTTCTTCTTTGGAATGTCGCCATATCTGTTGACTGAGGTACTTTTACAAGTTTATTCACGTGCTGCTTACATCTTGTCTATTAGTTTTTCCCTTTTTTTCTGTTATTCCTGTAAACTAGTGTATCAGAGCATTTTCCTGAAAATCCAAATATTCTAGAATTATCTCCCTTTGCCTCTACTAGTGGGGTGACTGCTGCTGGTTCTAGTTTCTGTGATAAAGCAACTGAATTTTCAAATGAGGATGGAGTTCTTTAATTTTATCTAGATATCTGACACTGTTATTGAAGATCGCTTTGGGGTTGAACATGGAAGCAGTGAATGGTTTCAGCTGTTAGATCAGCATTTCAAATGGCTACTTCAATATCGAATTAGTCCATACTTCTGCAGGTGGGGCAATGGCATGAGAGTTTTAACATACACCTCGCCATGGCCAGGTATATGATGCTCTGTATGATTGTACATTGAAACTGAATGAAGTTTTGCCCTCTTACTTTTAGATGTAACTGAAATCCAAAATAGACAAGTTTGTAAAGAAGCCAAACTGTAATTGCACCTCCAGTTCTGCTCTCCTACTGGCCTTTACCTCAAGTTTATCTACAATAAACTAAGATGTCTTTCTCTTAATGCTGTTACAGCTGACCATCCAAAATCAGATGAGTATTTATCGGACCCTCGTCTTGCGGCATATGCTGTACCTTATGGTCCGTTAGTCCCCTGGTACGTCGGACAATGTCTTTGCCAAAAATTCCATGGTGTATTTTCTGTACCAGTTGATCAGTTTCTTTTTGCTTCTTAATTTGGCATTAGCGAAGGTACTACGAAGGACTACTTACGAAGGGAGGTAGAGATACTAAGAACAAAAAACCATTGGAGGAAAGCCTACTTCTATCTGTGGGATGAGGTAAGTGAGCAGATTGAGGCAGGTTGAATTGCTAATCTTTTAGCACATATGACGGATCTTACATTATTCTGGCGACACTTGCAGTTCAGAGTCATGTTTTCTCCTGTTTGTAGCTCGGACTTGGGCTTAGCTCTGCTTTTCTGATTTTGTAGATGAAAAAACATCATAGTTTTCCTAAAATATGCTAGTTGTCGTTATAACACCAACAACTATGTTTAATCACCTACTGTATCAAAAAACACCAACAACTATGCCTCAGTAACGAACTTGTTGGAGTCATACACATAAACTCTTTCCTGTTTTGTCTCAAACTGCTGAATCTGTTTGTTCATGCCAAAAAAGGGAAATCACACTCTATATTTACAGACTCATAGTGCTTAACACTATCTTCTGCAGAAGTTAAGCAAGACAACATGGGCGGGGATAAACATATTTTCTTGCTTCCATTCACACAGTAGCACTTGTATTCCCCTTTTTCCTCCTTGGATTTTGTTATCCTTTTTATCTACTTTTCCTGCTTCATAAGAGGGGACAATTGATGGTAGCTGCCTAACTTTATTGTTTCTATGCTCTAAAGAAGTTTTGTTTGCACTGGTCAGCCTCTCAATGTCGAACAATATGATGCCATCCGCAGCATGGCCAGTGAGATTCATGCCTATGCACCTGATGCTCGTATTCTGACAACTTACTATTGCGGTGAGCATCAGCTCTTCTCTTAAGTAGATGCATGAGGAAGTATCCTCTGTATATTACGTGTATGTATTCCAATGAGACATTGTGCGTGATACTTATATGTCTATCTCCATATCTTTCGTTGCCCTTCAGAGATTGAAGAGATTTGTCATACTAGATAGAATTGTGCTATATTTGTTTGGATAATGAACCTATTACTCCCTCCATTTCAAATTAGACGAGTTACTTTCCTTTTTAGTCTGTTCCAAAATAAATGACATACTTCTAAATTTGGAAATAATTCATCTTTAAATTTTACCCATTTTACCCTTAATGAGAAGCTTTATAACCACACAAATGTCATGGCTTTTTTCTTAAACTCCGTGCCGAGTCAAACTACCTTATCTAAATTGAAACGGAGGGAGTAGTCTATATTGAAAAAACCATATCTCTGAGGTCAGACTGAATTGTCAGGAGTTAAACAATCAGAGTTTAGCTGTCGATTTTTCCACTCTGGACCATATAGATAAGCTGCTGTCTCAAGAGTATTAACTGTTACATTGTAGTGATGAAGGAGCAAAGAGGACGATGAAGCTCCTCTTTCTTAAAGAAACTTATAATAGAAGTGGTAGAAGTTCTTTCATCTTAGTGATTAATGAGTCTCATTGAGTGGCCGGTTCTTGCAGAAACTTTATGGTTAACTCACTTATTCCATGAGCTGGTTGTAAATCTTACATGTCTAAAATAATTGAGGATGTGAAAATATCATTTAATGCTTTCTTGGAATATGTGCAACTGTCTCTGCTAATGTAACTTGGTGTGTGATATTTGTTGAAACAAATTTTAAGGTAAAATTTTTAGATGTAGTCCGGTTATGTGTTCTTCAACGTATCCAGCCATTACATTTGTCCTCTACACTTTTATAAGAATGATCAAATGATCAAATGCCCTTTGATGATTTGGAAACTGTGAGAATAACCATGAATTGAACTAATTGACAGGAAATTTTTACCATTCTAATTACTTTTTGGGAAATGTTAAGGTAACAATTTGAGTAATGTCACAGACACAACATCAAAATGAAGCTTTAGTTGATACAATCTCACATGATTTTTGGTTTTTGTGATTGACAAACTAAATATTATTTTCCGTTGGCCAAGATCTATCTGATTGGAATATTCTTTGGCAATCATTATTCGCATGGAAAAACTTTCTTCAACTGGATACCATTCTTATTTTACAGGACCAAGTGATGCACCTCTTGCTTCAAATAATTTTGAGGCTTTTCTGAAAGTTCCCGAGTTCCTACGCCCTCATACTCAGATATATTGCACAAGGTATTGATTTTAGTATTTCGGAAAACATTTTTTTTGTTATTGCCCACATACAAGTATAAAGAACAAAATATTAAATTAAAATTGAGCCACTTATTTAAAAAAAAAAACAAAAGTTAATTTTGTGAGCATTGTAGCTCAGATGGCTGGAGTATAGACTATGCCATTTGTGAGACGTTGCTGAATAAATTGGCCACTAGTTCAGGATTATGTAATCTGGAAGTCTCACTAACTGAGCTGAGTTCAGTGACATGAGACAGTTGAATTAGCAATCTTTGGATTTTGATAGTGAAAGCATCCATTGTTTTCTACTGCATATTTTAAATTCTAGATACTTAGGTATTTCTTTCCATTTATCATGACCTATCTGTTTTTGGATAAAGATCTTGTTTTCCTTTTCTGTAGCCATTTCTTTTCCTCTCATGCTCTTTGGATGTTCTATTTTGTTTTATAGCTGTCATATGAATATTAGACCAGTTGATGCTAAATAAGATTACTCTTTAAACAATGCTGTTGCACACTGATACTTTCTGAAAATCATTGAATGCATTATAAAGCCAGCTTTCCATCCTTAACCTGATTCATGTTTGGAGGTTAGAGGCAAGCCTAGAAGAATTCAATTCCTAACAGGCTATAGTATGCTTCTTCCTTTGTCATAAAAAGAATGGCTGATTTATGGAGTAAGAGGGTAAAACCGTCTGATTTATTCTGAATTCAGATATTAATTCCTTAAATTTTTAAATTTTATTTACATATCTAAGAATTACATGAATGTAGTATAAACTAACTTCTTAAAATTAGAAATAATTCAAATTATTTGAATACATCCCAAAATAGAACTGTCATAGAAAATAGGATAGATGGAGTACCTAGTTGTGCTTACTTTTTGATCTCTTTCCTTGTCTGTTTTGTGATGACCACTAGTTGCATCTGGAAAGATGGTCTGGATTCTCTTCCTTGTTGATAAGTTACTAGAGATGAGAAGATGCACTTACTAGGCTTTTTGACATATTGCCTTTTCTATTCAGTGAATGGGTTATTGGTAACAGAGAGGATCTGGCAAAGGATATCATCGCAGAGATACAAACAGAAAATGGTGAGGTAATGAAATTTAATTTTATGGATTTGAATTCACTTTCATTACTATATGAGCCTCATTAAATGAGGAAGGGAAAAGATGCAGAGAAGTGTCATATGGATTAATTTACTTTCTGATCCCCGGCTCCTAGCTGATACAGTCTTGTTGTCCTCTTTTTCTTTTTCCCCTCCAATGTGACAACATAAGTTATTGCCTGCAGACACTGCTGATTATGAACTCTATTTGAGGACTAGAGCCTAACACCCGAGATTCTAGGATGTCTATGGTTTTAATACATCATTCCATATGCCAATATTGGATATTCTATTTGATTTACAAGACTATCAATCATCAGATAGCACCTCATTCAATATAGATTGCCTCACTGGTGGAGAAGAACTCTCTATCTTAGGCTACAAACCTTTCTTGGATAAAATTCATTTCTTTTTCAAGCATTATAAACTAATCATATTATATCTGATAAGAAGTTAAAGAATGTATGACCTTTATCGTAAAGAATGTATGCTTGATCAGGAAAGAAAAAAAGTGATAGAATCTGTGCAATATCTGGTCCCTGTCAAGTTCTAAACTATGTTGCACGGAATCTCCAAAAGTTCTGCCGCACCCATGTCGAATCCCCCAAAGATGCACTACTTTTAGAGGATCCTGCATGCACCTGAAGACATTGTTGGAGAGTCCGAGCAACATAGGTTCTAAACCTAAAATATTTTGTGCATAATTATCACCAAAAGAGTTCAACAAAGGCCACCTTATATTGTTAACATTCTAATAATCTGTATGTATAGAAGTGGTTGATATGTGTGAAGTGTATATGACAAATTAATTCATAAGGACATTAAGATGACACAAGATAGTTTTTAGCATTTTTCTTTTCTCTTCCAATGAAAATTGGTATCTTATTTTGAGAAGTTATCGTGAAGCTTTGTTCATAGCTAATGCGTTTTACCTAAGTTTAATATTGTGTTAACGTGTTTTGACTCTTTCCGCCTAAAGGCATTAAGTGCTCTGCAAATTAGTCTTCAATATGGATCTTCAGGTTTAGTTTCATGATATCCAGGGATGAGATTATTTGATTTAGATACCTCCTCTATGTTGCTCCTTGAACTTGTCCTTTCTTAGAAACATTTTGGTTTGTTTGCGATGGTGCAGTAGTTAATCAAATTAGATTATCACCATCTGAGTGCAACTGCACTTGCAGGTTTTAGTGCTTCTTTCTTTATGCTTGCTTTTGCTATTTAAATTCGTGTTTAGCATTTTCCTGTTTCTGTATGTGAACTATGAATGAATTCAATGCTTGTTATGTTTTTTGCAGGAGTGGTGGACATATGTATGCTTGGGACCAGGTGATCCTCATCCAAACTGGCACTTGGGGATGCGAGGCACTCAACATCGTGCTGTGATGTGGCGTGTATGGAAGGAAGGTGGAACAGGTTTCTTGTATTGGGGTGCCAACTGCTATGAGAAGGCAACAGTTCCCAGTGCTGAGGTTAGTGCATCCTCTGCATAACATATAACTGAGAGATAAATTATATCGTATATGTTAACAGTAGTGATGGATTTTTTTAAATTTTTTTCATGCCCAACACAAGTAATATCTGTCTGCAGATTAGGTTCAGGCGTGGACTTCCTCCAGGTGATGGAGTCTTGTTCTACCCTGGTCAGGTGTTCTCATCTTCTCAGCAGCCTGTTGCTTCACTAAGACTGGAGCGTCTCTTGAGTGGCTTGCAGGTACTCTTTATATTCACTTTTTCTCCTCTCTCATAGTATCTTCGCATTTCTGCCAATTGTGACCCTTGAGAACCATGTAGAAAGGCATCAACCATGCAGTCCCCTTGAACTTTTAGGGGCTGGAAGGTGCAATTTTGTCTGTATTACTGAACAAACAATTGTATGCACTTCTCTTTGCATGTTTGAACAAGATCCTTTTGATGTCTTTCCCCAGCACATTCTTTAGTTAAATACGGCCTGTTTGGATTTCAATTTAACTTGCTGAATCTTGTTAGGTCCTATTTTCAGAGACTTCAACACTTCTATTTCCTTCGGTCATTCCATTTATATGAATCAATTGCAGATATTTGTTCTGTTCAGTTTACTCTTTCAGTTACAATGTTTTGCTGTGTTTTGTTCAATGAGATACCTTCTCTGTACACATGCCTCTTCTTAGTTCTTTCTATTGTTCTTCTATAAATTGAAGCTTCTCGAATAATCAAAAGAAAGATGTTGAAGCTTTGCATGATACCTTCATTTTTTCTCTCTTAAATTGCCTGATTACGTCCATTTCCCCTTTTTGTATTCACTCCTTTTTTGGTGACTGATTCTTTTTAGGATATTGAGTACCTCAAGCTATATGCTTCAAGATTTGGTAGGGATGAAGGACTCAACCTTCTGGAGAAGACAGGAATGTATCAAGGCCCTGAGCGTTACACTTCGGAACACACACCAATAGATGTAATGAGGGGTGAGGTTTACAGGACATGCCGATCCTAGATTGGAATCCTGAGTTTGATACCCATCTTTATTAGTGTTCAACATCTCAAGCATGTCGGTATGTACGATGTACATTGATAGTTTTGACTTTTGAGAACTACTCAGCGGTATACATCTCAATCATCTTTGGCAGGTTCAAAACAGAGGATGTTTTAGTCATATTGTTCAGATCTGTTCATATTATCATGTTACGTAATAGTAAATCGACAGTATTGCTGTACCGTGGTTCGGTATTTTAAAAGAGATTATAGTTTCATTTCTGTAGAATTGAAAGTATAGTACCCTTCTGTCTAGGTTACTTAGATTAAGATTTGAGCTGATTTTTATTACCTTTAGGGACCCCATGACTGAGGATTATGTTATGATATTTCTACATCTCATCCTGACTTTGTGGTGGAAAAGAGGGAATTTTATATGCAAACAAATGAGTAGAGGCATTGACCAGTGCTAAGGATGGGACTATGTGACCCCACAAACTATAAGCATAGGATAGATAACCTATCTCAATCATAATAGCAGGATTGGCTTTAGCACTTGCTTTTTTATGATAAAGGTTTTGAAAGAAAGGTGGTGGGGGAGAAATTATTGCTATCAAGATTCGTTCAAGCTAGACTTTTTTTAGCAACACCTAGTGATACTGGAATCACAAAAGCAAAGTAGAAAAAGAAAGAGAGGAAAGGCAATCAAAAGTTTATCAAAGTGGTGATGATTGCTTGCTAGCCTCTCACTCATTGTCCATCTTTTGACATTGTGCTCTTTTTGTCTCCCGTTACAGCTGTATTGTGGCTATGGTAACTAGATCTGTCCATAACCCAGGCTTATCCATATATAGAAGAATATTTGTCGATGCTCTATGATTATTGCAATATAGGCTAAGATATTAAGCTGTTGATTTTGGACATGTGGGTGTAGTAGAGGTAAAAACTTACACTAAACTATATTAATTTAGCATTGATTAAGTGATAATCGGGATGACAATTGCTATTAGTTAGTTATGATTACCTTGTGATCATTTGCTTAGTACCTAAGACGTCTTTGCATCCCCTCCCTAATTCTAGAAGAGGGTCAAATAACAAGTTTTTTGTTTCGTTAGTTGTAGGCGGCATTTACTGAGTTCATGAGTTACCAGCCCCATTCAAAAGCCTAATAGAACGTGTTTTTGATACCATACCTGTGTGCAGCTAAAACCTGTAGAGGACATTGTGAAATGGGAGTAAATAATAGTATGAGATTCCGGATTAGATGCATAATGCAAGAGAAGTGAATTCAGTGATGTGGATATTCCTTCTCTTTTTTCTTCTTCGTAGTTTATATTTTTTTTGTGCTATTAGAGGGAGTATTCTACGTTCACTAGAATACAGACATGCTTTAATGGAAAATAGGACTGAGAAACCTATGTAAGAAGCATAGACTCCATGCGCTTTCCCTAGAGGATGAGATTCCCTCACACTTAGTCTAAAGTCTCGGGTTTGAGCCTCGGGAATGGAGGAATAAAAATACTGGTGCGTCACGCTTAGGATTTGAATCTATGACATGAAGCAGTTTTTGAATACCTTTGCCATTACATTAGAATCTTTTCTTCTGCTAAGGGGTTTTAAGAGTTCATCTATGACTAAAATTTTCGTATTTACCCTATCGTTGCCGCACAATTTTTTGGGGGATTCAATTAAACCGCCCTTGTTTATGTGGCATGTATCTGAATTAATAGATTCTGAATATTAGGTGACTAAAGAAAACAAAAATTTACAATGAAGAAAATGTTATCATCCGTATCACTGTAGTGACTTCCTGCTTGTTTAACATTTGAACAAGAGATTTTTCCCGGACAAGGAACCCCATAGACTTGTTGGGATAATTACAACATTTGGAAATTGTGGCAATGAGAGGGAATGTTTCTTTTTGGTGGTCGCAGTGTCAAATCAAAGTGTTGGTGGTAATTACCATTTGCTCGTGACTGAGAATCTGAATTTGCAGTACTATTTTTAGTTAACTATTGAAAAGGCAACTTTCTTTAGTAGTGGTACTATCTACACCATCAATTTTCACATAATTATGAGTTGACGTCAAGCCATTTCTATCATTACAGAGATAGAGTTTGCTTCTTGTTGCCAACCAATTGATGTACTACCGTCTTTCTATTAATTACGGCACCGTCTTTATTGAACTATTGTATTCTTTCCCTTTCAGCTTATTTGAATCAAATATACACGAGATTTTAAAAAATAGTGAGATTTTTCAAAATTTATGATTTTGAATATGTAATAATAAATAGAATTGGACTATCAAAAGCAACATCTCTTTTTTTTCAACAAGATGATATGTTGAAACAGGTGTTAGCTTGAAAACCAGCAGAATGAAGCAAAGTTGTCGGTTGAGGCTTCCCCGATTTTTTCTAAAATCAGTCTCTCAATGGTCAGTATTTCTTCTAATGACTAGTAGGACATTGAAGGAGAACTTTTGTACGAATATAAAACATTTAAAACTAAAGATATTAAAGATATTTAATATTTATGTAACTATAAGAGCATTGTTAATAAGGAAATGACATCTACTGTGATAACTAATGAAAAAGAATAAGACTGAGATGAGACGGGCAAAATAGTACTATATCTTTCAATTGAGAAGTGTTTACACGCTGGTTTATAAATCTTTTTATACTATCAGATAACTTAATTAAGAACTAATTAAACGATCATTTGATAGTTAATGTGAGCTACTATATTCCTAAGATGTAGCATATCACTTTTTACGTAGCATATTACTTTTTACGTTCCATCAAAATATAATGATTAGGGTTAAAATACTTTTCACTTTTACTATAACAACAGACCTAAGTTATGTTGTATGCACCCATAGATTTCAAATAAAATTTTGTACTATAGTTTTATATAAATAGATTATTTGAAATAGTGATATAGTTGAAGTAGGCACCCACAGTTATAAAGAGCATGTGGGTGCATTGGTTGAGCAAGGGTCTCGCAACTCCTTTTTACGAATAGTTAATTAGGTTTAAAAGCGAATTTTAATGTAGCCAAAGGTTTATTGAAAATAATTTTTTTATATTCTTCGATAAAGATAAGGTCTGTATATATAATATACAATATTTTTTTAAATTTCACTTGTGAAATTTTACTGAATTTAAATTTATTATTATCGTAGAGTAAAAGGACTCAGTCCACGCGAACGGCCTAAGGTCGAGTAGTTGATGGGTGAGTCCCACTGCATAAAAAAATGTGGACGAGAAACAAAAGTGTGATTGCCTTGCCGTGAAATTTGAAAATAATATGATTTCTATCTATGTAGACAACTAATTGGCTTTAACCATTTTAAAAAGGCAAGCTTGTACTGTATTTTTTTATTTCCTTTTTTCTTCCACGTGCAACGTGTAATCTAAACTTTTCCAAGAAAAAGTTCTTTTTCCCCTTATCTCCCTACTGAGTTGTTTTGTTCTATTTTATTACCAAAATTAATTATTAAAGGGTTTAATTATTATTTGGTGAATCATAGGCTTTTGGACATGAATTTGAAAAGACTTTTACAATAAAATTTATGTTAAATATGCATTTCACTTGAAAAATATTAAAATTTTGTAAAAGAAAAAAATTCAAATTTAACTTAAAATAGTTTCCTACTTCAACTTCAAATAAAATAGTACTCCTTCTATTTCAATTTAAATAACATATTTTTCTTATTAGTTCGTTCAAAAAGAATGATACATTTCATAATTGAAAATAATTTAACTTTAAATTCTTTATTTTACCCATTATATCTTTAATGAGAAGCTTTTATAACCACACAAATATCATGGTTCCACAAAGCTTTTACCCTTTAAGGTTTTAAGACCCAAGTTTCAAGTCTTTTTTTTCCTTAAATCTTATTCTGAGTCAAACTACCCCACCTAAATTAAAACGAAGGGAGTTTGGCCATAACAATTTTTACCTTTTTCCAATTTTTTTCCCACTTTTTTCAGGTCTTAGTATTTGGTCATGAAATTTTTTTATGTTTCAGCAAAATAATAACTTTTTTTTAATGACTTTATAAATACCAATTATTTTTTCAATTAACAGTTGGAAAATATTTTCACTCGAAAAAAAGAAAAGAACTGAACGAAAAGATGAGGTTTGTGGTAGACTTTTCAGCACACAGAATACGAGGTGGCTAAATAGCACAGATATATGTACAGTTTGGTCAGCGATGTGTCAACAGAATGGGACCCGCAGTAGGCCTATAATTACACAAACTGCCACGCAGTGTACCAAAATGATACAGTAGTCCATTATTTCGTCCTTTGACTCTATATTTGACTCGGCCAAACTCAATATGAAAATTGTACTTATTCACTTTTATAATTAGAGCATTGTAGGTCCGTTTGGTCATAAATTTTTTAATATATTTACTTTTAAATTAGAGTAGCGCTATAAAAATTTTAACTTTTTATTTAAAGATAAATTTTAAAATTTTTAAAAAATTTAAAAAACTTCTAAAGCTGGTTTTTAAAAAATTTCAGTTCAAATTATTTAAAAATTTAAAAACAATTTAAAATTTATTAATGTCAAAACGTAACACTAATTTTCAAATGCAACTTTTACTTGAAAAAAATATTATTTTTTTGAAATTTTACACTTTTTATGTCCAAACGCCCACTACCTAAGGACAAAATATGTATATCGAGATTAAAAAGAGTGTCATATAGTAATATTTTTGGACTACTATTTTTTCAAAAGAAACCACAAGAAAAGAAGGTATATCATATAATTAGAGTAAGTACTATATTGATATCCGTAATAAAATGGAGTATTACTTTTATATAACCTAGCGATACTTGCGCAAACTAATTTAAACGCTGCTTTTATAAAATTAAACTAAATTGAGAGTACAGATTTTATTTATCTTTCTTGGCCCCCACTCTAAACAGAAGCAGACCACCAACGTCACTGGCAAACCGACAAGCGAGTGTGGATTTGTTCTTGAACGTTGATTTGATATGCGGGATAAGGTATAATATTTTTTTATGTACTTAATTAAATTATTAAATTTAAAATTAATATTTCAAGAATTAATTAATCTCATAATAGAATATTATTTTATTTCATATTAAAGGTAAAATAATAATTTTAGAACTAATTAATTTTGGAATAAATACTAAAATAATAAAGATGTCCTCCAAGACTCTTTCTCCGCAGTTTGTTAGATCACATTAAAATTAAAAATAAAAATATTTTCAACTTATTTAGTATATACCAAATATATATCTATATTATATATCACATATCTTATTTTTAATCCAATAAACTAAAGACTTTCTAATTAAAACATATTATTAATATTTTGTTATTATTAATTTCCTACCAAACGACTCCTTAAGGTCCACCGTCCTTATCCTTTATTCAAGGTGGCCGTCGTTCTATTACTCCGACCTCAAAATGTATGCCCCCGAAAATAGTGGCACTCATACATTCACTTTTTGGATAAACTAGTAATTAATTCATCCAAATCCTTTCCTACATTGTTAGTTAAATTCCCAGAATTCTCCCTACTTAAATCCGACTTCTTCATGTCCCAGAATTGCTAATTTTATCATGATTTTTGGTCTTATTATTATTATTATTATTATTATTAAATAATTCAGTATAATTCAATAAAGTGAGATTTGAGTGTATAGGTCAAAATTTATCTCTAAAATGCTTAAGTCATGACAACATTAGCGAGACATTCACAGGCTGCCATGTGTCAAAGTGGTTCAAGGAACAATGAAGGCTGTAGTAGAAGAGTGAGCAAGGATTAAGGTCGAGGAGTCATCAAAGAACGAGGTCGAGGCGAATACCCTGACAGAATTAAAACGGCTAGTTTCAAAATAGAACATTAAAGACAATATTCTAGTGGACATTCTCTGCACTTGTATTATTAAGGTTTTAGGAACATGTTCCTTATAAAAAAAAAAAAAAGAAATACATTGATAGAAGGAGGGAGATTTGGTTGAGAGAACACATTGACTTTGAAAGAGAGAACTAGTCTTATCGCAAATATACAAAAATAAACTTTTTATCAAGATTCTCGCATAACATTCCCACTGGATCCAAGAACAACTCAAATGTTCAAAGGCTTTTCAATCATTTGTCATTGTCAGAAAGAATATCCTCTCATCTCATCCCATCCTTCACCTTTTTGGGTCATTGAATATCGTTATTGTTGCTTATAATCATTGCCATTCGGATAAATATAGTAGTTATTTGGTCGTGACATACGTAGCTTTTATCTTGCGGGTATTATTTTTAATTAAGATTAACTCTTCTTCATACAAATCTAATTGGTTGAGCCAAAATCAATAATTTTTTATCAAACAGTTTGGCGCCGTCTGTGGGTATTTCTTAGCTAATTTTTAGTTTCCTTTAGATCTACAGCTAACGTGAGTCACTGACCTCACAAATCCCAAGATTTTCTCCTTTCTTTGCACGTACAAATACCTACATGGTAGGTAGCCAAGGAGAAAGGACTAAAACGACAAGTGATTTCCCTAGCAACCTCATGAATGCTATCAACATGAGCTACGAAATAATAGGCAAGGACATGACGCCCACTGCCTCCCCTAGGCGCGAGAGGTCGCCTCCTCCCCATTGTAGTATAACAAAACCCAATGGGAAAAAAGCCTCCACGTCCACAAAAAATGGGGCGCCACTGGCCGTGAAAAAGCTCCTCGAAGCATGGCTGACCGATATGCTAGTAGGGGTGCTCAACAAACCCACTCCATGCACAACTACAGAGACTGCAAGAGCCTGCGCAGTACAACGAGCAGAGAACAACCGACCAGACTCTCCAACACCAGGTATAACTCGCAATGTTACTAATAGTGCAGGTGATAACGCCCTCGCCGTTGTTCTAAAGAGTATGGAGGAAATGGAGAATGAAAATAAAGCACTCAGAGATCAAATAAAAGAACACCAAGAACGAGTTGACAAGATACCGGGTACCCCTAAGCTATTGCCAAAGAAGGATCAGACAGGTTCGTAGAATAACCATACAGCGAAGAAGCAACCCTGCTGCCATACCAAAGACCTTACAAATGCCGCCCAACCTCAGGATATACGATGGAATGACCGATCCCAAAGATCATGTGATTCATTACGTCACCGTCGTGAAAGGCAATGACCTCACCAAGGAACATGTGTCCTCTATTTTGCTGAATAAATTTGGCGAAATCCTCACAGGAGGGCATTAACATGGTACTCACAACTACCAGGTCGCTCCATAGAACTTTCGAGGAAATGACCGACAAGTTCGTAATGGCACATGCCGGGACCAAGAAGGCCGAAACAAGGGTAAACGATATCTTCGCCATCAAGAGGTGTTTGGGAGAAGGACTGGGGGACTTCCTCGCCCGATTCAATAGTGTAAGGATGACTCTAACGAACGTGTCCGAGGAGATGGCGGTCATGGCCTTTCAGAACGGGTTGAGTAGAGATGGTTCGAGAGCAACTAGAAAACTATTGAGCCGATGGATGAAATATCCTTTAACCACTTGGGACAAGATCCACAATGCTTACTGTGCTGAAGTTCGAGCATATGAGGACGACCTCAACGGACCGGCCCATTGGCTCATCTCGGTACAAGCCGAATCCAGAAAAGAACGAAGAGACAACATCAGGAGGGACCACTCGATCTCACGACCCAACAGCGAACGACACCAGCTATATGGCAGGGCCTACGCCCCACTTTCCGTCCGCTACGAGGAAGGCCTATCCAGGCCGAGGATAGGGACTCACCGGAACGAGAGAGAAATGCCCCTTAATTATCCCACCTACACAAATAGTCTATGCTAAGGAGAAACTCAAAACAAAGGTAAAGTGGCCTCCAAAGTTGAGGTCCGATCCGAGCACCAGAAAATACGACGCCCTCTATGTGTTCCACCAAGAATAAGGGCACAAAACAGAAGATTGGATTGCCCTCAAGCAAGAAGTTGTGAACATATTGCGGCAGGGACACCTCAAAGAGCTGCTAAGCGACAAGGAGAGAAACAGCTTCACTAGAGGACGCGGCCGCCATCACCAGTTCGTACTATCAACATGATCATCGGCGGCAGTGGCGACACCTTTATCAACGGCGTTAAATTCACCTTCACTCACAAGCTCAAAAGATCTATCACCCGCGAACTGTATGACAGACTCGAAGAAAGTATCATCTTCAACGAGTCAGATACTGACGGTTTGACTTTCCCTCATAATGATGCCCTTGTCATTACTATATGCATTTTAGATATTGATGTCAAATGTATCATAGTGGACGATGGAAGTGGAACGTGCATTATTCATCCCCGAGTCCTCACCCAAAGGAGGCTCGAATAGAAGATAGTGCCACGTTGCATCATGCTAACCGGTTTTAATAATGCAGTGGAGCAGACATCGGGAGAAATTACACTCCTCATCTTGGCCGACGGCGTGACGCTGGAGACGACATTCCACATCATGGACCAGGCCACTGCGTACAACACCATAAAGGGAATACCATGGATACATCCCATGAGAGTCATCCCCTCCAGCCTATACAAAGTAATCAAATTCCCAACACCTTGGGGAATATTCAACATACGCGGAGAACAGCGTACATCCAGAGAATACTACCGCATTGCCTTGGACAGCACGACAACCCAACAGAAAAAAGACAAGGAAAAAGAGGCATAACAACCAACAGGGCCTAAGTCGACTCAAGAAGAGACCACGGACATGATCATGGATCCCAAAATGGATGAAGCCGCGGACTCGACTATAGAATACTTCGAACCCATTCAATTAGACCTCAATAACTGTAGCAAAAAGGCCTACATCGACTGCAAACTTCGAGAACCAGGTAAATTCCGTCAATTCTTAATAACTAATGCAGATTTATTTGCCTTCAGCCATGTAGATATGCCGAGCATTCCCAGGGAGATCGCCACACACAAGTTGAATATTGATCAATTCTACCCCTAATAAGGCTGGTCAGACGTAAATTCAATCTCGCCATCAACGATGCCGTCTGCGAGGAGGTGGAGAAACTATTTGAAAATGACTCCATCAGGGAATCAAAGTACCCCAAATGGATCGCCAGCGTAGTGATGGTAAAAAAAATGGAAAATGGCGAATGTGCGTGGATTTCACGGACTTGAACAAAGCATGCCCGAAGGATTCATTCCTGTTACCACACATCGCCAACTCATCGATGCAACAGCCAGACACGAGTTTTTGAGTTTCTTGGATGCGTTCTCAGGTTATAACCAGATACTATAGGGTCATGCCATTTGGGCTGAAAAATGGGGGAGCTACATATCAAAGATGGTCACGAGGATGTTCAAAGACCAGTTTGGCAGGACCATGGAAGTATCTATAGACGACATGTTGGTCAAATCCATAAACGCAGAGGACCATATCGACCATTTAAAGGAAGCTTTCGACATACTAAGACGGTACGGAATGAAACTGAACCCGGAGAAATACGCGTTTGGCGTAGCCTCTGGAAAGTTCTTGGGCTTTTTAGTATCTCAATGCGGAATCGAGGTCAACTCAGATCAAATCAAAGCTATCGAAGGGATATTGGAATTCATAACTACCAAGAAGCAAGTTTAAAGGTTGACTTGCCGAATCGCCTCCCTATCAAGATTCATCTCGCGGTTGTATGATAGATGTCACAAATTTTTCAGCGTGCTAAAAAAGGACAACGGCCTTGAATGGACACACGAGTGCATACAAGTTCTTCGAGAATTGAAGGCAGACCTGTCATCACCGTCTCTGCTTTCAAAGCCCAAACTCGGAGAACAATTCCTCATCTATCTGGTCGTCTCCAAAGTAGTAGTAAGTGTAGTCCTTATCCGAAAAAGCAAAGGTACGCAATCTCCCACCCATTACATTAGCATAACACTCGTCGACGCCGAGACGAGGTACCTGCACCTCGAGAAATTGGCTCAGGCATTGGTCATAGCTTCACGAAAGCTTAGACCTTATTTCCAGTGCCACCCGATATAAGTCGTTACCACCTTTCCCCTAAGAAGCATTTTGCATAAACCTGAGCTATGGGGGAGGCTAGATAAGTGGGCCATTGAGCTAAGCGAGCACGATATTACATATCAGCCGCGAACGAGCGATAAAGTCACAAGTGCTCGCCGACTTCGTCGCAGACTTCAGTGTAAAGATAATGCCTGAAGTCTAGAGGGAAGCCGTCGAGGCTTCCCTACAAACACGAGGCCTCTGGGTCTTATATACTGATGGCGCATCCAACGCTTTAGGATCCGGATTGGGACTCGTACTTGAGATTCCTACATGCGAAGTAATTCGCCAGTCCATAAGGTGCCCGGATATGACTAACAACAAGGCCGAGTACGAGGTCGTAATTGCAGGATTGAGGCTAGCACTCAAGTAGGGGCGAAGCGGCTGAAACTCCGTCGTGATTCCAACCTCATGGTTAACCAAGTTACAGGGACTTTCCAAATCAAAGAACAAGGATTGCAAAAATACCAAACCGAGATATGTAAGTTGTTGCCCGAGTTCAAAGTATGCCAGTTCGACCAGATCCCGCATACGCAGAATGCTAAAGCAGACGGCCTGGCCAAGTTGGCCGCAGCTACCAAAAGCATAACGACCAGAGATAAAAGTGTAGTCCACCTTCTCAACTCATCACTAGACCAAATCGAGGTAAGAACTGTAAGCTTAACTTGGGATTGGCGCAACTGTATTATCGCCTATTTGCAGGACGATACACTCCTAAACGACAACAAAAAAACCAAGAAACTAAGAATGCAAGCAGCCAGATACAGTCTCTTCACAAGCAACCTATACAAGAGGACTACGGCTGCCCTCTAGCAAAATGCTTGGGCCTAAACCAGACCTAGCACGTCCTTGAAGGCCAATGCCGTGGTCACTCCGGCAATCGAGCACTCGTCAGATGCCTCATACGGGCAGGATAATATTGGCCCACCATGAAAAAGGATGCCTCAGACTTCGTTTGGATGCCTCAGACTTCGTGAAGAAATGCGAACAATCCCAAAAGTACTCCCTAATGATTCACCAAGTAGGCAAACAACTCCATTTGGTCACCTCCTTTTGGCCGTTCATCAAATAGGGAATGGACATCGTGGGCCCCTCCCAGTAGGACGAGGTAATGTACGATTCCTTTTGGTTTTAACTGACTATTTCTCTAAATGGGTGGAAGCAGGGGCATTCACCCAAATACGAGAACAAGAGGTAATCACCTTTATATGGATGAACATCATCTGCCGATTCGGCATACCTACGATGATTAGCTGCGACAACAGATCCCAGTTTATGGGAAAGAAAACCGTTGAACTCTTCGAGAAATGGCATATCAGGAGGATACTATCGACCCCGTAACACCTAGATAAGAGCTAATTTTGACTTCTTATTAGCACCTTTTAGCTTTTCTTTTAGTCCGAAAGTACTGAATTGCGTTTTCGAAACTAATGAAATTGTGAAAATTGCAAGAATGCTGGAAGTTTGGTCTCTCATAAAAAAATCCAACTCAAAAAGGAGTATTTCGAAGCACAAGGCAATAAAGGGCGCTGAAGCAAAGATGTGCGATCCGCAGAATTCCATCTGTGG
Organism: Nicotiana obtusifolia; assembly: GCA_002018475.1. Classification (NCBI taxonomy): domain Eukaryota; kingdom Viridiplantae; phylum Streptophyta; class Magnoliopsida; order Solanales; family Solanaceae; genus Nicotiana; species Nicotiana obtusifolia. The sequence goes on along the minus strand of MCJB01033109.1, from coordinate 22,231 downwards.
CCGCAAATCAAGCAGCAGAACCCAACAGGATTCTCAGCAATGTGCGGACCGCAAAAAAAAATTGTGCAGCCGCAGAAGTTGCTTCACAACTGCAATCCAAAAATGTGCAGCTGCAAAACCCATCTTCCTGCCAGCTGAAGAAATCTGTGGACCGCACATGAAATTGTGCGGCGGCAGAACCGCCCAAGGGGCATTTTTATCCGCAATTTTTGGCCCAGTACAAATAGACGAGTTTCACCAATTTAGGTCAAGTTTGAAATTAGATGTTGCTGTAGCCGTTTCTTTTTACTACTTTTGGAAGTTTGACATTATTTTAGTGTTTAAACATTAGATTTCATCATTTTAATCTTTCATTATGAGTTTAATTAGCTTTGCTTCTTTATTTTCTTCAATTCCCATTATGAGTAGTTAGATTTTTACTAGGGTTGTGACCCAACCCTAGTGTGTAAACCTTATGGTATTTAATTTAATGCTTGTTTATAATTGGGTGTTGATTATTTAGCTTAGTTCATTCTTCAATTTTAGAATTAATGGTTGAAAACATTGATTCATGAATATTTGACTTAGTCTCGACTTAAGAAAGAGGGACCTAGTCTAGGATAACTTGGCTAACAAGGAATTGGTTAATTGAGAGATTGATTAGCCTAATTAAAGGGTTCAAACTAGAGATAGTAAGAACCCGACTTGAGCTCATATCAACTATTTTGCTTGATACCTATTGGGACTTGAGAAAGTCAAATTGGATAAAATCACTCTTTGACCGAGAGGTATTGAGTGGGTAATGTAGAGTTGAAAGCTATAATACACCCCAATCAACAAAAGAAGTGTTAACGTCTTTATCCCATTAGGCAAACACCTAGATTATGGTCACATCACTAGGGCTTTAAACTATTTGGTAAAACATCAAAAACATTCATCTCTACTCTATTTACCTTAGCTTGCAATCATTAGAGTAATAGAAGAAATAGAAATCAAAACTCTGTTGTGGAAGTGCAATTTTAGGTAGTCCATACGCTTGCTTCAAATATATACTCTCGACTTCCTTTATAACTCACAGTGGATTCGATCTCGATTCATAGTTGGGTAATTATTATTGCATACGACCGTATCATATTTCTTATTGAGGTGTGTTGTGGACGTCATCACACCCAGCGGGTAACGGACAAGCAGAGTCCTCTAACAAGTCCATATCAAACATCATGAAGAAAAAGCTTGAAGAGCCAAAGGACTGTGGTCGGAGATACTGCCAGAAGTATTATGGGCATATAGAACTACCCCGAAGACGAGGCCTCTTCTCGCCTCGGAAGTGCAACGCCATCTTCATGCATCTCGCCCTCGACCGTGTCTCCCGCAGAACGCATGGTCGCCTCCTCCAAGGGCGGGGCCTCAGGACCTACTTCGAGGCTCACTCCAATGTGCACTGTGGCTGTCTCTCAAAGAACAAAGTCACGATCTCCCAAATCGACGGCTACCGGCCTCTCTCCCTCCGCATCCACGGCTCTCCTCTTATGAGGCATCAGACCACCGTCATCAAGAGAGACATCATCCTCATCAACCAGCGAAAGGAGTAGATGAGCAGAAATGGCAAATAGACGGAAGACGGGTTCTCGAACTACGGCAGCTGAGGTCGCAACACGGATAGAAACTAAAGGCACAGCGGCCGTCCTTCAGAAAGAGGGCACCGGTGCCCGGCTTCTCCGAGAAGATCCCTTGCCCGAGGAAAAGGCACAACATCAAGTTAGTAAAAATGAATTCGCACAATGGGGAGTGGGACGACCATGATAAAAAAAAAAAAAAAAGAAATTACCGGTCGAAGAAATAGCAGGTTTGAATCTCTTGAAAGAACTCAGCCAATCGCGGATTCCTACGATGTGGGGGAGGGGTCGCTCAACCTAGTTAGAGATGTGAGCGCCCAAAGGAAAAGGCTGGTTTATTGGCTGCAAAAGGGGAAAGCAAGAAATCAAAACTCAGAACCAAACAAACTCAAAAAGACACAAGGCACTTGCGAGTGTAGTTCCAAGCTTCAAGAAAGCCGTTGACATTGGCCACGACCTCATCTGTTCTGACGAAGAAGAAGTTAAGCCAGAACTAACCATTGGCTTTGACGTCCATCTTCACCACCAAACATTTGCCTCCTCGGTGGAGTAGGTTCAAGATTGTTCCCCTATAGAAGCCAAGGGGCGAATAGATGTACTAAGTGCCGCAGCGTCAACTCGACCCCAGCCAGCTCGGCAACTTATTCAGCATCTTAACCTTGTAGGCGTACGGCGCAAGCTGGGCAGGGCATACGTCGTAGTGACGACAAAATTCTTCCATCAACGGAAGGAGGGGGAAAGAATAGCCGATAAGAAATGGGTAGGCATAAAGAGCGCAATACCCCGGACGATAAACCTGTACCGTGTCCCCTTTGCCCGGGATCAACTCGACATGGTTGGGAAGGCCGAATTTGGCCTTGAGTTCCACCAATTCCTTAGGCGTCATCGTCGATTTAAAGACTCAAGGCGCAGCGTCAGGTACTTTGGTAAAGTCGGACCTGGAGTCAGGATTATGAGGGAATATTTCCTCCACCGACGGGATGGTTTCATCCTCAACAATGGCAGAAATGCTCTCCCCATAAAGGGGAAACACCACTGCCAAGGAAGCAACACAACTTCCTTCACCAACATTAGAAGATACGTCTGACATAATTCAAGTTAGGGGAGAAAAGTAACAAACGGGGGAGAATGAAAAACAGTGTACGTCAACGAAATAGAGAAGAGATTTAGAGAAGAAAAAAGCATGAGAGAAGTTTGGTGCTTCGAAGCATTAGAGGATTTAAACTTCAAAACCAGGTCCAAAGGATTATTTATAGAAGTTATGGCACCGAAATCGAAAACGGTTCATCATGATAGGCATCGGGATCGAAGCGGAAGGTCTGATCAAAAGTCACACACGAAACGACGCTACACATCGAGAATATGTGTCATAATGACGCATGATATCGTGACGTCATCCTAACCCTTGGACAAGGTAACTCTAGTAAATCACCCCGGATTCGAAGCATTTGAAATGTGCGACTTACAGAGAGCCATGTCACTGGCACGCTGCAACAACCACGACCCCTATAGCCCGCTTGATTAGCTCGACCTCCATCAACATAATCCGCTTATCGAACTCGGTCGCGAAGTCGACCTCAATAAGCGGAGGGACTAACTGTATAGGTCAAAATTTATCTCTAAAATGCTTAAGCCATGACAGCATTAGCGAGACATTCACAGGACGCCATGTGTCGAAGTGGTTCAAGAAACAATGAAGGCTGCGGTCGAAGAGTTAGCAAGAATTAAGGTCGAGGAATCATCAAAGATCGAGGTCGAGGTCGAACACCCCTGACAGAATTAAAATGGCTTATTTCAAGATAGAACATTAAGAGAATATTCTAGTGGATCTGCAATTGTATTATTAGGGTTTCTAGGAACATGTTCCCTATATAGAGAATGAAATACATTGATAGAAGGGGGAGGACTTGGTTGAGAGAACACATTGACTTTGAAAGAGAGAATCTGGTCTTATCGCAAATATACAAAAATAAACTTTTTACCAAGATTCTTGCATAGCATTCCCACTGGATCCAAGAACAACTAAAATGTTCAAAGGCTTTTCAATCATTCATCATTGTCAGAAAGAATATCCACTGATCTCATCCCTATTCGGGTGACTCATACGCATTATTTATATAAATGTCATTTACTGTTATTTGTTGCTATTAATGCCATCCTTCACCTTTTTGGGTCATTGAATATCGTTATTGGTTCTTATGATCATTGCCATTCGGATAAATATATTAGTTATTTAGTTGTGACATATGATAAGTGCATTTTATCAGATGTTAACCACAAAATTTCGCTCATAAAAATATATAAATTATCATGTTTCCTCCATATTCTTAACTTTATTTTGCAGGAATAATTATAGAAGAATTGTTGTACACGGCATGAAAAAAGAAAAATACAACAAAGAAGTGTAAGATCGAGCTATGATTCATTATTGCCGTGATAATGCACGAAGTCTCGATTTGCCATGATGAAATCGACAAAATATAAACTTAGAATGATAGAATTCTCATCTCTGCAAATTCAAAATCTAGATTTACTGCGGAAATCTAGAACCAAATCGAGAAGTCGAATTCTAATCTCTGCAAATGCAAAATCTAGATTTGCCATGGAAATTCAGCACCAAATCGAGAAGTCATCATGAAATTTTCTTATATAAGAAGAAGATGTTGCCCGATGGGAAGAGGGCATTGGAGTGGAGAGAAAGCTTAGAGCTAGAAATTTGAATCCAAATTCTTAATAAGCTTCTCTGTTTAATTTCTTTCACTAGTATCGAGCTATCTTTTCTTTTAAATCATAATAGTGGTTTAGTTGTTATTTCTAAATAAATTCTAGTGTAGGAAATTACTCTTGTTCCCGCTTTTAATTAAATAGGGGAAATTATTCTTCTTGAATATTTTCTTCTATTTTCTTATTTAATGGACAAGAATGTTTCTATTGTTAGTACTAATTCCAGTATGGAGTAGCTTTTCTTGTGTTGGGAGAAAGACGGATTTTAATATTTCTATAAAATAGTAAATATTATTCCTCAAATTCACATGCTTGAGCTAAACTTTTTATTTAACTTTTATCTGCTTTTACAGTTAGATGTTATTTGATTTATCAACATCTATCTATCTTGTAATAAATATTAACTGTTTATTAATTCTGTAATCGAGAGAGACGGAAGAAATAATATAGTTAATTATAGTACTGATAGTTGTTACTATTTATTCAGTAACATCTATCTCTTTTATGTTATAACTAATTTTACACTTATTTATAATCGAGAGAGGCGAATAGTGTAATAATCAGTTATAACAAGTAGGGTAACCGAAAGGGACTTACTAATAAGAGCATATTTTAGTTAAATCATATATTTCTGGTTCTTTAGTATTACTATTTTGAAGAATAATTTGTATAACCGAGAGGAGTGCAATTAATTATTCAACTTGAGTAATAATATATATTTGTAATCGTGAGAGGCATTTATACATTTTGAGAAATAGAAATTGAAGAATAATAATTCTACTATATGATAGAAATATTAAGTGAAGTCAGGATTCCAACACCTTTTTATTAAATTTGTGAAAAATAAAATATTTTCTATTGTTCTATTCGTGCATTTTTAGTTAGTTAATTCACAACTCATCTTTTTCTGATTTTCTCAAATAGTAACTAAAACAAGAAACATTTGTAGAATAGATAAATCAATATCTGTGAGTTCGACATCTTTCTATAATATTATTTGACAGAGTACGAGTTAGAATTTTATATACGCTAGACACTCGTCAACATACGTAGCTTTATCTTTCGGGTATTATTTTTAATTTAGATTAACTCTTCTTCATACAAATCTAATTGGTTGAGCCAAAATCAATAATTTTGATCAAACACTAAGGAGATTAGTGTATACTTTATGAAGATACAATTTATAAACATAAAAAGATTGTTTTCGATAGAATCTCAACTCAAAGGAAAGATAAAAAAGCTCAAAGAAAAGATTAAAAAGACAGCAACAATAAGAAGATTTTTATATTACTAACACATATTAGTTCAAATTATATTGCATAACTACCTACATCAAATTATATCTATCGATTTGAATATTTGTAAGTTTTTCTTATATTATTTCAAGAATGAAATCTGACGTAAAATGAGGGGTAAATTGGTCTTGCCAAATTAAACGAAAATACACTAAACAACAAAATACTGAACCACGAACTGATTAGTCCGAGTTCCTCCGACAGGTGTCGGATAATGAACCAGATGATGTCACGTGGACAATTGGATTCATCGCTCGGGCTTGGTACATCAGTCGTATCTTGGGAAAGAAGCAGCTGAAACTGAAACCTCCCTTCAATTTAACCATGGTTGATACTTTTAACTCTACACATGGTTAGTTTCGCCGCTAAGAAATAAAAAATTAAAAAACAAAACATTTGAAAAAGAGTTCTATTAACATTTCTCTATTATGACAGCTTTCTAAACCAGTCTCTTCTCTCTCGCTCTCTCTGTATAAACGCCGCCATGTCTGAATATTAGACCTCTTCCCATTTTTCTCTTCATTCAATAAGAGTTTTTTTTCCTTCCTCTTTTTTGGGAACACCACAATTCCCAAAAACAGTAGTAGCAATTTTTTCCTAGCTTCGGAAATAGTTGGTAAAACTTTTCTTCTCTTCATTTAAGGTTTGGAAAAAGCATTTTCAAATCAAGATTTTGACTGCCCAATTTTACTTAGAAGGGGCAGTAATTTGAGCTGAAGTAGAGAAAAGTAGCTGAAAAAACACATGTGAAGTTCAAGTTTTTCTTAGCTAAAAATATGGCAGAGATTGAAAATTCATCATCAATGACAGTAGCTGGCAGTTCATTAGAAGAAACAATTACCCAACAAAATATTCCAGTAAAGAAGAAAAGGAACCTTCCAGGTAACCCAGGTAAAAACAAAAGTTTTCAAAAATTTCACTATTTTTTATTGTTTCTCCTGAGACGAGAGTTAACCTTTCTACTTCGTGGAGATAGAGATAAGATCTGCGTCCATGTTACCCACATAACCCATACTGGGATATACTAATATTGTGTTGTCATAATTCTTATGAAACATCAATCATTCAGTCGATTAAATTAAAAATAACTGTTATACATAATTTATATATTATATGTATAAATCAATATATAATCTAGACCGGCTATTTGTGTAAAGATTTCTGCGCCTTCTATTGTTGTTTGCTTATTGGTGATATGTTTGGTTTTTGTAGATCCAGAAGCAGAAGTGATAGCACTATCACCAAAAACGCTAATGGCAACAAACAGATTTGTGTGTGAGATTTGTAACAAAGGGTTTCAACGTGACCAAAATTTACAGTTACATAGAAGGGGACATAATTTACCTTGGAAACTCCGGCAACGTACGAGTAAAGAAGTGAAAAAACATGTGTATGTTTGTCCGGAGGCCACGTGTGTTCATCACGATCCGTCTAGAGCTTTAGGTGATCTTACAGGAATTAAGAAACATTTTTGCAGAAAACATGGTGAGAAGAAGTTTAAGTGTGAACGTTGTACTAAAAAATATGCTGTGCAGTCTGATTGGAAAGCTCATATGAAGACTTGTGGTACTAGAGAATATCGTTGTGATTGTGGAACTCTATTTTCTAGGTAAGTTTTGACTCATTTTTTCTCCTATTCAAGAACTCGTTTGAGGTTTGTATCAATAACAACAAACAACAAACAATAAATCTTGTGTAATTCTACAAGTAGGTTGTGGGTAGAGTAGTATGTATAGCAGATTTTATTCATGTCTAATGGAGTTAAAGAGGTTGTTCTATCATCCTATCTTCTTGAAGGTTGAAGGTTACTGCTCGTTGTTTCTGGTTTTTTTTTCTTGAATTAAGATTCTATCGAAAACAATAAATTTAACGTCTGCGTATACTCTATCTCCTCCATATTAGACCCCACTTTATGGGATTGGACTGAACTTGTTGTTTGTTGTTTGTTACTTGAGAAATAGTGAGAATAAAACGAAAATCCTCAATATTTCCGTAGTCCCGCAGTTTCTCCCTTCCATTTGGTCAATATTTTTATTGAATTTGAAAAAATTAGTATATGAAGTCTTGACATGAACCTTTGAAAGTTAGAAATTGCGGGTAGACATGAATTTTACTAGAATTTTTCTTCAAGTTTTATGATTTGGAAATCATTATTTTCTTGGGATGTCCTCAAACTATTTTTTCATCTTTATTTCAAAGTGAAGATAAAAAAAATGTGTAAATTTGTAAAATAAATATTAAAATGCCTAATAATATTTCATTATTTGTAAGTAATATGCACGTTCAAACGTCTACTAATTATTATTCTTTGTGGCTTTATATGGTGAAGGAGGGATAGCTTTATAACGCATAGGGCATTCTGTGATGCATTGGCTCAAGAAAGTGCAAGAGCTCAACCAATGGGAATTACAAATACTGAGGAAAATTTGAAAGTTGATGAAGCTGTTACTTCTTCGTCTAGTCCACCCCCACAACCTTTAACTCCATCTACTGGAGTTCTTTCTCCTGTTCTCTCCATTCAAAGTTCAGGTAATTAAAAATAAGGAGTAAAAAAAGAAAAGAAAAGAGAAGGTTAATTCTACGTACTTTTCTTGAGTAGTTGCACATGCATAATCTGCAATTTGTCAACATCGTAGAAGCCAAGAAGTATGTTAAAAAAAAAAAACGCTTCTCTCGTTTAAATGAAACTTTAAATTAGATTCTTTGAATTGTTTTTCTCGACGGTGTGTGTTTCTTCATGTGATCGATTGTTGGGATTTTTTTAAATTATTTTTTCGGGTTCTCATTTGTCCATTAGTGTCCTTTGTCTTTTTCTGAAGTGTTCATCTTCCCGTATGGATGTCTCACAATTAATTTATTTAGTTACTCTCTAGATCTGTTTCAAATAGATTGTGTTTCTAATAGTTTGTCTTAGACATTTACTTCAATAAAAAAAAGACTTTTGAGATATGTGGTCTTGAAATAGTCTTATGTGGCTTTAAAACATTTAAAACTTGTGGTCTGATATTTGTTATAACATTTGTGTGAATATAAATACTTTATGTTACGAAAATATTGTCAATCTCTTTTAAACGGACTAATAAAAAAATAGCGATAATCTTTTGGAACATAGAGAGTACACAGTTTTGACCATGGGGCATTAAAAATGGCGTATTTAAAAAAAGCAAGGCTAGCTAGTACGTGCTCAAATATCGAAAAAGGATTGAAAAGAGGGACGTTGAGCAAAGAAAAGAGTTAGTACATGATTGCTTCTGCTTTTAAATGTGAAAGGTCACTGGTTAAAGTGGGATGCATATTGGGATTCAGAACATACAAAAGTTTATTCCATTTTTAAAAAAGATTGTATCTTTTTCTTGATTGTGTGAACGAAGGAATAAGACTTCTTTTTCGCTTTGTTCTTTTCTGGGTGACAGAATTGCCAGCAGATAATCAAAATCAAGCTGGTGTACAATTACAAGCAGCACAAGGTACAACAACAACGCCTGTTTCGACAGCTACTGTCACAGCCACAACAATTTCCACTACTGCTAGTACTACTGGTCCTAGTAGTAGCAAGGTGTTTGCTAGTGTATTTCCATCGTCGTCAACTTCAGCTGGACACGCCCACTCGTCTTACTCGGATATTCTATGTGCTATTGGACCAGAACAAATGAGCGCCATAGAGCCAATGTCGCTGTCGTTGTCGTCTTCGTTTTATCTCTCGGCCAATGACGGGTCAACATTATTCCAAGATCACACCGGCCATAGCCAGCATTATGGTTCAACAACACAACCAGCATTATCTGCAACTGCATTACTTCAAAAGGCTGCCCAAATGGGCGCTACATCGTCTAACAACTCGTTTCTTCGTGGTCTTGGATTGGCAATGTCGAGTGCCTCTGCATCGGACAATATTTCTCGTGTGAAGCTAGAGAACAATGTAGAGCTACCCGGGCTGGGGATACAACTCCCGTCTAATGGTCCTTCGGGACGATGGACCGATTTGATGATGGGTCCATCTCATGATTCCATGATGTTTGGGAACAAGCCTCCAACTCTTGATTTTCTGGGCTTAGGAAATGATGCAAGTGCGACTTCATCAAATGGATTTTCAGCACTTTTGAGCTCAATGGACGGCGGATTTGGTGTTGCAACAGCGTCGTATGGTGGAGTCGCAACTAGAGGGGAGCCTTGGGATGACCATTCTGATAGAAAGCCTTCTATGCTTTAGGTGGAATTAATTGGATTACTGCAAAAATGAAATGAAGTTCTATCCATTAATCCGTCTTGATTTTTGTGGGAGAGTTTTTGTCTGATACATATACATATTCAATAGGCATAGCTCAGTTATGTTCATAGCCGTACTTCATTTTAAGCTTAGTTTATTTTGGTTTTATATTCAGGACATGCAGGTAGGACAATATGGTAGATGGACTAGCCACTTGGGTTTCTACTCGTTTGTATGCGAAAGAATGACCTAAGTCCCATATGCTTGGTAAATTAAAGTTCTCTTTTTTACCTGCTTTCTTTGCCTATTGATATTTTCTTGCTTTAGATTTTCGTCTCCACATTTGAATTGAACGTTAATTATTAACGTCATCTTACATTAAGTATGTGATATAATAAGTAAAATTACGTGTGATGTTTATGAACGTTCCTTGGTCTAAAATTAGGATGCTAACAAAAAGTCTAAATTGTGTACGGAATGTCATATTGTTTTGCCATATAGAGCAGTGGCCCAATTTTGTACTACTTGATCGATGATACAAGCTGTCTACCTATAAGTAATAAGTGCGTTGCCCGCCCTTGGTCTAAAATTAGGATGCTATACGTAATAAGTGCGTTGCCCTTCAATATTCCGGGGTTGACTGTGCATGGTCAATGAAGTCAAGGTAAAATATGCGTTCTGTCCTTAATAGCACCTTCCCTTAATTTAAGAAAATGACAGTAAAAAAAGAGATAGGTTCATAAAATTAAAAATAAGTTTGTAAAGAGCTACAAAATCAATTGATAATATTAATTTTCTTATTCAATATTGGTTTGAAGTTATAAAAAAGTTATTTGAAATAGAAGCTAAAAAATCGTATTTGGAAGTTGCGAACTTGCAATTGTGTTAGATAAAAACTGCATGTTTAAAAAATATCATTTCACGTGTAATACTTGTCAAATAAGCCTTTCAATATTTTGCGAGTGTTTCAAATACTACATTAAAATTCAATATTTGAAAATGTAAGTGATGAATTTTTAATCTGCAATGGCTAAATAGTGTTCAATATATAACACCTTTTTCCTCTTATAACTATTTCAATATTTTCCATCATTTTTAACACTTTTATTTTTATAGAGCATTTACGACTTTCAAGAATTAAAATATAATAATTATATTACATACTCTTTTTGTTTCAATTTAGATAACACACTTTCCTTTTTAATCCGTTAAAAAAAAATTACACATTTCTATAATTAAAAATAATCCAACTTTAAACTTTTTATTTTACTCTTAATGAGAAGCTTTTATAAACATATAAATATGGTTCCGCAAATCATTTACCCCTTGAGGTTTTAAGACCATAAATTTCAACAAAAAAAAAATTCCTTAAATTGCCAAACTAACTCATCTAAATTGAAACTGATGAAACGGAAGTAGTACTTTGACATTAATCATAACATTATGAGCGTCTTTATTTCATAAAATATCCATAATACGTACTTCTGAAAATATTGAACACACCAGCATATGCTATTGCTTGAGACAGCTAAGGGAGAGGGGACAGAAATCAGAATCAGGAATGGGAGTGTGGGGAATGGGCCACAGACATTGCCATTTATATTGAAAGTACCATGACACTTCAACAGAGACGATCATGCCAGTCAGTAGTTGCTGTAGGGGCTGCCCAGTCAAATCTTGAAACTTAAATTTAATGCTTTGTAGAGTCTTGTAGTTGACTGTTGAGTCACATCGAAAATCAAAGAAATGAAGAAAATGCAGCAGGCCCATATTTATTTCGAGTGCTGAGTGTAGTTTTTGAACAGGATTCGTGAAAGTGCTATAGCATACATTCTTCTCTGGTCCTTCACCCTTTTCATGATCTCTTCCTGCATTTCTGTAGAAGTAGTGGTCTTGTTTTCCTCTTAATTTCATGTTATAATCAATATGATCTGCCTATAAGAATATTAACATAATATAACTCAAGATCAAATATATGATATTATTACATACCTGTTTGAGTAGATTGACAAATAATTAAGTCTTTCTCTCTATTACCCTTTCTTCAATATGGCGGCCAAAGGCGGATCTAGAATTTTTAGAACATAATGTATTACTAAAGAAAGGAAAAAAAATTATTAAGTGACAATTAATCCATGTTATTTTGGGTAAATAAGTCTATATTTAACCAAGTGTGTCATTCAACCTTTGTAAGACATGAGTGCCAACAAATAATATTAGGTTAATTTTAAAAAGTACATACATAAATACCTAGTTTGACGGAAAGATTACGGGTTCATGTGCCTCATAAACTTATGTATAAAGCTGCCAATGAGATAGCTACTACACACAACAAATATTATAAAATAAATTCGATTGTGCGCTTATATAAGGGCTAAGGAAGAACCTAACTGCAATTAATGAAACTCTGTCGTGCATTCCCATTACGAGTCTCATCGCATTGAGCTTACATTCATTGTCACGCCAGATTCACCAAATACATAAAGTACACAGCTTAGTAATTAATTATCATATTTATAATTTGGTCTCACACATTTAAATATAAATAAAATATGTAATAACGTAAGGCCATTTCTTATATTATATAGATTCGGGTTTACCATTGAACTAATGATGAAAACCTGCAACTTCTTTCACTCGAGAGTCATATCAAATTCAAGACGATTTATGTTTTTTTCTTATTTTAAATTGGATTGCCAGATGAGCATGACATTGAATGTAGTAGCACTCTTGATTGTACTGCCTGCAGTGACATTAATAAAGTGCCTCCTTGTACACTAAATTCTCGCTCTGTGCGTGCTCCGAAAAAGAACAGGACCATAAAAATCTTTTATCTACAATTTTACCTTATATTTTTGCGAGAGAATATTTTCACACCTGCAGTGACATTAATCTGCAGTTGATATTGATGAGGAAGAATGACACAAGTTAGGGAGCCTTGATATTCCAGCTAATACACAATTTAATTTCAGAAGTTTAGTCACATCAGTAAATACACGTATAAATATTAGTAGTATTACATGATATGCATTTGCTCTTTAATTTTTGACTTTTACAATTAATTGAATTAATTTGATGTAAACACTAAAAAGAATTTCCATTCTATTTGATCCCAAAAATAATTGGACAAAAAAGATGCCTCAACCAAATAAATCCATTTACTAATTCTGACCGTCACTAACTTATCCCTTTTGTTTAATCTCTTCCGCCTGCAGCTTTTAATATTAATTTATTATCACCCACTACTTAATCATTCATATAATGACGATTTCCTAAATTTGAGCTCATCTTCACTAATAGCACCCAAAACTGAGCTTATTTTGCAATGTATCTCACAGTTCTTATGATTCTGCTGCTACTTTTGACTTTCCTTTTTAAGTTCATTTACTCAGTGATTTACATTCCATATAAGTTCGGAGATCACTTTAGGAAACAAGGAATTGGAGGTCCTAGCTACCGTGTGATCTACGGAAACTCAGAGGAAATCAAACGGCTGATAAGCAAAGCTGAATCGAAATCAGTTCCGTTTAATCATAACGTGTTGCATCGGATTGCTCCTCAATACTACAACTGGTCAGCCAAATATGGGAAGACGTTTTTGTTCTGGTTTGGGTCGAAGCCCCGGTTGGCTATTGCTGACCCGGATATGATTAAAGGGCTTTTTATGAATAAAGCTGTGGATAAGATTGGGTTTGATCCATTAACTAAGCAGCTGTTTGGACAAGGGCTTGTTGGTTTACGAGGTGAACAATGGGCTTTACATAGGAGGATTGCAAACCAGGCCTTCAACATGGAGGTTGTTAAGGTGATCCATCTCTTACTAAAAAGCCCGTTAATTAATCTAAGTAGTCCCCCACCTACCTAATCTCTTAAGCTATAAATAGTCGCGCGGATATATATATATATATATACAAAATGTATAATCCATCTATTGGCTAGAAAAAATAAATATTCAAATTTGGCTGGCTATTTATGGGATAATCCCTTTTAGTTTTTCAAATAAAAAAGGATCTTTACACAAAGAGCTGGCGAATTCACAATTTATTTTTTCTAGCTCATACACATAAATTAGATACTGACTATACACGGTTATATACATATTATATATGGATTATTATACATTTATTATAAATTCAGCACATATTTTTTGTTTAAGCGGTTGGATAAACGATTATTATATTATTTTTAATTTGTATAACTATAACTTGTTCTTCTCGCTTGTTGGAGTAATGAATTCTAGGCTTGGGTGCCGGACATTGTGACTAGTGTTACCAAAATGTTGAAAAAATGGGAGAAAGAAAATGAAGAGAAGGAAGAATTTGAAATTGAAGTCTTCAAAGAATTAAATGATCTCTCGGCTGAGGTTATATCGAGAACAGCTTTTGGGAGCAGTTTTGAAGAAGGGAAGCTCATATTTGAGTCACAAGAGCGACAAATATCTCTTACTTTGCAAGCAATACGAAGCATCTACCTTCCTGGATATAGGTTAGTGCATATTATCTTTGCTATTGAACTTCGTTTAGTTCAGAGGCGAGGCTACACTCTGGTAAGGGTGGTAACTGATCATCTTTTGTCGGAATACATTGCATATATATATCTAAAATATTAAGTTTTAGACGTATATAATATATATTGAACACCTTTTGTCAGGAGTTCTTTTTTTTACTTCTTTCAAGTTTGAACAACAACAACAAAACTAGTGTAATCACACAAGTGGAGTCTGGGGAGGGTAGTGTGTACGCAAACCTTACCCTATCTTCAAGAAGGTAGAGAGGCTGAACAATTAGGGAAATTCCTAGTTTCGCCACTGGTTTAGTTCCTTACAGAATTTTTACTAACTAATTATGAATACGAAATGAAAAACAGGTTTTTGCCCACAAAAAATAACATGATGAGGTGGAAACTAGAGAAGGAAACTCGAAAGTCAGTAATGAAGCTGATTGAGAGTAGTAAAGGGAGAGAAAATTCGAAGAATCTTCTTAGTTTGCTAATGTCTGCAAGTGAAGTAGAACATGGATTTGGGGTGGAAGAAGTCATAAATGAATGCAAGACATTTTACTTTGCTGGGAAGGAAACTGCTTCCAACTTGTTAACTTGGGCACTTCTTCTTCTGGCATTGCATCAAGAATGGCAAGATAAAGCTCGAGATGAAGTTTTTCGAGTTTGCAAAGGTAACAACCTTCCAAATGCAGAGAATCTGATTGATTTCAAGATTGTAAGTTCAATATCCCAGAGTCTCTTATCTATGTTCTCTATCTATTTGTTAAGCGTCCCACGTTAGTAGAGGGTCACCTCTTTATATGATCTCGTCAATTCACTCCCATGATTTAGTTTTTGATATTGAGTTAGACCTATAGGTCAAGGGTGCAGTTGTCTTCATATCACCTATAGATCACGGGTTCGAGCCGTGGAAGAAGCACTAATGCTTGCATTAGTGTAGGCTGTCTACATCACACCCCTTGGATGTGGTCCTTTCCCCGACTCTGCATGAACGGGAACTACCTTGTACATCGGCCTGCTCGTATATTGAGTTAAACCTAAAGTACATTTTTCTTAACATGGTATCAGAGTCAAACTCAATCTCTATTATTGATTTATTCAATATCGGACCCATTTTATACTCTCAGAATCAATCTTAAGTGTGTCGTAGGTGTGTGTTAAGCATCCTACATTAGTTACGGGAATCAATTGTTATCTCTTTACATGGTCTTAGATAATCCTCACGTCATCGAAGTTCTATTCTTGGTTACAGATTGCAAACTTTTCCCATGTTTGTTCTCTTACTTTGTTTGTTCTTTTATTTTGTGTATTCAAACAGGTGACAATGATTCTCAATGAGGCAATGCGACTCTACCCACCGATCGTTGCATTGACAAGGAGAACGTCTAAGGATATTAAGTTGGGAAACCTTGAAATTCCAGCAAATACACAATTTTATGTGTCCGTAGCTGCTGTACATCATGACACTGAGATATGGGGAAAAGATGCTCTGGAATTCAACCCTATGAGATTTGTTGAGCCTCGAAAGCATTTGGCTTCATTTTTTCCTTTTGCATTAGGTCCAAGAGTTTGTGTTGGGCAAAACTTAGCCATGGTTGAAGCCAAAATCATCCTAGCAATGATAATTCAGAATTTCTCTTTTGCAGTGTCACCTTCATATGTTCATGCTCCAACTATGCGCCTAACTTTACAGCCTCAATATGGTGCACCCATCCTTTTTAGGAAGATCTAATTTATATCCGTAAAGATCAGCTCCGGCTGTTTCGCAAGCTGTCTAGGAGTGACGTGGTTATCTGAAGTGGATTCTCTCTTTGTAGTATATGTCGAACAAGCAGTGGCCCATTGTAATGTGATGCTTAAGTCTACCCACCCTATTTGTTCCTTATCTATGGGTCTACTGAAGCTACCAACTTTGATAAATTTGCCAAGACTTTGACAGGATAATATTTAAACTGTGAGAACAGTTATAGTCCATAAATGATGATCAATTAAGTTTCAAGTTGGATCAATTATATGAATCGTTCATTCTGCATTATTCATGTCAGAAAATTAATTTTGTTATTTTATGTTCATGTTTTTTTTCTTACCAGTAAATGGAAGCACATTTAGTCCCCAAATGGGCAAATTCAGAGGCCGAAAAAACTCAACTCAAATTAGAGAGAAACTGTCAGTTATGTCAGCCCATAAATAAGTTAGTACAAAAATTAGTTAACTAGTTATTTCTAGTCAAATAAATGTCAAATTTTTGCTTTTCTTAAAGGTGTTGTTGGAATAGATTGGATACATTTTAAGGAGTTTGAATCTCAATTTTTTGATGATTTGGTAGAATTTTGAGGTGGTTTGAATTGAAAATTCGAAGTTGAAGATGAACGGAGAAAAAAATGTGTATCACACTAGGGGTGTTCATCGGTCGGTACTGTACGGTATTTACACATTTCAGTTCGGTATTTTCGGTATTCGATTTCTTAAAATGCTATATCAATACGATACCTAATTATATTCGGTATGGTTCAGCTTTTCTCCATTCGGTTTCGGTTTACTCGATACAGTAACTTCGTTTTTTTCGGTTTCAAATATTAACTAGTGCATAAAGCCGTACACTGTAATATTCTTTATTAAAGTACCCATAATTATAAAAATAAAAACGTTCTAAGATCACATGATCAAACTAGCAAATATCAATCCATAAAGAGCAAAAAGATACATAAAGGAATAAATTTAATCATCGAAAATGTCTTGTTACTTGTTTAGAGCTTATTGCTGAATTTAGAGAAAAAATCACCCTAAAATCGTAAAAGTATTACGTTAAGATGCTTAGCATCCTAGAGAATAAGAGTCAAAATCTACAACCTACCTAGTTTCCCCATTTTCCTAAAGAAGTACATGGGCTTTAGTGTCAGCCTCGATATGCATACCAAAGAAAAGTATTATGTAACTTAGCATGTTATAATCAATGATATGTGTATTGCATAACTTATTATATATTTTGGTACGGTTTTGGTACTTCGGTATTATTTTTGTAAATACCAAATTCTATACCTAATACCAAATTTCTTTAAAAACTTAAACCAAATACCAAAATTTTCTGTTTCAGTACGGTAATTCTGTATTTACCAAATTATGCACAGTGCTATATCACACTGTGTATCATTTGTATATCACATATGTATCATATTTGTATCAAATGTGTATCACATGTATATCCATGTACACCTATATGTGAGATACATGCGTGATACATGTGTCACAAAAGAATTTTTTGAACTCGATTTTAACTACGACTTTTGATACCAAATAAGTCCAAATCATCTCCAATCTTCCTCAAATTTTGTATATTGACGCATCTATATGTTTGCAATGAACTTCAACGATACCCATTGAAAAAGGTCATTTTTTCTTAGGCTTTTGGAATCTTGTATATATATATCTTTTTTTAATGTCATCACCTTGTTTGCTACCGCATGTATGAAATTTCCTTTCCGTCTTACGTCTAATGCTGCTGATCACACTTAAAAATATGGAAGAAAATCTTTATGTGTGATTTTTGGAGAGAAAGCATCCTTGTTTATTTGTGTTTTCAATTTTTGTATGTGTTTGACTAGTTTTGGTAAGTTTATAATTAATAGGTAGAGGTTGGTATTTATGATTAATAGCTACTGATCTAGCTACAAGAATGGGTCAGTATGGAAAGATAAAATGTGGAACCTAATAGAAATTACTAGTTTTAGAATCTAGTTGGACAAAAAAAAAAAAAAAAAAAAA